>CM035136.1:10290651-10452857 GCA_020205605.1 Panax ginseng
GCATCAATTTGAGCCATGTGTATGTTGAATTCTTTAATGGTGTATGCTCTGCAAGCCGCGTTGTATGCTTGTTTGATTTCTTCTCCTTTCTTCTTGAATCTGTTTTTTATATTTTTCAAAATATGGTATGTGAATGAACCATGCATGACATCAGGAAAAACACTGTTAAGTCCCTTTATAATTGCTTCATGTCTATATGAGACAATGCATTGTCCTTCTCTAACTCCACAAGCATCCCTCAAATTAATGAAAAACCATGTCCATGATAATTCATTTTCACTGTCTACCACTCCAAAAGCAATGGGTATAATATTTCTGTTTGCATCTTGTGTGCTTGCTATGAGAAGTGTACCCCGTAGGTTGATTGTATGAAGGTGCCATCAATTACAATGATTGGGAAACAATGGTGCCATGCTTCAATGGATGCTCCTATTGCAAAAAGAGAGATATTTGAATCGACCATTATTTTCCAACCTGCAAGGTCATGATGGACCACTAAATGAATTTTCAGGGCTTAGTTAATGTAAATATATATAATATATATTGTCCATATTTGTAGTTAAGGTTGCACTAAGTGTAGTATTTTTTGTATCTAAATAATGTGCATTTAATAATATTTTTTCATACTGTTCAGATGGTTTCCAAAATGCTTTTTAATTAGTTACATTTCATTTATATACTAGCCGCATGCAAAAATGATTTTTTACTTATATTTCATTATTACAGTTAGTAGCCAAACTTTAATTATTAGGTAACCAAATCATTTAATCTGAGTAAATGAAAAATTTAAATGTAAATGAACATTTTATAATTGATACCTAGATTTGTTTTTTTTAGCATGTGCAACCACGAAGGAATCAAGGTGTAGTCGTGTGGATTCCCTCTTACTTTTTTCATTGCTTTTTCTTTCGCTCTCCATGCTTTATGGTAGGAGATGGACACATTATAATCCGTCATCATATCTTCCACAATATCGTTTGGTGTGTAAATTTTCTTGAAGTTAGTTACTCTATGCATTATGCATTCACTAATCATTTGACTATTTGCTTGTCTATGATCTCCAAGAAGTATGTTGGATGAACAAGTGTGTAAATCATTGAACTCTCTCACCTTGAACATATTTGTTTGCCGAAATTTTGATGCTCTTAGTTTCCATTTGCAATTTTCATTGTCAATGCATACCAAAACAAAGTCTCATCCACTTGTTTTTGCTACCTTGTGTTGTCTGTTTTGTCTGATTGAATGTAGCCTTATCGCTTGTGTTAAGATTCTTTTATCTTTGTAAGTTTGATGAATTTTGACTTCAAACTTATTCAGATCTGATATGACCTCGTCACTTGCTCTTTCTACCTTGTCTTGTTTGCCTTGTTCTTTCTCAATAGCTGCAATCGCCAAATGCTCAACAAAATGTGATTCAATTTAGTCTTCTTGTGTAGCCAACATTTCAACATCAGAATTCCTTTGTGCCAATCTCATCGGCGTTTCATCTTGCATTATATTTTCTTCTTCGATTATCACGTTTTGTAAGACTGTAGTTCTCCAATGTGGTATTCGTAATCTATAATCGGTGGATACTTGTCATGTTCACCGATTTTCTACCGATTTCATATATAGAATTTGAAAGTTGATTCATTTGTCACCTTGATTGGAGGGATATTCTTTCTAATATGAAATTTGATTGACAACTCTATTTTGTAGAGCATTCTAGGCTCAATGCATTGCATATCAAGTCGTGCATTTAGAGAATGAATAAGTGGAAGGGGACTAGTAGGCGAAGAATTTTGAAATTTTGATATTGGTTCTTTGTCCACTCATCATCGGTTGAAGTATATTACAACCGGAATCATATCCATGTTATGGCAGCTGAAACAGTAAAAATATTACAATTATGTAAATAGTCAGTATATAAACAACATATAGTAATCAAGTTGTCACTTTTTTAGTACTAATAAATTTTCCCTACATTATTTGAATTTTCAAATTTAAGAATGCTTAGATAGTCAACTGTAACCAAAATATTTTTTAAATGTTGACAGATTATATGTTATGTTTTAGTACTAATAAATTTTTCCTACATTATTTGTATTTTCAAATTTAAGAATGCTTAGATAGTCAACTGTAACCAAAATATTTTTTAAATGTTGATAGATTATGAATGTTTGAATTGAAATTTTTATTTATTATTTTGCAGGTAACCGAATCAACAATTTTCAGTAATCAAAATAGACATTATGAGTATCTATGAATGTGAATTAAAATAGACATTCAGTAATCAAAATAGACATTCAGTAATCAAAATAGACATTCTGAGTATCCTCAAGCTATGAATGTGAATTACATTTTCCTTTTCATAACTGAAATTAATTTTACTCCTTTATTGGTTGCAAATCATCAATTTTTATTAGTTGTATATTACTACTTTATTGGTTTCCAAATCAACTTTATATAGTTACCAAAATATATTTTATTAGTATCAATATTTTTGGAAAAATTTGTTTTCAACTCATCGTAATTAAATTTTTTAAAGTTATGATTTTGTAAAAGTTTATTGCTAGATATTGTACCTTTAAATCAAGGTTTCCAAACCTTTATATTAATCTCTCCAAACTATAATTTTGTAAAGAATGAACATTTAAAATTTAATCTAAATTGTATGAAATATGCATTCATTGAAAGTGACCAAACCTATATATTCTAAACAAAATTAAAGTTTGGGCACATTCATATAATGGATTGGTTACCTCTTTAAGTGTTATTTTTTTTTCCAATTTTTCTTTAGAAAAACATAACATTTAAAAACTTAATAAAAGGACTGAAAACATGTATTTTCACAAACATTGATACTAGTAATAAATATTTTGGAAACTATTTAATGTTGATTTGGAAACCAATGAAGGAGAATTATTAATTTCAGTTACGAAATGGAATTGTAGAGCACATTCATGGCTTGAAGAATTCATATAAAATATTGGATACATTCATATATAGGTTTGGTCACTTTAAATGAATGCATATTTCATACAATTTAGAATGTGAATTACATTTTCCTTTTCATAACTGCAATTAATTTTACTCCTTTATTGGTTGCCAAATCATCAATTTTTATTAGTTGTATACTATTACTCTAATGGTTTCCAAATCAACTTTATATAGTTACCAAAATATATATTATTAGTATCAATATTTTTGGATAAATTTGTTTTCAACTCCTGTAATTAAATTTTTAAAAGTTATGATTTTGTAAAAGTTTATTGCTAGATATTGTACCTTTAAATCAAGGTTTCCAAACCTTTATATTAATGTCTCCAAACTATAATTTTGTAATCATGGTAACCATTCCATTATATGAATGTCCCCAAAATTTAATTTTGTTTTGAAAACGAAACTAAAGTGTGTTGAATCTGCAAATTGTCGTTTGCTTGATTATACGTAAATAATTCTTCACATTACCTTTGTTTCGTCATAGCGATTCGGTTTGATGTCCGATTTTTTTTTCTTGTTTTATTCAAAATCATTGATCGCTTATTTGGATGTTTTTGTTCGGATGCTCTATTTTTGCTTCTTGTTGGTGACGTTTTCTGTAACTTCTCTATATGTGATTATGATTCTTCTCGATTTCTCCTTTGTTACATGATTTCAATGATCTATGAAGTTTCAAAGGTGTTTTTTCTTCGTTTGACTCTCACCGATCTATGTTATAATCGTAATTATTGTGTATTTGGGTTAGTTAAGAATCGCCAAGATTATTAGTGGAGTAGTTTTCTCCTTGAATTAAGGGTTTTCTTTTTTTCTTCCTTTGGATATTCTGACGTGTATTGCACTTTTGTTGATATTATTATACAGTGTTTCACTGTTAATACAATTAATTGTTTGGTGTACTATTGTTGTAATTTCTTTCTATTAGTTGTATACTTATGTAAAGAACCCAAAGAACTTTTAATTTGGATTTAGAATGAAATATAGGCCGAAAAATGGTTAATCGGTTTGGACCTATATTTAAAAAAAAAATATAATTCCAAATCTTAACCAACTTAAATAAATAAAAATAATTAATCAACTCATTTGATTTCAATTAATATGAATTGACCTAATAATTAATTAATTATATTATCAAGTCTAATACTAGGTCACATTAACATGTCTCTTTCTCTCGTGCCATCTATTTGGCCACCCTCTAGCTAGTCAATTATGTGTCCATTCCACTGTTAAACTTTTCTCTCATTCCAAGAATTGGTGAGTGGTTGAGATTGCAAGTTGATGGATTTTTCGATAGACATTAACTATATACATATTTTTCATACAAGCCCCTGAAGAATTGAGATACAGATATATTTACCCTAGGAGTACGTATCCTTCACTTCATATCCATTTATAAATGGATTGTCTCTATATAAACTGTTACATGAAAACAAGCCTTTGACTCAGTTGGTATGTCTAACCCTTGCTATACAAAAGTTGTAGAGTTTAAATCCCCCACCCCCAAACTAACAAAAAAGAAAAAGAAAAAAAAGACACATTTTTTTAGGTTGATCTTTTAGTAATTAGCTTCACTTTCACCTAATATAAATTAAAATTAATAGAGACCTCTTTCATTATTCTAAAAAAATTACTTAGTAAAATTTCAACAAAATTAAAGTACATTAAAAGGCCCAATGAGTAAGAAAAGGTAAAAGGCATTGAGTTTGATTTATGTAACTTGAAGAATTTATAAACACTTGGAGTTGGGGATGAAATGATCAGCTCAAAAGGTAAGATTTCTTTCCTCTCAATTGAAGTCATGATTTAAATTTAACTTTTTATAAAAAATATATTATTTAAATACAATTATTATACTATAAATATCACCTCCAAGTGCGTCAATATGTGTTCTTTAATTCATCTCAAATACCTTTTTTTCAACATGAAACTCAATTTCTGCGGGAGGAAGGAGTATAACAAGTATTGAGATTAAAATATGAAAATTGAATTTTCTACCTTACTTTTTGATATTTGTGTCGCTATAGTTGTATAGCGACGATTTTTATGTGAAAATATTATTTTTTGTAGTAGATTTATCAATTTCCTAAAATATATTTGATAATATTTTTTTAAACAGTTGTTGAGATATTGCGTGATAATAAACTCCTACATTAAAACAGAAGAAAAAAAAGATTAAATACTTGTATACTTTAATTAATGGATTTAACTTTTTGAATCAAGATATGTGTAATTTCAATAGACGCATATACTCTAATTGATAATACATACATTTATTGATACTAATTATTATTCTAATTTTTTTTGAAGAAATGAAAGAATAAAAGGGGAGTTCTATTCAACGCATTAATTAGTAAGTTTATAAAATGAGAACAAGTATAATTATTTATGCTCAATAAATTAAAAATACAATGACGACTTCTTTTTCTTGATCAACAAACTTTGCAACCTTTGTTTAAAGTTTTATTTATATGGAAGGGATATATTTAAGGAATTGATATTTTTACAAAAAAAATTAATATTTTTACAAAAAAAATCTCACATAAATAATAAATGAATCAAGATTCATATAAAAAGGGATTGTAAAAATATTAAATTTTACCACAAAATATCAATTCCTTATTTTTATTGTATAGTTTTAGTTTGTTTTAAATTTTAATAAATATTAAATTTTATGACAAAATATCAAAATAAAATAATTTTAGTTTGTTTATTCCTTAAGGCATACGGAAAAGGACTTCCAATGGGAAAAGAGTTGAAACGGGCCACATATATAACAGTTAATTCTGGTGAGTTTAGTCTTATATATATAACCAAATCCTGTTCTGACTTGTCCCATCGAACACACGAAATGATGCAGACGTATCTCGTATCCTTTATTCTTAATTAGTATTCGCGACAAGTTCTAATTAATTAGTATCTGCGAGAAAATTTTGAGATAAATTTTTAGGTCAGAAGTCAGACCACTCATTTTTTAATTTAATTTTTTTCTTTTTTCAATTAAATTTAAGTTAAAATTTATATTTTGAAACATATTATTGTAAACTTTGATTATAAATTTTGATATTTTAATTACATTAAAACATATCTAATATAGATCTTGTTTTGAAGATCTTGATGAGAGTTTTCTAACAATATATAAATTGATAATTTTGAATTTTGTTTTAAATATCTAGACGAGAGTTTTCTAATAATATATAAATTGACAATTTTAAATTTGTAATAAATTTTTTTTATTGAATTTGATTGATGAAAGAGAAAAATTAAGATGGATCATATCCAAAATATATATATATATATATATATATATATATATATATATTGCAATTTGAGTATAGTACACGTAACTCCGTTATGATTTTTATCGACTTTATCTTATCCCAAATTTTATTATATTGTTGTATATATATATATATATATATCTTATCATTTATAAAATTTAATATTTGATTAGACATGAGACTATGAGAGAGTCGATGACATCAATAAAACATTATTTTTCAAATATAATAATATTTTCTGATTTGTAAAACAATTTTTTTATAAAAAAAAGAGACAACGAATGAGACAAACATCCAATAAGAAGGTTGAGATTTTATCCCACTCGCTGAATTAACACTGCAAAAAAAATTGTTTAAATAAATATTTTTTAAAAAAATAAAAAAATACCTTTCTTGAAACAAGAAGAGTCGCGTTTAAATTTCAAGGATTGCTTTTTTCTTTTATACCTATTTCTAATAATATTTTCAGAAATTAATTTAGTGTGTATACTAATTAATGATCCAGTACCATGCATGGTTTTTCCTTGACAAACAAGTGATACAAAAAAAATAAAGAACTGATATTTTTATATGCATTTTTAATATTTTCACATGATACTCTCTCACATTCTCACATTCGTGTGAGAACAAATAATGTGAAAATATTAAAAATACATGTATAAATAGTGTTTCCAAAAAATATTCTTAGTTAGGTAAGGAATTGAGCATAAAAATCTAAATGGCAGTAATATATGGTAAGGAATAGTCCTACACGGACATTGGAATTGAATATTTTCAGTTTTTTTTTTTTTGATTTTTTAAGTGACTTCTAAAAAATATATAATATTTATTTCAACTGAAATTTTTACAAAATATACTAGTGTTTTAAGTATAATTTAAATACATATATAAAAACAGGATTGTACAGATCCCGAATTTTTTTTTGAAAATATCCAATTTCAATTTCCAATGTCCGTGTAGACTTATCATCAAAGAAACACAAAATAAACTTCCCCTATTAGGAAGGGAAAATTCTATTTAGATTGATTGATTGATTTATTTATTTTTAAAAAATATGGAAATAGGTAATGCATTTCATATTTTGTGGGTTGGTTAAAGAGTCGGAGAATATTAATTTATTGGAAAGATCCAAACAACGTATATACATGATAGATATCGGTTGAGGTGAAATCTCCTCTATCTAAATATAGAGTATAAATTTGTCCGATAAAATAAAAAAGAAAAACATATCATCCATATTTATTTATGTTATATAAAAAGGACCACAGTGGGGTAGGATTATCTTTTACTTCAATACCATTAATACAATTTTCTATTTTATTTTTATGTTATATATTTGTGTATGATTCAAATTATTATTATTATTATTATTAAAAAATAATATATGTTGCGAATTTATATATCGATTTTTTTATTATGAGTTACATGAATAAATTAATTAATAATATTTTTACAATATATTTAATACAATAATATAATTTTATAATTATATATAATCTCATGTATTTATATATGTCGTAATTGACTAATTGAAGTTTCCTATTAGTACGTAATGCCTAGTGGCTATGTTTTCAATTATGGAGATGCCCTAATTTGAAATTCATTGATAGTTGATAAGATTTAGATGGTCTTGAATTATTTTATCATAATTTCCATACAAAGACAAGAAAGTTTCAAAGTGATTAACATATGTCCTTGTACACTGTCTGTGAATTTTTAAGGTCCTCCATGTCAGGGGCGGAGCGAGGGGGGGGGTTAACGACTCCTCTGTTGTGAAATTTTTTTTTATGTATTAGGAGGTCCAAATTGAAATTCAGCAAAACTCAAAAAATTGGGGGTGGGGTCTTGTTGAAAAAGAAGAAGGAAGAAAGAAAAAAAAAATTTTTTTATAACTTAAGATTGGGTTGTTTGACTTGTTTTAACTAAATTTCACATAAAAAAAAATTTTTTTTCATGTAGTATTGTTCAGTATGTATGTTTTTTTTAAAAGTCACGATGGCCCATTAAGCCACTAAAAGTCAACATATTACATATGTGATATTACCAAATAACAAAACTGCCACCACAAGTCCACACTGAAACAGAAACAGAAACAGAGCCACGGAGCACGGAGGAATTGTTCATTTCTTCATGGTCTTTGCTTCACGAGAGTGGAGATCAAGCCCATTCTAACTGCTTTGGCGCTTCTTCTTCATGTCCTCATGCAGTCAGTGCCAGACGCCAATCGACTCCATCACTCCAACTTCTAAGGTTAGGTTCCAACATTTTTTTGTTTGATTTTTGTTCCTTAATTTCTGACTAAAAAATAGGGCTTTTCTTTGATTTATAAACCAAAATTGATATATTTTCGTTAATTCTAAGTGAGTTTTGTTACCAAATTTGGTTGCATTCATTCTAACTTCTAAGTGGGTTTCACTTATTTGAATTTAGGGTTTCAATTGCTAATTTTGTGTTTCAATTTGTAATTGATTATTTTTGTTTCAATTGAATTTGAGGAACTAATTGAAATGTTGAATTGCTTATGATTTATAATTATGATTTTGTTGAATGTTGAATTACTTGTGATTTAGGAATATGAAAAAATATTTTCAACGAACTAAGAGGCCGTTCACAACAACTACGTCACAAGACTCACAACCACAACCACAATCACAATCACAATCACAATCACAATCGCAACCACAACCGATTAAGCCGTTATGTGAGGATGTTAATGATATTATTGGTGATCCGGGATCACATGAATGCATCAACGAATCTGAGCCTCGGATTAGAGATGAAGTTAGAAGAAAATATGTGCAAATGGGCCCTTGTCAACCAATTTCTAATGTTTATCCGAAAATAAAAATAGGGGATAGAATGAGGGCTTTCCAATTTGATTGGTTCAAGAAATGGGAATGGTTGGAATATAGCATTTCTAAAGATGCCGCATTTTGTTTTTGGTGTTATCTTTTTGGGGATAAAAAAGTTGGAGATGAGGTATTTACAAAAAAAAGATTTCGAAATTGGAAGAAAGCTTCAGAGAAATTTGGGGACCATATCGGAAGTGAAGGAAGTGCACACAACAATGCCCAGATTTCATATTTTGCTTTCAAAGATCAAAGGCAAAGTGTGATACGAAAGATATCTTCTGGAACACAAGTATTAAATGCCGCCTATCGCACTCAGTTGACAGCAAGTGTGGATGTTGTTCGATTGCTTCTAACATGTGGGTTGGCTTTTCGTGGGCATGATGAGTCGACACACTCGCTAAATAGAGGTAATTTTCTTGAAATACTTACTTGGCATAGCTTGCGTTGTGATGAAGTTGACAAAGTAGTTAAAGAGAATGCTCCTGCAAACCATCAACTTACTTCTCCTGATATTCAAAAACAAATTGTTACTCACATTTTCAGAAAATGAGAACTCGCAGGTTGGATTTACCGCCTTTACGATCCGAACTCCGAAGAGAGACTCCGTCGTTCTAGTACCGTTACCGGTTCAACAGTCAATAATGTGTTTCAATTAATAATTGATTTTTTTTATTTCAATTGAATTTGAGTAACTAATTGAAATGTTGAATTACTTGTGATTTAGGATTATGATTTTGTTGAATGTTGAATTATTTGTGATTTAGGAATATGGAAAAAAAAAATCAACGAACTAAGAGACCGTCGAAAAAAAAATTACATGCATAATCCGGACCTCCCTGTTAAAATTTTCTGGCTCCGCCACTGCTCCATGTTACATAAAATGATGGTTTATTATATGCAAAGGAAAACTAAAATAATCCTTTCCTAAGATATCTACTGACCACCCAATGGCCTACCAAAGTTTCAAAGTAATTCAACACTAAATCAAATCGAGTCAACCAGTCTTGAATGTAAATCTTAATTAATTTTTAATCATAATCGATATCAATTAATTTTGACCAGAATTAAACAGCGTCGTGTTTAAAAATAAAAAATCAAAAAAACTAACAAGAATATTTTTTTTTTTAAATTTGATTTAAACTTGAAATTTAATTTGGTTGTTAAAGTTAGGTGGTGTTTGATAAAATTGAGTGTTAAGACCTGAATAGTTTAGATGTCTGAATAATATAGAGCATCTGAATAAAATTGTATCTGAATGAAAAAATGTTATTTGATAAATTTTTTTCCAAAATGTCTGAATAACAATATTTTACCATTTTAACCCTAGAGAAAAAATATATAAACATATCAAGTAAACATAGGTACTTTAACATACAATTACATATATGATACTTTTTTGGCAGTACTAATATATACGGATAAAATAAGAGCTTCAAGATCCGCATTTCTATGTATATAATGAGATACATACCTAAGCATGGATCGCACGGCTCCCCATCCAGACTCAAAGATTAGGGATATTATACATCTGTCCAAACCTCAAGTCAGACATCACTATTATTTACTACAACCATTGTTTATTAATGACCACCACCTAGAGTAGCAGACTAGCGGTATTATTAATGTTGAACAAGTTTCAACCATTTTCTATCTCTTTGTTGAGAGTGGAATGAATTGGGTGAGAAATGGATAATTTTTTTGTTTACTGATTTGGGAAACAAGAGTCTTTGACCAAGATATGGGGAGATCTGCTTGTCGCCTTTATAAAAGAAGAAAATAAAGATATACATACGAGATATATAATCATAGAAGGCATGATTAGAACGAGGCATGGCTCATGCCAGAGTTGAGCTTTCCGGTGAATAAGGCGCTTGACCTTGGAATCTCAGCACGCGAAGTGGAAGTGGGAGTGAAAGGACAATATTGTAATTTCAGAATATAAACTCATTCAGATGTACCTCTAAATGGTTAAGCTTTAATTTTGTGTCTAACCGATTAAGAGACATTAAGAGAGAATTTTTTTTTTACCAAACATGTTTTGCCTCTGATCGAATCAGAGACACTCCAATTAAGAGGCATTAAGAGTTAATCAAACACACCCTTTACTCAATCACAACCTCAACTCTTTACTTTCAAGTTAAGATATTGATCGTAATTTTCAATTGATACTTTAAAATCCGATTGTTAAGATCCTGTTGGGCATTTGGGCTATACACCCGAGAGGCCAGAATAATTGTCATCCTTGCAAATACTACTTGGGCTGTTTGTCATCCTTAGAAATTCAATTCAAATTCAAATCGTTTATTTTTTTTGAAAAAATCGTCGAATAAATTTGAACCAAATCGATTATTCGAGACGATTTGAGATTAATAGTTTAGTTCTATTTTTTTGACTGAATGGGCTCAATGATTTTTGTTTACAATATTAACTATTATATTAAGTAATATTAAATAAATTTAGAACAAAATTTTGAATTTTTTTAAGGGTTAAAATAATAAAAATTTGTTATTCAGATGTTTCAGACATATCAATTATCAAATAATTTTTTTTATTTAAATTTATATTTAACTCATTCAAATTTAAATTCAAATCTATTCAATTTTTTTTCAAATACCCCTTAATTTGCCAAGTATAAAGGATCACAGTGCTATTGCTAGCACAACTCTTAAGATTGCAAATTAATGTCCTGTATGAACTTTCCATCTTAGAATTGTCACACTTTCGCGGCCTTTTAAATGATTTATTGAAGACCTTTCCAGTTTCTAGTCTTAGCTTTTCTCACAATAGGACTACTCTTAATTTTTTATTTTTTTTAAATGTAAGTGATAAAATATTTTAGAATCAATTTACGTGTAAATCTAGACCAAATTTCTACCGGTTATTAATATAAAACTACTACCGGAGTTATTTCCTTATGCTACACTCTACATAAGATCATGACCGTTCATCAGTACCGGAAGGCATTAACGGGCCCATTGGGAGTCTTGGACCCTTACCTGAATACTTACAAAAATAAAATTGTAACACACTTATGGCCATATAGGAGAGCTTATCAACTTATCGCTAAGTCTTATGGCCAGCCAAATAGGAGAGCTTATCAACTTATCGCTAAGTCTTGGGTAGTTCCCGAACATGGAGGTAATTAGGAACAAAAAATTAATTACATGGGGTTGCTTAAAGGCAATTTATCGGATTAAAAGTCACTTAATATTTGATTACTTCTGAATGAATCTAAATAAGTAGTTGTTTGTGTTATATTTGAATGTTTGAAACTGATCGATTAAGTCATTTAAATCGTTTATTTTATATTTTTTAAACTTTGAATGCGTCTGAATGTGTTTGAATAATTGATCCAAAAATTTGTGACCGAATCAGTAAGAAGTAATATTGAATTATATTTTTACCTACCTACCCTCATAAGCAATAAGGATTTACATTTAATATATATCTTTTCTTACTATTGTAAACAATTTTTGTTGTTTTACAAATTACTTTTTTAAATTTTTTTCTTTAATATATTGGTCATATCAATAATTTAATGAATACGGTTGTAGTTTTTTGTTTTAGTTTTATGGTCTAATAGAATGTTATTAAAAAATTTAGTTTTTATTCCTAAAATTATATTATTAATAGTATACTCCATCAAAGATTGTTTACAATTTTATATTTATTTTTTTAAATAGTATTCTTTATTTATAATTACATAATAAATTTATTCATAATAAGTCGGAAGGTTAAAATAAAAAAATATACTATTTAGATGTTTAAAAAATATAATTATCAAACACATTATTTCATTTCTATTCAGATGATGATAAAATTGAAAAGGTAAAGGAGCTAATTTCTCTAACTTGAATTTAGATAATTTATTTTAATTTTTTTAAAGATAATAGTGTTTCACAAGCAAGTGAAATCCAATTACTTAGGTGGTGTTTGATTGCATTTAATGCATCTTAACCTCTTAACGTATTTTAATAGCCCACATTTTTGTATTAAGAAATCATCTAAATAGTTTAGACTCATATATATATTTTGACTATTCAGAGAAGCACTCAATTAAATATGTGGGCTATTAATAGATATTAAGAGGTGGACTGTTAAGATGCAATCAAACATAATTTGTATGTTATGCAAATTAGTTGTTAACATTATTCACAAAATTATTGTAGTAATTAATTTTAAATAGATGGAAAGTTTACACAAATAAAGATGAACTAAAATTAAAAGTCATACATTTATTTGAGTATGAAGTTCAATCACATATACGAACAAACAAAGATCAGATCTTAGCAGTCCTAATACTTAAAAAAGAACCAGTTACAATACTCTATTTGGAAATTGATATTATCATAAGAGGAGTAAATAATTAATACACCCCACATAGTTATAAATAAAGTCTCGTGTAAATATTAAATTTTCTTTGTAAAAATAATAATCACGTTAACATTGTGAAAGGTCGATATGAGTTGAGCAGCCCGATACCATTGCCGAGTTTCATTCTGCTCCACCAGAATGTGAACTTCTGACATTTTCTCTCTCCTCACTGCAACCTGCAACACCTCCATCATTATATGTTTTTTCTTGAAAACAATACATCTCAGCCAAAACCCCATATTCTATATCTATGTGCAAATTTTAATAGTAGTAATACATAATCATCCTTTTTAAAATCTTGTTGATAAAAAAATAATCTAGTTTTCTACTAGTATTTCCCTTTCTTATTGTTTTGTTTAATTCATAAGCAAAAACGAAACACCAACAAACCAATCTCTATATCTTAATCTTTACTTCACCAAAAATCCCAAAACGAAAGCCCCACCTCAACAAACTACACCCTCCTTCAAGACTCGATAGGAGGGGTTTAAGATGGTGGAGTTCATCAACAGACCCAGCAGGAAAAACAGAGGATTTGTTGTCAATATGAGATTTCTGAACAAAAAATCACAATCGGAGAAGACGGTACTGTTTTGGTACAAATATTTCAAATGGGTTCTCTGGTTTTCTCTCTCCTTTTACTTCTTTACCTCTTTCCTCATCACCCACAGCCCCAATCCCCTAAAACCCACCTCTTCGTCTCTCTCTAAACCCACCATTTCTCGTGCCCTATTTGAATCCCAGAACTCAACATTTCTCCAAAATCCCAAAACCAATCAAGGTAAATATTTTGAACTTTTGTAGTTTTTTTTAATCATTACGTTATTTAATTTTGTGGGTACGTTTTTTGCAGGTTTATTGAATGATTTGAAGGTGTATATATACGATTTGCCGTCGAAATATAACAATGAATGGCTATCCAATGAGCGGTGTAGCAATCATCTCTTCGCTTCTGAGGTGGCAATTCACAAAGCTCTATTAACCAGCAATAGTCGAACGCTGAATCCATTGGACGCTGATTTTTTCTTTGTTCCGGTTTATGTTTCTTGCAATTTTAGCACCGTTAATGGCTTCCCGGCTATTGGCCACGCAAGGTCTCTTCTAGCATCAGCGGTGCAACTTATCTCCACTGAGTTTCCGTTTTGGAACCGGAGCAGCGGCTCCGATCATGTATTCGTTGCTTCTCATGACTATGGAGCTTGTTTTCATGCTATGGTGAGGAAATAATAACCCAGAAAAATATGAATTTTTTAATTTGGTGAAATGTTTTTTTTGTTCCTGAAAATATGATCTTTGTTTTTGGAATAGGAGCATGTGGCGATGGCGGATGGAATACCGGAGTTCTTGGGAAACTCGATTATATTGCAGACTTTTGGGGTTAAATATAAACACCCATGTCAAGAGGTTGAGAGTGTGGTTATTCCGCCGTATATACCGCCGGAAAGTATACGGTCTACGCTTGAGAAGACCCCGGTGAACGGCCGGCGTGACATTTTCGCGTTCTTCAGGGGTAAAATGGAAGTTCACCCCAAGAACATCAGCGGGCGCTTTTACGGCAAGTAAGAATATTACTGATCGACTTCTTTGATTGTAGTTCTTCTTAGGTTGAAATTATGAAATTACCCCTGATTTGTTTTGATGGTTTTGTTTTCAGGAAGGTTAGGACGGTCATATTGCAAAAGTACGGCGGTGACCGGAGGTTTTACTTGAAAAGGCATAGGTTTACCGGTTACCAGTCAGAGATTGTCCGTTCAGTGTTCTGTTTGTGCCCATTGGGGTGGGCTCCATGGAGTCCAAGACTAGTTGAGTCCGTGGCTTTGGGTTGCGTGCCGGTCATTATAGCGGATGGTATCCGGTTAGCGTTCCCCTCCACCGTGAAATGGCCGGAAATATCACTCACGGTGGCGGAAAAGGACGTTTCAAAGCTGGGTGAAATTCTTGACCACGTGGCGGCAACCAACTTATCAACCATACAGGAAAACTTGTGGGACCAAGAAACAAGGCGGGCCCTACTCTATAATGATCCAATGGTGGAAGGTGATGCCACGTGGCAGATTCTCTCCACTCTGTCGCTGAAGCTAAGTAGGTCCCGACGGAGGGTTTCAAGCCAATCGAGAAGCGACACCTGACAATATGGGTTAGATGACGTGGGATTTCTCGGTTAATGGAGGCGCACTTTCCAATGCGGCGGGGCAAATGGATTTGTATAGCGGAAGACAGCTGGAATTTGTTGGAGCCATCGCATATTATCGGCGAATAGAGTTTTGGTAGTAGGTATTAGAAGTGGGACCCTGCGTTATATGGTTGGCCACGTGGGCTGTATGGCTGAGGTGGCGAGTTGTGATTGGGCCATAGTGCGTTTTTTCGGGGACATAGGATTTATAGTTTACAGGTCTAAAAAAAAGAAAAAAGGGGAGGAATATAAGAAAGAGGTGGATGAGTTTTTATGGAAGTATTTGTTGTGATACAATGGAATTGGAAAGGGCGTATCTATCTAACCACATTTACAGATTTAAATAAATATAAGTAATTAATAATGAGAGTAAATACTCGGTTACATGTGAAGTTGGATAATAATTTGTTACACCACAGCTGTTGTACTTGTACTGTTGTACATAAGAATTTTATATTTTTACATGATTTTTTTCTCACATGATTTATGAACTTGTAGTGGATTACATTTTAATGTAAAAAAAAATTATGTAGAAATATTAAAAAAACATGTCAAAATAGTATTGTTCTATATATATATATATCTATATAATAAAACAGAACTCATTTTGAATCTTTCATTTGACAAAGCACAACAACGGTTCAGATTCATTCTAATTTAATTTTTCCAACTTAATCTAAAAACCATATTTCTTCCTCGCCAAATTAAATTCAATTCATATACAATTCTACTCTCTCTCTCATGTTCACACACAAAAAATCTCTCATCTTCTTCACACACACAAAAAAAAAACAAATAATAATAGTACTAAAAATAAATATAATAATAATAATAATAGTACTAATAATAGTAATAATAATAATAATAATTATTATTATAATAGTAATAGTAATAATAATTATAATAATAATAATAATAATAATAATAATAATAATTGATTTGAGCGGGAAAGCACAAGTACGGTTCAGATTTATTCTAATTTTAATTCAAAATAATAATAATTATAATATAATAATATTATTATAATAGTAATAATAATAATAATAGTAATAAAGTAATAATAATTATAATAAAATTAATATTAATATTAATATTAATAATTATAATTAAAATTATAATAATAATAGTAATAATAATAACAACAACAACAACAACAATAACAATAATAATAACAATAATAATAATTATTGTGGTGGTGTGGTGAATTATGATAATTTTTATTGATAATTGTAAGTTTTGTAGACAAGTTTAATTTTTTCTGGATATCTATTTTTAAAGAAAAATTAATTATTGTGGTAGTGTGGTAAATTATAATAATTATTATGTCTAATTTTAAGTTGCAAAGTCTTTAGATAATAAAATATTTTTTAAATTTTAATTTAATTTTTTGTTACGCTGTGCCTTCAAGCACGAACGATTATTAGTATATATATACAGGTAGTCTTTTATTACAAAACAAAAAAAAGATTAAATATTGACCTACTAATGCTACCATCTTCTCTAATAAATATATTTTAAAAAAAATGAAAATTTCAGAGTGAATGAGTTTTGTGATGATAGAGAGATGGGATAATAAAGAATGTGAAAAGATGGAAGAGAGTTAAATTTGGCAGCTGGAATGTGTCAGACCTTTTAATGTTTGGAGGGGAAGGGAGGGGAGTGGTCACGGGGTATGTTGTTGAATTGAATAAAGTCCAGTTTGTTTATTTGTTTTAAATTTTAATATTACAACCGGTCTACTACTCCATCTTTCCCCTAATATATTAGTAGGATTTAGATGATTTTATTTTATTTTTAAAATTATTTATTATTTTATATAATTTATGAGAATTATTTTTAATTCTTTTTAAAAAATTATTTATTATGAAAAAATATTACAGATGAGAGAGAAAAAGTACGAGATAAATATGATAATTATAAAAATTTAAGAGTATTATAGAGAATTAATATTATATAATTATTTTATTAATTCTTATATATAATATTAAATTATGGTTATATATTACGAGACGAAAATAATAGTTGGTTTGATAAAGGAGCCTTTATTTATTTATCTATCTATCTTGCATTCCCTTGAAAAACACAATCAGAAACTTGTATAGTGTTTGTTTGTCTTAAATCGGTTACTTGTACTTCATATCTATAAATAAATAAAAGTCAAAAGTGGGTCTGTTTATAAATTAAATAAATTTGTTCAAAAAGTAGATAAAAGAAAATATTACTCTTACCTCTAATATTCGTTTTTAACACAACTTACTTCTTTTAATACTCTTTTCTTTTTAAAATGTAAGCTTAAAAAGTTGGAACTCTGACGTATGTGTATAAATGAAATAAATATAAATTAAAAAATAATATTGTATAGACTTTCACACTGAGGTTGCAATTTAATTTGATATTATTTTTTTTATATGAAAAAAGTTAAATAGGGCAAATAACATATTTTGAGTAATCTTTGAGTTACAGGTTATTTTATCATGATATTTATTAGGTATTTTATATATTCTTTCAAGGCTTAAATATAAATTAGTATTCTAAATTATAGGCCATATTTTATTTCGGTGATCCGCCTTTCAATTTTATCAATTAGATGATTAAACTTTTAATTTTTTCTAATTGTTTGTGTAAGGCCTTAATAAGCTGATGTGGCTAAAAAAAATATTTTTTAATTATTAAATAAACAAATCTGATTATGGGTGGGCAAAATCGTCAAAACCAAATTAACATTTTGAAATTAAAATAAAACAAACTTATATCTAAATATCTCAGCTATTTCAATCGATCGATCAAGACAAAAGCCCAAATTGCTCGAAAAAACCCTAAGCCATTTATGTAAATCATCGATTCTGGCGAAGAATTTATCCCCTCTACCGAGGGAGGATAGAATTTGGGCCTCACCTCAATCAGTCAGCAATGGTGGTAGCATAGCAAGCATATACTTTGAACTCCTTCCGATTATTCCATTTTCACCCCAATCCATTCCTCCTCTCTTCTCGAAATCCCGTCTCTCTCTTAAACTCTGCTGTCTCCACGAAATATATTTATCAAATCAAATCAAATTGAAATAATGCCCAAAACCCAACTCTCTCTCCTACAAGTAACCACCAATTCATACATGTATTTAACATTCACCAATCGTCAATCATGCCCACCTATGCTCTCTCTATAAATCCTACTCTCTCTCCTCCTCCTTCCTCTGTCCCTTCTTCCTTTTCTTTTTGTAATTCAAGAGTTCCTTTGGCATACCCTTGTTTTTGTCCTTCGAAAAAAAAACCCATTAATTTTTACTACACGAAGACTCTTTCTCTACAGTCTAGACCCACCACAAGTGTTGAGAGATTAAAACAGTGTAGAAAACAGAAAACCATTATTGCATCAAGCAAAATGACCATTACAGAGATAAGGGAAGAGGAGGAAGAAGAAAATCCTCCTCCTTTTCTTGAATCAGAGATCACTTCAAGACCTAGGCGTATAGCTCTCTTTGTAGAGCCCTCTCCTTTTGCGTGAGTGTCTAAATCAAAGTAGATAGGCAGTCACCAGAGGAACCGTGATGAAATATTGCACATGCACGGTCCTTCTTCACTGGAATCGTGATGAAATCGTGCCGGAATGGTTGTCTGGTTCGCCAAATTCTTCGCCAGAATCGATGATTTACAGAAATGGCTTAGGGTTTTTTCGAGTGTCTTGATAGATCGATTGAAATGGCTGAGATATTTAGATATAAGTCTGTTTTATTTTAATTTCGAAATGTTAATTTGGTTTTGACGATTTTGCCCCACCCATACTCAGATTTGTTTATTTAATAATTAAAAAATTAATTTTTTAGCCACATCAGCTTATGAATGCCTCATACAATTAGTCACGTCAGCAATTTCTAACGTGGTATATTCAATTTATACAATTGGAAAAAATTGAAAGTTGAAAGTTTAATCATCTAATTGACAAAATTGAAAGGCGGATCACCGAAATGGAGGATACTAATTCATATTTAAGCCTTCTTTCAAATAATAAAATTCATAAATTTGGTAGGAGTGAGTTACTATTCCCACTTTGATTTGGAAAATGGGAGGGAAAATAATTGTAAAATGAGAAGGAAATAAATAAATAAATAATAATTAGTAAAATCAAAAGTCTGACCTGCCGGATTCGAACCAGCGACCTAAGGATTTCAGAAGGACAAGCCTACTACAATCCTCCTCTACCAACTGAGCTAAGGTCGGTTTTGAAGATTTATGTCGAAACTCCTATTATCTCAATGCTTAGACCCATCATTTGTGAAAGAAATAACTGTTTTTTTTTTATTCCATAGTTCGAATCCTGATATTAGAAATCTAAAAGAACTCTACGAACGGTAAATAACATGTAGACAAAAATATTTCTTGAAAACATCCTCTTATTCTTAGAAAATCATCTAAGAAACGAAAAACAATAGGAAAACAATTTATATGTACACAAATGTTAACAAAGCTAGATTAAGATTTACGTGAAACTCTAAATAATAAGATAGAATAAAATTATTCTTAATTCTTTTTCATCCCATGTAATCGCACGTCAGTATTAACAAGGCAATCGACATATATTTGTCGTCATATATAACAAGTTTCAAAAAAATAATTGTAAATGACAGCTTTTTTGAGTGTTACTTTTATTTTTGAGTAATATTGGGGGTCTATCAAATTTTGGGTCTCAAATGGCATGACAGTAAATATTTCAACGATAATTTATGACATTGGCCAATCAGATGAGATCCACCCAACAAATATTATAATGACTCGTCATTTTAGACATTTTTTAAGGCCAACAATTAGAAATATTTGCTACGTTTGAATTGGAAGATGTAATGATTCATTTTATTATACACCTCTATTTAGGAATACTCTATATAAGAATAACCTCTATAATATTATAAAAAAAAATAGTCCCAAATTGGGCCAGTTATAAATAGGAATAACCTCTAAATTGTAATATGTTATATACTTTTTAAGTCCCAGTTAAGAAACTATACTTATATATAGTAATAATTATATATATATATATATATATATATATATATATATATATATATATATATATATATATATGAGAGAGAGAGACAATATTAATTTTAAAAGACTATATTTTTTATAAAAGACTACATTTCCTATAAAGAACTACATTTTCCTATAAAAGACTACATTTTTTGAATATGTGGTAACAACTCTAAAGAGTAAATCGTTGTGCCAAACAACTTTGCATAAATATTTTTTGAATAATAATTATTAGGGAGTTCTTATTGATATTTTTGTTAAAGTGTATATTTTTGGGTGTTTGGAAAATATTTTGTACCAATACCTCTATTTAATAATAACCTCTCAATTAGAATATAAATAGTTTGGTCCCAAGTCTATTCTTAAATAGAGGTTTTACTGTAGTTGGAATGAGTTATTTCATATTTTTCCTCCCTAAGGAATAAAAATTCATAAATTTAGAAGGAATAATAATCATTCCAATCGCAACCAAACATATTTTTTTTCATTTCATAAGAATGAGTCATTCCGTTCTCACATTTATTATCTCAATCCAAACGTAACATAATACTTGATGTCTAATCCAAACTTAGCATAATTTTTTAGTATTAGGTATTAAAATTCTTTGGGTGTAATAGGCCTTGGAATAGTTGAATGTTAATTCTGTAGAGTGTAGTAGGCTTTGCAAGACTTGAAGGCCTAATCTATATCGATTGCTAATTGCTTACTGAACTCATAACTTGATCATTCTCCACTTGATGCCAAGTAGCACACAACAAACTACTCTTTTCCTTTTAAATTACCTTTCAAGTTTTTATATTTAAAAAAATTAAATGCCAATTATTGTAATGATTATTGTCTAGAACGGTGGGAGTATGTTGTAATTAGTACTAGTAATAATTTTATTGCTAACTATTGATGATGGTATTACTATATATATAACCAATTCATTCCATATATTGGAGGCTTGGATGATCAACTAGTCTTGCATCTATTTTCAGCAAGTGAACCCATCTCAACTCCCTCCAATCAAAATGTCACTAATTTCAAACTTCTTTTTATAAAAAAAAAGAAGACACATTAGCACTCGGGTGTTTGGGTATGGTCTCTACTAGCATCCCGGCAGTAATCATACACCTTATAATTCCTCTCCACCCATGCCATGGCTGCATACTGCTGCCGGCTCAGTCCACCTGTTTGATCCGGTGACCCTGTCGCCGGCCGGCATGATGCCGGGGCATTGTTTTCACATCCTCCAATCTTGAAATTATTGTACTTTCAAACAAATGGTTGATATTTATAATTAGCTCTATATTTTCCACCTTCGGTAGCCCATGATGAAGCATCCCATATTGAACCATACACCCACATAGGCCTCAATGGAAATGTTGCATCGGATTTTCTCGCATACCTCCTAATAGGCACATCGTCCACAAAAAATCTGCATATCACCATGATATATTAATTAAAAGAAAGATTAAAACAAAATATTATTAATGTATGGTGTGACATTATATTAGGTTAGTGAATTAAATGGGAGTATAACAACTTTAGCTTTGGAGTTTTACCCGAATTTACATTTCCTCCTTTTGGTCAACTTTTCATGAAATAAAAAAAATAAGAAAATTTAAACCGGTCCACATAGAATTATTATTGAGCTTATAATTCGTCATATATATATATATTTTGATTAGGATCAGAGTCATCTTTAAGCTTACTCACTCACTATTCACCCTTTTTTAGGGCGGTTTGATCATATAACTGTCGTCTCATATACTTTTAGCGACGGACAACATATAGCGTCATTAAAAGTATGAACAACGGTTGTATGAAAAGCGGACCGCCGCCTAAGGGGGATCAAAGACGTGTGAGTAAGATAAGGGTATGCTTGATCTTTCTTCTTTATATATATATTATAATATGTTGATCTCGAAGAGAAAATTTATTTATACACACACACACACACACATATATATATATATTATAATATCATATATGTACAAATTCAAATTAACAAAAACATCCATAGGTATACACACACACACACACACACACATATATATATATATATATATATATATATATATATATATATATATATATATATATATATATATATAGGAGCCCTTCCATGTGAAATGGTTGCTTATGTCTTGATCTGTGACACCCCTTTTTGGACCGTTGATAAATTGAATTGATGGTCACGATTAACTTTTCTATTTGATAAGCCGACACAGGTTGTTGTGCCTAATTATTTACCTGTACCGGCTTCTATTTTAATAAGTGAGGCTCACGTAAAATTAACTTGTCAGAAAAGTTATTAAAAATGAATATTTATTATTAAAATAATCTGGCCGGATGAGCTTGTACCGGCTTACACATATTTTTTTTTAATTTTTTTATTTCTCCATTATATGTCATGACTCAACACATTAAAATGAAATAAAAAAATAAAATAAATTCCTACTAGGAAGAGCTTGTCAGACCGCCTTACATACATTTTTTTTTTTTTTTTTTTTCTCCATTATATATCACGACTCAAAGACATTAAAATGGAATAAAAAAAATAAAATAAATTTCGACGTAAGAGTTTATGTAAACACACACACACACACACACACACACACACACACACATATATATATATATATATATATATATATATATATATATATTTCTCCATTATATGTCATGACTCAGCATATTAAAATGGAATAAAAAAATAAAATAAATTCCTACCAGAGAAAATTAATACGACCAACATTAAAATAATAAAAAAAATTACTACGGTAGAAGTGCAATTTGATACTAATTTAGCATTAAAATAATATTAAAATATAGGTCTGAACAGTAATCGATACTACTACGATAAAAATTGAAAAAATATAATTTAAATTGTACTGACACTCACCGACAATAAAAAAATTGAAAAAATAATTTTATTCAAGCAATTCATTTAACTAAATGATTCGAACTCATGACCTCAAACTCCATACACACTCATATAATGACCACCCCGAAAGCACCACATGGCCTAATACATTAATTTCAACCAAGGATATATCTTTATATTAAAACTTCACCATCCCCCAAAATCTATATTTTTGCATTATTATTATATTACGATTTCTTATTATTAATAAGTCTATATAATACATATGGGGTTTTCTATTTAGAAATAAGTTAATATCTATATTTATTATTATCCCTTTAATATTTTTTCTTATTTTTGTAATAATATCAATAAAATGTTTATTAATATATTAAAAAAATATCATTCTTTAATAAAATATAAATAATGATTTTATATTCATGTATTACTATTATTATTATATTCATGTATTACTATTATTAAAAATAATATTAATAATGATTTTTAATATTAATATAAATAATGTGATTATTAATATTAATCCCAATAAAAATATCCATACTGATTCAACAAAATAGATAATTTTTTTTTTAGATTAATAATATGAAGTGGTTTTATGTGATTCAATAATATTCATATTACTAAGTTATGAATTTGAAAATCCCATAAAGTTCAACCAAATAGACATTCTTATTAATTAATATGTACATTAGATAACGTTGGATAAGTTCTATATCTCTCGGTAGGAAGTAATCTTGCAGTATTTCTTGTAGAGCTCCCAATGCGACGCGCAGAACGAAAAGATCGTGACATCTTTCAAGGACCACTTTTTTGAGTAAATATTACCATTGGCCCTAACGAAACAATCAACATACTTGCATACAAAAAATGCCACGATGCGAGTTGTTGTGTTGTTTCTATTCGAATCTTTAAGTGTCTGCAGACGGGAGGATTACCATTGGGCCACTCGCAAGTCGGATTACCATTTATGAACAAAATGGTATCAAATGTACCGCGTATACAAAGTAGTTGGTTAATAATTTTTAATATTAAAGGACATTATAAATTAAAATATTTTAAAACTAAACATACCGCAACTTTAACGAATTACGAGTACATTTCATGTAACTTAATATACTTAGTGTCATCAGAAGTAGGTCAATTCAATTATGGTAACCATCCAATCTTCAACTGCGAATAGGAACAAGACAAAATGGCGTTGATTGGTACCAACATCTTGGTTAACATACGGATCGCAAAAACTCCATGCAGTATTCACGTTAGTGCAGGGCACATAGCTCTGCCCAAGATGCATGAAGAATGAATTCATGAAACCAAATTGGGACCACCTTTGTATTTCCCGCGACCTGTAGTATTCCTCTCTGTCTCGTAGCAACAACATATAAGCGTCGATGACATGCTCGAATATCCAACTCCCAGGCCCTAAGAATTGCACTGCATTGTGTTCTAATTCATATAACTGGTGCAGATGTGATAAAGGATATAAATCCCCTTCTGGTGACACCACGTTTTCAAACATATGTTTATTTACAAATGTCTCCTTCCAATCTTTAAGTCTTTTGGATAAGGACCCTTTTGGTCCATAAGAGATGTGGTCTCTCGCATCTTGTACCTGATTGAGACCCAAAATGTACATTATTATTATATAGCAAAGTAATAATTAAAACCATCACTATTAACATAACTATATATACCTTTTGTGAACTAGATCCTCAAGGCGTCGAAAAGTCCCACAAATGAAGAGTTGGTTGGAATGTAACACTCCTCATAGGTTTGGAAGGTTAGAATGTAACACTCCTTGTAGGCTTGGGTGGTGGGAATGGAGCTCTCCTCGATTACTTGTGGGGTGGGTATGTAGCTCTCTTGTACAACATAATCAGTTTATTTTCCAAGCCCTTCATTGAGTTGTGTGTATTGGGACTATGGTCCAAAATTTGTGGGACCCCCCTGTGACGCCCCCAAAATAGGTCCATTCTGAGTCGCCAAATACATGGTACAGAAATAACTACAACTTTATTAATACATTTGTCGTGCAAAATACGACAACATATATACTGTGAGTTTAAATACAATTATTGTCTTCTAGACAATATACATACCCAAATAAATCCCCATCATAATTATTGATACATCATTTTACAAAAATGGTGAGGACTACTAAACAACTCTCCCTAGAACTTTCATTCCATACCCACTAAATTCTAGTTATATTCTCGCCTCCCGAGAAGAAAAATGGAACAAAAAAGAAAAGGGTGAGTTCGATTAGCCCAAAGAAAGAATATTATGACTAAGATAATATACAACAAATTATCGTTAGTCTTCAACAGGAAAAATCTAATAGAATACAATAGACCACAAGTTTTAAATCAATATTCGCAATGAAATAATAATTCATTAGAAGAGTTAAGTAGAGAATGCAAACTACTATCTTCTATGTATGAATTTTAAAGTTCATCGCCTATTTTTATCCTCAGAACATCAATCAATATATATCGGGATCAAATATTCATCCTTGCTACTGAGCCAAGGACATTCACCAGTTAGTCATGTTCATCTAAACACTGCTCATCTTTGCACTACGGGCAAAGATATTCATCGAAATCATTCATCTTTGCACTACGGGCCAAAGATATTCATCGAAATCATTCATCTTTTTGCACTACAAAGCAAAGATATTCATCATAAATCATTCATCTTTGCACTACAGGGCCAAAGATATTCAACAATATCATCATTTAAGACCAAGGATGATGAAAATATTTTTTTAAAAGCGACGAATCCATTGAAACAAAATGACAAGGATTAAGGATTAAGGATTCGTACTTTGTTTTATCCACGTCCAAAAATACCTCAAAAAATAATCATAGTGGTGTAAAATTCAAGAATGATCAAAACATGGATACAATCAAAGCTAGTATCCACAATAGATATTTTGGACAAAAAGAAGAAATTTCATTTTTCTATTGAATAGTCTTGTATTCGTGAATAAGTCAGAGTATATGTGAATAAAGGCCGTATCGTGAATAGTAACTCAAACACCAAAAGATAGAAATTTCACAAAAAACATCTTCACGCTTTGTGAATAGTACTTTCGTGAATAAGAATCGTGAATAAGAACTCATGAATAGTAACTCGTGAATAAGAATCGTGAATAAAAGAACCCCAACACGAAAAAGTTCCAAATTTGATAAAAGTTCCAACCAATATTTCAAAGATAATGATATTGAAGAAATAATATCATTTGAGAAGAAAATAACATCCCTTACCTCGAAAGACAAGATCTTACAAATGAAACAGGATATATAGGCTATGACTTGAACTTTCACCGTATAGCAATACTCAAAGTATACTCAAAATACTCACAAGAATACGCTCGATAATATAGAGAGAAAAACTTCAGCTTAAAGTGTGATTTTCAATTCTAACCCAAGCACTATTTATAGAAATTGCTAGAACACCAAAAGCGAAAATTTAATATAATAATAATATATATAATAAATCTTCTACGCACACTTGAAATCTGATTTCAGATTCAATAACCACATGCCACCTTCTAGAAAAAGTAATAAAAACGTTTTTCTAATTTAAAATAATTTAAACTTCCAAAATCAATTATTTTGGAGCTTGAACTTCAATAATTCATAATAAATAGCCCTTTTGTCGGAAAATTCAATCTTGCGTGTTTTTATAGGAAATTCAATTCTCTACAACTTTGCGAGAAGAAAGTTTTTCCAAATTCCAAACAAAAATTGACCAAATCCACAAACGGGTGATTTTAGAGGCTATAATCAAATTTCACCAATAAATGGGGTCCACCGACATGTTTAACATGTTTTAAACATTTATTGCAACAAAATACTCTTCCTCCTCAGATACTCATATATCCCACATTCGTTGTAAAAATATCACCATTATTATATTATTAAAATATAATATTATATATATTTAAATGAATTATTTTATCGTAAAAAGATAAAATTTCAATTTTCAACAATTGTCACATTAAAAATTTTTTCCATCTATATCCACATAAAATCAATATTTTTCTCATCATATGAATCAATAATTAATTATTCACAAATAATATTACGTAATCACAATATTATACAACCAGTGCGCTTCCAGGAAAGAGGGGGCTTTCCAATAAGAATTTCTCCTTCTTGGCTAGCAATTAGGTGACCAAACCTCTCCTTAGATGTAACTTTCTAGACATTGCCAATAATGTTATCTAATAATATTATTCGGATAATATGAATTATTGATTCGATAATGAAAAATACTTGTGTAATGACAATTATTGAAACAAAGAATATAAAATATCAATGCAAAGAATTATTGAATCAATAAAATAAAATATTGAGCAAGAATTCTCAGAACCATTATTGAGTAGTGCCTTCTTATGTAAGAGTCAATAATTGGTG
Source organism: Panax ginseng (assembly GCA_020205605.1). Taxonomy (NCBI): domain Eukaryota; kingdom Viridiplantae; phylum Streptophyta; class Magnoliopsida; order Apiales; family Araliaceae; genus Panax; species Panax ginseng. The sequence continues at coordinate 10,318,625 of CM035136.1, forward strand.
AAATACTGTAGTACTTCTGGTGCTGACAACGCCAGTATTCTTCGTGTTTTAACCAACGGTATTCCAACAAAGATAATTGGTAACAACTATGCCGTTATTTTTAAACAACTTATTTTTGTCGCTTTCTTCATCCAATCACTTTTCGTTATGGGGCCCACAAAAGACTACTACCGTCGTCATTTAATATTCCCAAACAATCTGAATATTCCACGACCCAAACGAATATTCCCCAGAATAATAATGAATATTATATCACCACTTGCTTAGTTAAAATATTTATGCATTTTACCCATAACTAACCACATTAATCAAATCCACCTTACTATTTCAAAATAATAAATAAAGGAAATTCCTTTTATTTAAAAAATTTCTGGGTCTTACACTTCCCCAATAGGTATTTGTTTACCTCTTGCTTGAAGTCGATATAGTAAGTGATTGAAATCCCAATTATTTTTTTGCAAAACGAACTCCTGGGAGGCAAACTAAGTAAATCTTGAAAATTTATCAAGTAACGACTTTGCACTCTCAACCTCACATATAAGATAAACACAAACAAATATTATTAACAATAAATATGAATAAATGTAATATTAAGTATTTACTCCAATATATGATTTATTAAAGAAGAATATAATTTTATACCATTTGAATAAGGTGTTGTTGGTTGTAAATGGCCCGAGGCTCATAACAACCGTCGTGGTCATTTCGCTGAGAGGTCGGTGAATTTTTCAACGTGTAATTTTCCTATACCGCACCATGTAATCATCTATTGGGACATAATCGAAAATTTTAGTTTGTTGTCCTTGAGATGATCCATGTATGCCTCCCACATCGAAATATATTCCCCTCTCAAGGCCATGCAATCCTCGACATCAATAAATTTAAACCTTTTCTCCTTCCTAAGGTCACCGTGGTTTTTGGCTGTTGATGGTATGCCTTGCATAAACCCAAACTGTCTCATCACACGATCCGGCATCTGAAATTCCACAATATCAAAGTGGATCAAGGGGACCCCACCAGATCCCAACAACCTGTCTTCAAAATTAAATCCAATCGATATCATCATCCCACATTATGTAAGGCCGCCAAACCACATCCCACATAGACTTAATATCTAACTCCCCAGAAAATGACAAATGGTGATGGGAATTCTCACGCTCTACCAAGGTAATTGTGGCTCCAAAATAGGACCATGCTAAAGCCCTAGGTAACCATAAGGATGATTGTGGCCAAGGGTTTGGCTTTCCAATACTTACACGCTCATAAGCCCAAATTTGTAATAATATAACACAACCATTAATGTATTTAACTCCTTTCCTAGTAGCAGTATATAAAGATCTGTACAAATATGCAAACTATTTCTATTCCTATTAGGGAATAATATTGCCCCACACAACCACAACATGTATGCCTTTGTGTGTAAGCCTACACAACATCTTTACTTGCATTCTCGGGACATTTATTAAAATGTTCGGCAACCACACTAATGAAATTGCCTTGCGTGTTTTTGAACTAAAATATTCACCACTAATTTATCTCCAAAACATTCCCTAAAATAATTCAAATTGGTGATGATGAGGGACCCGTTAAGGGTTTTCCCACCACCAGTAACCCAAAAATAAAGTGAACATCCTCTAACGTGATTGTTATTTCTCCACAGTTTAAATGAAAAGTATTGGTTTCTAGGCGTCATCTCTCGACTAAGGCAGATATCAGACCAAGTTCAGTTTGGTGTACAACACCTTGATAACTAAATACTCCAAATCCACATTTATCTAAAAGGATTTTTTGTTTTTTTGTCAAAGCCCACCGATTATATTTCGATCAAGATATATTATTTGAGCTTAGTTTTCCCTATCTCCCATGATATATGTCATCTGATACATAATTTTGTTGATCATGCAGAACACTTGGATCAATTGGCCCATATTCCCAACAATCCATCTTTTACCTAAAAAAATATATCAATTCCATATTAGTATTAAGATGCATGACAAAATGAAGTTGAAAGTAACATCTTTGCAAAATGACAAGAATAAACAATACACACTAACATGCATTAAAAACTGAACAACATGCATGTAATAATAACATCACGTATATAATGTAATAATATTAACATGCATTAAAAACTAGTAAAAATGCAAACTATTAAAAATAAAAACAATAAGAAGAAAAATAAATTAAAATAATAAGTGAACAATTGAGTACAATCGGAATAAAATAAAACAATAAATGAAAAATAATAATAAAATAAATACTTATCAATAAATCTTTATCTTTGCAAAAAGTTTTTTTTTTTTTTTTTTCTACGTAGATATTTTTAAACAGAATTAGCTTTTTTTAATTTTTTTTCTTCTTCTTTTCTCCATTGATAATGATGACTCAAAGAAATTAAAATAAAAAATAAATAAAAAAGCATCCGCTTTGTAGATAAATTTCATCCTAACTGACAAGATCCGTACTGAGACAAACTCCCTACCGACAAGGAATAATAAAAAAAAAAATTCGGTATCCCAAACTATTCATTTGCTAAATGATTCAAATCACGACCTCAAGCACCAATCCTCAAATATACGACCACCCGAAAAGTACCACGGCCTAATTCTTAATTTCTACCAAGGATATATCTTTATAGTAAAACTTCACCATCCCCAAAATCTATTAATTGGATTTGTTAAAATAGAAATAAGTTAATATCTATATTTATTATTATCCCTTTAATATTTTTTTTTCTTATTTTTGTTAAAATAAGTCCAATTAGTCTAATTAATATATTAAAAATAAATATCATTCTTTAATAAAATATAAAGTGATCATGCATTAATGATAACAAAAATTTCCAGTAATAACATGTATGCATAATATGCAGTGATAACATGCATTAATGACAACAAAAACAAATACATGCATGGTATTATATCCCCTTTAATTCAGTAATAACATGCAGTGATAAAAAAAATGGCTTGATTGAGTACACTGTAATAAGTTTTTTTCATTTATATAATGTAATAATATTATTTTACTATTATACTGAAAATAATAACAACAATGAAAAACTATTAAAAACTCGAACAAATAACAATAAATAAAAACTTACTTGTTGAAGTTTTTTGCCTCTCTCTTCTGAAATACTCCATCTCTCCACTCTTCATTCATCGTAATTTTATCTAGTTATATACTGAACTTTAGGTTGAACAACGTGTGTTCTCAATAGATCACTATATATTGTTAAATAAGCTCATGCAATGCTTTACATGACATGAAATACATTTAGGACCAAATTCAAACACGATCATCATTGTTTAATTCAACTTTTTAGTTTACCGAGCTTGCAGGTGTTCTTTCCCGAGGCGATGTTGCAGAAAAAGTGGTCAAAAATATTATTCAGTGCATTTCCCGAGGCAATGTGGAAGACAAAGGTTTGGCACTTTGTTCGATAGAATCAGACAGTAACTTAACCTTTGAAATATATATTATTAATAAATTCTTTTCACTAGGTAGAGGCTATAACGATTGGAAAAATAAAAATATATATTATTAATAAAATCGTTTTAAGTAAGATGCACTGCTTAACTCCTACCGGGAATATATATTATTAATAAATTATTTAACTTAGAAAGCTATAACGACTGGAAAAATAAAAAATATATATTATTAATAAAAATCGTTTCTACTTAGAAAGGTAATGTAACGAGAATAAATCAAATTTTCAGCCGCTAGCTAAACTCGAACTCATGACCTCAAGCTACAAACATTCGTCATATGACCACCCGAGCACCACGGGCCTAGCTGTCATATCAGACCTTGGATTTGTATATATCTTAAACCATTCCATCTCCCCCCAAATTAAATTTCTCAATATTTTATTATACTTATTCGATTATTATTATTATTCTATTATTATTACGAATTGAGTATAAAGCCGTTCCATATTCTAATGAACATGTACTTTTAATTATTTTATTATCATTATTATTATTATTATTATTATTATTATTATTATTATTATTATTATTATTATTATTATTATTATTATTATAAAACACCATACGGTGAATAATTAGTCAAACATAATAATACAACACTATGGGAATAGAAAAAAGCGACATTGATTATATGGAAAAAGTACATTAGTTTGACTTTCGAGCATTAACCGCAATGTACATTTATGCATTTACCGGGTCTTTTTTACCTTTAAATATTGTCTGAAGTCGCTTTATTTTCTCATGTTTATTACGAAAGCACCCATCTTCTTATCCTTACATAATCTTAGTTCTACGATATTTTTTCTCTTTTCTCCTCTACTCATAATTTGTTTCATCTGGTTGCCCACTTTCACTTCAGAAAATCAAGTTGAAGTTCTGATCGAGCAAAATTCATCATTATTATTCACAAGTAAGTTTTTCAAAATGTCATATAATACATCTGAATTTGTTAATGAAGTTGAAAGTAATAAATTTGATATTGTTTCGCACGTTGGTCAATTATTTTATGCGTTGGAAGAGGTTGAATATTTTATAGATCATATGCTCGCAAAAATGGATTTGAGATTAGAATTGCAACTAGTCATAAACATTCTAATCTGAATGATATCGAGATCTAGGCGATGTATGTAAGAAAGCCGGTACACCAATTGTTGGCAAGAGTTTACGATGAGAAAGATAGTAGTATTAAAATAACTAGACGGAGAGACTCTATAGATCTAACAATGTGCAAAGCTAGAATATATGTTGTCATGATAAGAAAGAAGACAATTGGCGATATCTCTTTGTTGAATTAGAGCACAATCATCACTTAGTGACCCCCACCAAAGTAGATTTGATCGAGACTCACGGAAATATTACTCCTATCGCAAGAAATTTAATTGACACTTTAAATAAGTCCCAGATTGGTCCTAGTAAGATGATGAATGTTTTGAGCACAATGGGAGGTGGGTTGCAAAATGTTCCTTTCTCTCTCTATAATGTGAGAATGTGGTGCGAGATTTAAGGCGTGATTCTGCAGATGAAAATGATGCACAATGTGCTTTGTCAATCATTTGAACAAACTTGCATCCTGAAGTGCCAGCAAATTTTTTTTCCGAGTAAAACCCGGTGAAAACAACCGCATAGCTTGTATTTTGTGGGTTGATGCCCGATCAAGTTTATATATCAACGGTTCGGAGACGTTGTGACATTTGATAAAGACATCTGGGACAAATAAGTATGGCATCTTAGTTTTGTTCCATTCACACCGGGGTCAACCACCATTATCGATCTATATTGTTTGGATTTGCCTTTATTACGAGGCGAAGACGAGAGAGGACACTTTCATTTGGGTATTAAAGACATGGCTTGAAGCCATGGACTACAAGGCACCTACAACCATCATCACTAATCAAGACAGAGCCATGAGTAATGCTATTGCTACGGTACTTCCAACTAGTTATCATTTATTGTGTTCTTGGCATATTAGCAATAAATTTTCTAAAAAATTGCATCATGTTTATTCTGAGCACCCATCGTTCAAAAATGATTTTAATAACTGTGTGTATAACTCATTGTCCATCGAGGAATTTGAAGAGCGTTGGCATATTCTGATAAGTTCCTATGAATTGTATACTAATGAATGGCTTGGAAGTTTGTATGATGTATTGATGAAATGGATTCCAAAGATATACAAAGAGATATTTTGCACGAAATGACTACCACTAGAAGAAGCGAGAGCATGAAAGCCTTTTTGATGAGTATGTTAATGCATCAACGGTATCTTATGTTTTGTACTCTGAGTCAAAAGGTTGAAAAGACAGGTTTATCGAGGAGAGAAAAAGGCCACTACATAACAAAACATCGTAAAAGGATTATGGTACTCGGTTCATCTTTAGAAGTTCATCTTTGCATGAAGTGTACACAAAAGAGATGTTTAGATGTTTCCAACGTCAATTAAATCGATTCCATGAAATACAATGTTCATAAACTTAGTGAGTTGTGTGTCACCGATACTAAGGTTTATGCGATTATATAATGCTGAATGCTGTTGAAAGTGGTGGAAGATATAAAGAAGTTGTCAACAATCGACAATTTGGGATCGATAATATATAATCGCCAAATGTTTTCTCACTCGTGAATTATGCGAGGCACATCTTGAGATATTTCATAATAAAGAGTATTTCACAAATACCGACCGAGGCGTGATCCTTCATCGGTGGACAAGAGACGCGAACAAAAGCAATGGTGAAGACTTCTTTGTTTAATTCCACATCACGACTTGAACAAAATCAAGCAATCTTATTATAATCATTTGATGGGTGATTACTGTGAGTTAGCGAAAAAGCGATTGCTTTCGATCAGAGGTTACAAAACCGTTTCTAAACTAAATGCACGAGGAAAAGAGTTGGTTGACCGGTATGATCCGGATGAGAATATTCTTGAATCGGCGGATGGCGACATTGATTGCACAATTGGAGATCCAAATCATGATATGGGATACGATAATGACGATGAAGATGCAGAGAGGTGGAAGAAGAAGAGTTTTGCCACCTAATATTTCTCAAACAAAGGGCCGAAAAAACAATCTAGATTCAAGAGTGCACTTAAAAAAATCATTCCTTCAAGACTCATCGAAAATGTGCAATTTGTGGCTTTGAAACCGAACCACGATAAGCGAAATCACTATCGAGTCTTTAGGGATTCCTGAGCCAAAAAAAATAGGCGTCGGTTGTATTAATCATTCTGTGTTTTTTATTTTATGAAAATGAACATGTAATATGTCTATTCCTCTTAATGTTATGCGATCTTAGTATTGGTATAATCTGTAATTCTAATATTGATAATCACATTATTATTATTATAATAATATTTCACTACTTTTATAAATTCGATAATCACATTATTATAATACTTCACTAGTTTTATTAATAATAAAATCATTTCTTAATAATAAAATCATTGCTTAATATATAAAATCATTACTAATAATCATTGCTTAATAAATATAGATATTAACTTATTTCTAAATAGAAAACCCCATATGTATTATATAGACTTACTAATAATAATAAATCGTAATATAATAATAATGCGAGAATAATATAGATTTTGGGGGATGGTGAAGTTTTAATATAAAGATATATCCTTGGTTGAAATTAATTTAGGCAAGTGGTGTCTTTCTAAATGGTCATATAATGAGTGTATGGAGTTTGAGGTTCATGAGTTCGAATCATTTAGCGGTGAATTGCTTGAATAAAATATTTTTTTCAATTTTTTATTGTCGGTAGTGACATGTTTGTCTTAAGTAGGTTATTTTTTTTTTTTTTAATACCAAATTAGTATCACTGTCTGGGTGAATTTTTTATTATTTTAATGCCACCAGTATCATTTTATCTACGTAGGAGAAATAAAAAAAATTAAAAAAAATAATTTTGGTAAACTCTTCCTACGGATTATTTATTATTTTAATACCGGTAGTATCATTGTGTCTTACTGGAGAAATAAAAAAAAAATTAAAAAAAAAAATGTGTGTAAGTAGAAACTCTTACGTAGGATTATTTTAATAATAAATATTCACTTTTATAACTATACTAACAATATAATTTTACGTGGGCCTCACTTATTAAAATAGAAATATCTGGTGAATAATTAGGCACAACAATGCATCTTGGCTTATCAAATAGAAAAGTTAATCGCACCCATCAATTCAATTTATCAACGGTCCAAAAGAGGGGTGTTGACAAAGATCTTATAAAGAACCTTTCTGCTATGGAAGGGCTCCATATATGTATATATGTATGCATACTTAGACAATTTTTTTTTTTTTTTTTATAAGTCAAATTGCAATTAGTAGCAATTTGGCCAAAATGGGTTGCTTCCCAACAACCGGTTGCTGTGGATAGAATCCCTATATATATATATATATATGTGAAATGGAGGAAGGAAAATATGAATTAATTTGTGAAAAGCTTAATTACATGATCTCATTGGGGTTCCAGAGAATAGCATAGTTGTGAAAATTTTTAGTGGGATCAAACCAAAGGTGAAACTTCATCTCTCTTCCAGTAATAGTGTTGCCATCTCCACTTCCTCTAATGTAAACATTTGTTTGAAGTGTATAAGGCTTATCTGGAGTTGTTCCTAGGAACTCTATATCAATTTCATCATGTTCTCCCGGGTGCGCTTCATTGTTGGAAAGCTATCAAATTAATTATCATTAAAAAAATTAATCAGAAAAATAATAATTATATATTAATCACATAATTAATCATCAAAATATTTAATGAAAAAAATGGTACTGAACATCTGGTAATTCTCACATAGAAAGATGTAATAACTCCTGCCGTATAACCTGGCTGGAGCTTTACCGCAGCACCAAAGTAACCCGATCTATATGAATCAAGTGATTTGAAACCGCTTCCTATATTTAAAAATATATAAAAGAAAAAAAATGATATTAATATTTGATAATAATAATTCCCAGATAAATTGAAGTATGATAAAATAAATAAATTAAAATGCTGCATTGAGAAAATTAGAGACCCGAGTTTTTATCAAGCCAAACTGTTAAAGAATCTTTGTCTAGACTTTGATGCTCAGAGCCCCAGAGATTCTTAAACCCTTGGTTAAACCCTATGGAAGGAACCCTAGAGCTAGGGTAGTAGCCAGGTGAAGGTGGACCCTGAGCATTACTTGAAAAAGGGTTCAAGAAAATAAGTAGAAGAGAGAAAATTAGGAGAGCCATGCATGAAAAATAAGAAGAAACTGTCAAAAAAAGAATGTGTTGAATGCAGGTTGAGAGGAAATGAAGATAGAGAGAATTGAATGTAGGATTTGTGGAAAGGTGTGGAAGTACAGATGTGGTATAAATAGGGAGAACGGGAGGCTACTCCTACATGCAATGGAAATAAGTCATGAGAAGGAGGTTAGGTTGATGGAAGTTACACAAATTGACAAAATATGAACATGTTGAAAAAAAATGGGATAATCAACTTGCATGAGAGAACTTGTTAGTTATTAGGGTTGTTCAGTTATGAACGCAAAAGCCGAAAATTAAGGAATAACATTATGACATACTTCCACTATAAACTATTAGAATCTCAACTATACAACATTTTAGTCAAAGTTGTTTTTCCAACATAAGACCTTAGTTATATTGTTTTCATGAACACTGATCGACTGGTTACTTTAAACGAAATCAAGTACAAGGAACGCGTTCCGCTTGTGATTGAATGCACAAGACACCAAGGATATTAGTCACAATTAAGAACTAATGTTTAGATTAATTCTCTTAATTAAATTAAGCAATTAAAATGAGGCCTGGTTGCCGGTTGGTCAATTGATGTAGTTTAATAATCTGCAAATTAAATGTTCACCAGTCACAACCGGCCTTGTCGACGCGTATACTAGCTTAAATTTAACATGTTTACATGACTTTTTGTACACACTTGTGATTTTATAGTTTTAAGTTGGACATGCAAATATAATTTCAAAATTAGCAGCAAAACATGCCCGTCTTGTCTTGGAGAAGTCAACAACCATATTATCTTTTTCTTCCTATCTAACAGTATGTCAGGTTCAGAAGCTAGCCTTGTGATAAGTAGCATGGTGGATGGCTCCTATGATCTGAACTCCAATAATTAGACTAATTCTGTGGCATCAAATGGTACCCATGTTAGGTTATGGATGTGTCTGTGGTTGAATATTGAGTAAGGAAAAGAAGCCCCAAAATTCTTGGTAATTAAATTTTAAAATCTCATGCATAATGTCTATTGACATGAAAATTTGTAAAAATAATTAAACTGTTACGAACTCAATCATACAAAAACACAATGAAATGAAGAAAAGTAAATGAACAGAAATTTACGTGAAAAATTCAACTGAAAAAACATGTCATGCATGGAGATCGAGCACTCAAAAATTAATTATGCAAAATAACATAATTAAGAATTAATTCGGGATAGCCAATATCTAAACTATAATAACAAATACAAGACATCAATATAAATTAATCATTCTCTTTCTGATCAAAATACTCTTTTAAGCATAATTTAGATGTAAAATATACAACAAAATGTACCTGTGTAAGTCTTGACTAATTATAATTAAATAAAAAGAGGACTACTAATATTAATCTAGTCATTAGTCAACCAGACATGAATGTATCAAAAGTCATTGAAGCGTGAGTCCAAGAGCAACCTTCTCCAAATTTATCCTAGCTAGGCATGAAGCCGGAAAATTGGGGTTGTACGTCACGTTTTTGTAGGTGATCACATTCTTAGAAAAATTCACAATTGTATAGCACATGGCATGGATATGTTGTGTTATAAGAAGAAACCCCTTTTTTTTATTTCCAACTTTATGAAAAATATTTTACTAGTAGTTATAATATTAACATTATGAAGCTAGCTAGTTAGGAAATGGTAGTTGCTAGTTATTTCCAACTTTATGAAAAATATTTTACTAGGGTTTTAACCCTTGAAGAATACTAACTCTTTATCAAATTGCCAATATATCTGCCATCCAACCACGTGACATGAGTCTCGTCGAATTCTCATACCCTATATAAACCACATCCCAACACACGTACGTGATATATAGCTAATTTATTTTCTCCTCCTAAATTAGAAAAATGATAGGTTACTAAATAATTTTTGTCTAATTTTGCTAAACAAAACTTTAGTGAATTGTAAACACTAGTACTCCCGAAATTAGGTTATTGGGAATTTGCATATTGGCCTTCGGTTGGCTCGATCTCTCCTATATATATCCTGTCTCATTCTTCTATCCAGAATTGATGCATATAGAAACAAACAAATGATCAGTTGATAGACGTTGCTAGTATGGGGTAACCCCTTGTCGCTTGAAATATTTTGTGACGTTACAATAAAATAATTTAAAAAACAAAAAGAAGGTGACAGTTGAGGATTATAAATGATGTGGGTTGCTAAATCAGGCAAGCCATCAGAGCTAACTTTGGGATGATGGCATTATTAATTAAAAGTACCTTTAGTTTCCTTATATGGAGGGATTTAACTAATCTAAGTTATGAATTTGGATTAATTTTAGTTTCATTTAGCATGCGGGTCATCTTCCTCTTGCTGTAATTCAGAGAATTAAATCATTTTCAGCCTACATTTGCTTACCTGACCATTGAAAAATGAAGGTGTAGAATGTTGTTTCTAAACATTATTTTGTGTTTGAATTAAAACCCCCATTTTCAAGGGACACAAAAATTGCAAGCTTCACACTATGGCCTATATATATGGAGAAATAATGTCTCATGTTCATTAATAAGTAGCTAATAAACTACACGATAATTAACGTTGAGAAATATTGAATTTAGATAGAATAAATGTCTAAATATCTCAGTCTTAACTATCAGCATAAAACTCTTCAGTGTTTCACAATTTGCATTGCCTCTAAAAAAATTGAGCTCCATTTGCATATAATGCAAAAATCTAAGCCTAGATATTTTCTCTGTTAGGTTGGTTCATACTTGAATACTTAATTTGTCTATAATTGGTTAAATTATCCCTAACGAATTTAATTAAATAAAACAAACAAATTAATTAATACAATAATATAATTGTAGTATTTAAATAATTAATAATGTGGTAGGTAAACATGGATCCCTCCATGTCTTTAATCTTCTTGATCAATGCCCCCATGCATTGATAGCGTAGGCCATGGCCGGCCAATATTTGACAAAACCCTCTTAAGTTTTGTCTCATGATATGATAAAGTTCCATATTTTGTTTCATAATTAACAACTATTTTATTCTATAATTGGTTAAATTATCCCTAACGAATTTAATTAAATAAAACAAACAAATTAATTAATACAATATAATTGTAGTATTTGAATAATTAATAATGTGGTAGGTAAACATGGATCCCTCCATGTCTTTAATCTTCTTGATCAATGCCCCCATGCATTGATAGCGTAGGCCATGGCCGGCCAATATTTGACAGAACCCTCTTAAGTTTTGTCTCATGATATGATAAAGTTCCATATTTTGTCTCATAATTAACAACTATTTTATATTAATTAATGCATGGAGGTACTTTCAAGCTAGGTAGGGTCTATATATATAGTTGACCTAAAATTTATAATGTTAAGAACATTTTTAAAAAAAAAAAGTTCAAGATAAAAGTGAAATTTCGAAAAAAATGTCAAAAACTTTTTCGAACCTTTGCCCGTTTATTAAATTAACAAAGCTTGCTTGCTAATTCTGCAGTGTGGTAAGTGTGGATAACAACGGTGAAAATCTTTGAGCTAGCTCATATTCACACTTCGGTTTTATATATATATATATATATATATATATATATATATATATATATATATATATATATATATATATATTTAATATACCTTGGTAACATATTTAATCATCGTCTAGCGACGCATTATGGAAAATCGTCATAACATATAAACCGTTTATATGTTCTATAGTGACGGTCCAAATGGTTGCCCGATCCGTCGCTAAAGGTAATGAGCAGTGTATGTAAAATAAAGGGGTATGCATTAGAATCGGAGTATATATATATATATATAACGGATCTAAAACACTCCTCTTAAATAACACTCTCTTTTAAATAGCACTACTTTATTAAAAATACGTCGTTTTGGAGATTATTTTAAAAAAACAAGTGGGGTCACGGGTTTCATTTTTGTAAATAAAAGAAAAGTAAGAGAGACCACTCTATTTTAATATTATTTTGTATTTTAAAATAATCTTCAAAATGACGTAATTTTAATAAAAGAGTGTTATATATATATATATATATATATATATATATATATATATATATATAGACATCGGATCCAAATCAGGATCCGGATCGTCCAAAATCCGAGACCCCAATTTTTTTTTTTTTTTTTTGTAGAAACAACAAAAAAAAAAATAATTATGGAATCCAGAATTTTCCATAATACGATTATACATTCGCTGCACTGGGCATGCGAAATATTTTGGTATAGGCATCCAAATCACGCCCAAAACATCGTATTATGTAAAATTCTAATTCCATAATTTTTTTTTAGTTGTTTCAAAAAAAAAGCAAAAAAAAAAAAAAAGGTCCGGATTTTAATAGAGTCCGGATCCTCGACTCTCTCTCTCTCTATACGCGCAGATTTGGCATGACATATTATTCAATGAGAATAATAATAATGGAACCAGTCGGTGAAAATCACAACAAGCGGGATGTTCCAAATGAATAATAAAGAATGAAATAATAAAGATTTTACCCGGTCCCACGTAGAAAGCCTGAGCAGGATGTTCCAAATCGGAATAATAAAAACGAGAATAATAAAAAGCGGAACCAGTCCTAAGGCGTATAGCCTGATGGGATGTTCCAACTAATAATAAAGATGAGAATAATAGAAGAATGTCACCACGTATAGGGTATTCAGTATCAAAGTTATTCCAATGAATAATAAAGAAATGGAATAATGTAAGTTCTCTTCTCAAATACAAAAGAATAATATCCTTACCGTAAAAAGAAATCAATATATGAAAAGAAAGTTAGCGAGACTTTCTTCTTGCTTTCTATAAAATTTTCTCTCTGTAGTTCAAAGGTGAATTCGTAAGAAAATAATGAAGGAATGAACTTCTATTTATAGAAAAATAGAATGCATAGTAACAAACTCATGAACGGTCCAGATTGATTTACTTTAATCGGACGATCCATAATTAAAGCAAAATCTTTTAAATAAAATATAATATATATTATATATTATATATTATATACATATACATATAAGTGCACGGGTTATCACTCCCGTGACTTTGCTTAAATCCTGTCTACTAATTATCCAACCTAAATATATATATATAATACATATATTACACCCACCATTTATATATATATATAAAAAAATACCCATCACTCCACCATTTCCCCCACTACGGTTGAAAATGCTTCCACCCAAATAATTCATCCCACTTTCCCCCAAACCCACTATCATCACACACACACACACACACACACACACACATATATATATATATATATATATATATATATATATATATATATATATATATATATACTTTATAACTTTCTTCCGATAATTTTGAAAAATGAGTGAGTGGTAATCTAAATAATAAGTAACAAAATACCTCATAAAATTACCTCAATATTTTTAACAACAATTATCATCATTATTATAATTCACAATATTAATCGACCTGTGTCGTTCCGGAAAGAGGGCTTTCCAATAAGGATTTCTCCTATTAGCGCCTTGATTAGGTGACCAAACCTCTCCTCGCGTAACTTCTGAACATCGTTAACATTGAAAATAATAATATTAATAACTCATCATCTCAATTATTGATTTAATAATATATAAAATATCGATGATAATTGAATAAAATGAATGACTTCTCACGTAAGCATCGATAATTAATCTGAGTGTGCTTTAGTATGCAACCACGCGTATTATTGTACTTTAACAGGGTAAACACAACAGATTAACGGTAAAACTTCCACCGTTATTTTCATAAAAGTATTTTTGTCGTTTTCTCGATCGACAATAATTCCGTTATGGGGTCCACCAATGATTGTCTTGCCGTTGTCTTTAATATTCCTGTTAAAACGAATATTCCCCACCCATCGAATATTATATAACAACTTGCGTGATTTTGCAAAATTTATAAATACTACCCACAACTATAACATTATATCAATATAAAAATGATAATTTATAAAATTCATTTTTATTTATAAAAGTTGAGGTCTTACAATCTCCCATTCTTATGAAATTTCGCCTCAAAATTAGGAGTGCGTACGCACGGTATATTGAAGAGGTAAGGATACCTTGATTTCATTTCAGATTCTAACTCCTAAGTCATTTCCTCAACATCGTGGTTTCTCCACAAAACTTTGACTTGAGGTATAACCTTGGAGCGTAGAATATGTTCCTTTTTATCCAAGATTTGAACAGGAACCTCTTCATACGTTAAATCTTCCGCTATTTCGTCCGGTTCTAACTCAATAATATGGTTCGGATCTTTCACATATTTACGTAACATGAATATGTGAAAAACATTATGAACACGAGACATACTTGGCGGTAAGGCAAGTCTATAGGCTACAGTTCCTACTCGATCGAGGATTAAATAAAAGTATTCAATTTTTATGACCCCGAATTTTATGAAATAAAAGTATTCAATTTTTCTATTTAGTAAATAGTTAAATTGATAAAAGGTTAAAGTTAAGGGTGATATATGAATTTTTTCAAAATAAGCAAGTGGCTATAAAATACTTATTATTGTCGGGGAATATTCGTTTGGTCGTGGAATATTCTTTCCGTTTAGAATATTAAATGCGGCGACAGTAGCCCATTTAGGGGCCCCATAATGAGAATAAGCTGTCGGATGAAGAAAAGCGATAAATTTGAGTTTTTATAAATAACGCGCGTAGTTGTTATCGTTAACAACGTTGGAATACACAGTGGTTAAAATACGATGTCTGCTGTTATTACACTGATGACGCGGTATTACCTTACAATATTTTGAATTATTGATTCTTACGTGAAAGCACTTACTTCAATAATTATTACAATAATTCTTTATTCAATATTTTATTTTATTGATTCAATAATTGCTGCGTTGATATTTTATATTATTGTTGTTTCAATAATTGTCATTGCACATTATTTCCCATTATCAGATCAATAATTCATATTATTTGAATAATATTATTAGATACCATTATTGGCAATGTTTAGAAAGCTCTGTCAAGGAGAGGTTTGGTCACCTAATTGCGCGCCAGTAAGGAGAAATCCTTATCGGAAAGCCCCCTCTTTCCTAGGACCTTCCTGGTTGTCATTATTGTGATTTTGTAATATAATTTGTGAATAATTAATTATTGATTTATGTGATAATGAAATATTTATTTGATGTGGATATAAATGATGGATTTATTTATGTGGTTATAAATGAAAGAATTAATGTTGAGGTATTTTATCATTATTATGTCGGATTGGAGGTATTAAAAGATCAAATCGGTGTTCTTATAGCTTTATAGTGTGAGTTATAATATTTAATCCGACCGTTGGATCGTTGTAATTTTTGGTTATGTTATACATATATAAGTTGAGTATTTGTCCACAAATTTTGAACCGTTAAAAATGAGCGTATAATTTGTTATGAATTTTAAGAGGTAACTAATTCGGAAATTAGGTTTTGGTGGAAAATTTTAGAATTAAGTGGGCCCCACTTTTGGTTGTTGGGGAAGATGGCTGATTTTTGGTGGGTACAATTGTAGCAGATAAAGCCATCGTGTGGCAGTCAAGTCTGCTTGACGTCTTGTGGCGCCCCCCCAAAATAGGTCCATTCCACCCACCCATTCTGAAATGCCAAAATACATGAGTACGAAATAACTACAACTTTATTAATACATTTGTCGTACAAAATACGACAACATATATCTTGTGAGTTTAAATACAATTATTGTCTTCTAGACAATATACATACCAAATAAATCCCCATCATAATTATTGATACATCATTTTACAAAATGGTGAGGACTACTAAACAACTCTCCTAGAACTTTCATTCCATACCCCAGGCTAAATGCTTCGCTATATTCTCGCCTCCACGAGAAGAAAAATGGAACAAAAAAGAAAAGGGTGAGCTCGACTAGCCCAATAAAAGAATATTATGACTAAGATAATATACAACAAATTATCGTTAGTCTTCAACGAGGAAAAATATAATAGAATACAATAGACAACAAGTTTTAAATCAATATTCGCAATGAAATAATAATTCATTAGAAGAGTTAAGTAGAGAATGCAAACTACTATCTTCTATATAAAATTTTAAAGTTCATCGTCTATTTTTATCCTCAGAACATCAATCAATATATATCCGGGATCAAATATTCATCCTTGAACTACGAGGCGAAGGACATTCACCATTAATCATGTTCATCTAAACACTGTTCATCTTTTGCACTACGGGCCAAAGATATTCATCAAATCATTCATCTTTGCACTTCTACGGCCAAAGATATTCATCGAAATCATTCATCTTTGCACTACAGGCCAAAGATATTCATCATAAATCATTCATCTTTGCTACTGAGCCAAAAGATATTCAACAATATCATCATTTAAGGCCAGGGATGATGAAAAATATTTTTTAAAGAAACGAATCCAAAGAAACAAAATGACAAGGATTAAGGATTAAGGATTCGTACTTTGTTTTATCCACGTCCAAAAATACCTCAAAAATAATCATAGTGGTGTAAAATTCAAGAATGATCAAAACATGGATCTGATCAAAGCTAGTATCCACATAGATATTTTGACAAAAAAGAAAAAATTTCATTTTTAATTGAATAAGGCCAGATTAAGTGAATAAAGTCAGAGTATCGTGAATAGTTCTGATACGTGAATAGTAATTCGACACCAAAAGATAGAAATTTCACAAAAAACATCTTCACGCTTTGTGAATAGTACTCGTGAATAAGAATCGTGAATAAGAACTCATGAATAGTAACTCGTGAATAGAACTCATGAATAGTAACTCCCAAACACGAAAAAAGTTCCAAATTTGATAAAAGTTCCAACCAATATTTCAAAGATAATGATATTGAAGAAATAATATCATTTGAGAAGAAAATAACATCCCTTACCTCGAAAGACAAGATTTTCTAGTTGAAACACCGATATAGGCTATGACTTGAACTTTCACCGTATAGCAATACTCAAAGTATACTCAAAATACTCACAAGAATACGCTCGATAATATAGAGAGAAAACTTCGATTTAAGGTGTGATTTTCAATTCTAACCTAAGACCTATTTATAGAAATTGCTTAGAACACCAAAAGCAGAAAATTTAATATAATAATAATATATATAATAAATCTTCTACTTTTACACTTGAAATCTGATTTCAGTTCAATAACCACATGCCACCTTCTATAAAAAGTAATAAAAAACGTTTTTCTAATTTAAAATAATTTAAACTTCCAAAATCAATTATTTGAGCTTCGTAACTTCAATAATTCATAATAAATAGCCCTTTTGTCGGAAAAATTCGAATCTCGCGAGTTTTATAGGAAATTCAATTCTCTACAACGTTGCAGAAGAAAGTTTTTCCAAATTCGAAACAAAAATTGATGAAATCCACAAACGGGTGATTTTAGAGGCTATAATCAAATTTCAATCGATAAATGGGGTCCAATTTATGTTTTAACATGTTTTAAACATTTATTGCAATAAAAATACTCTTCCTCCTCAGTATACTCATATATCCCACATTCGTTGTAAAAATATCACCATTATTATATTATTAAAATATAATATTATATATATTTAAATGAATTATTTTATCGAGAAAAGATAAAATTTCAATTTTCAACAATTGTCACATTAAAATTTTCTCCATCTATATCCACATAAAATCAATATTTTTCTCATCATATGAATCAATAATTAATTATTCACAAATAATATTACTGAGAATCACAATATTGACAAACCGCGTTCAGGGAAAGAGGGGCTTTCGAATAAGAATTTCTCTCTTCTTGGCGGCGCAATTAGGTGACCAAACCTCTTCTTAGACGAAACTTTCTAGACATTGCCAATAATGTTATCTAATAATATTATTCAGATAATATGAATTATTGCTTCGATAATGAAAAATACTTAATGACAATTATTGAAACAACAAACAATATAAAATATCAATCAAAGAATTATTGAATCAATAAAATAAAATATTTGAATAAAGAATTATCAGTAACCATTATTGAGTAGTGCCTTCTTATGTAAGAGTCAATAATTGGTGCAATACTGTACTACCGCAACAACGCGTATATTCATCGTGTTTTAACCACCGGGTATTCCAATAGTTTTAATTCAGAATAACTATGCCGTTATTTTTAAACAACTTATTTTTGTCGTTTTCTTCATCCAATCACTTTCCATTATGGGGCCCACATATGGTGCATTGCCGTCGTATTTAATATTCCCACATGATGCATTGAATATTCCACGACCAAACGAATATTCTCCGATAATAATGAATATTATATCACCACTTGCTTATTTAAAATATTTAGCATTTTACCCATAACTAACCACATTAATCAAATCCACCCTTACTATTTCAAAATAATAAATAAAGGAAATTCCTTTTTATTTAAAAAAATTTTGGGGTCTTACAGTGCTAATATTTTCCTATAAATAAAGGGCTAAGTTAGAATTGAAAATCACACCAAAATTCATAAGTTTTCTCTCTTTTTCTCTCTAGATTATCGAGTGTATTTTGTGAGTATTTAGATACTTGGTGAGTTCTTTATTCATCGGTCTGCAAGTTTCCTTGTTGTCATACAAATAGATATCCAATCGAAGTCTTCGTTTCTTTTTTTTGAGGTAAAGACATGTGATGAAAATTATCTTCGTCCTGGATGCGAAGAGGAATTTAGAATTACAATTATGATTATGAGTTATTCATATAATTGTGGAAATGAACTGTTGATTAATGTTACAGGGATAAAACTTTGTTGGTGGACTTTTAATATGGAGAAGATAATAGACTTTATGGTCTATTTGACTCTTCTAATGGATTGCTTCGTTCATTTTATGACTATGGTTGAAATTTTTTATCATCTACCATATTCTAAATCTCTGATTTATTACTGATGAAGGCTATTGATAATTTAATTATGTTTAGTCATGATATTCTTTCTTGAAGCTAGTTGTGTTTCACCCTTTTTTCACAATTCCTTTCGTAATAAAAGTGTAAATTGGGTCGAGTGGGGGATAACAGGGGAATAGAAACGGTGGTCTATATATTTGTTGAGGTGAAAGCGAACTCAACGTTGGAAGTGTGTTTTGTCACTATCATACAAGATGTCTAATGACATACAACCTCGTATCATCATAAGACGAGGATGTCTTCATCCACTTGTTGAGTATGTATCTGAGCACTACCTATATAATCTTGGTGTTTGTTTGAAGTATAATTCTCAATTAGAGACAGTGGAGATAATGATATGTCAAGAGAAGACTTACCATTGGGAAGAATATGATAGTAATCTTCTTATTTTTCTTTGAGGTCTATTGGGTCAACCAAGGATAATTCTGTGGCCATATGATATCTATCATAACCTAGACGCATGGCCTCCCATGTACGAAGGTTTCCTTGAGTACTTCCCAAAGATTTTAATTTCTAAAATAGTTTTTGACTATACCTTTATGTAAGGTGTCACTGTGACGTGCTATCCAAGGTTGGGACATGTGTCACATTTGGTATATATTTGTATCCAAACTCACAGCATATGTGTTGTTGTATTTTGTATGACAATTGTTGTAATAAAGTTGTAGTTGTTTTCTGTACCATGTATTTGGCGACTCAGAATAGGTTGGATGGTATGGACCTATTTTGGGGGCGTCACATAAATGTTGGATATATTTATTGTGGTTAAAAATGAAAGAGTTAATTTTGAGGTGTTTTATCAGTATTTTTGTCGGAATGAAGGTATTAAAAATTAAACCAGTATTTTTGAGATATATTGCATGAGTTATAATTTTTAATCTGACCGTTGGATCGTTGGGATTTTTGGATATGTTATACATATATAAGTTGAGTATATGTCCACAAATTTTGAACCATTAAAAATGAACGTATGATTTGTTATGAATTTTAAGAGGTGACTGATTCGAAAATTAGGTTATAAATGATTTTGGTGGAAAATTCTAGAATTGGTGGGCCCCACTTTTGGTTGGTGAAAATGTGCTGAGATTTTTATTCAAATGTAGTGGGTGTGAATAGTAGCAGGTAAAGCCATTAGGTTGCAGGTTAAGTCTGCTTGGCGTCTTAACATTTTCTATAAATAGAGGTAAGTTAAATTGAAAATCACACGAAACAAGTTTTCTCTCTTTTTCTCTCTAGATTATTGAGTGTATTTTGTGAGTATTTAGATACTTTGTGATTTTCTATTCATCAGTGCAAGTTCTTTCAGCCTTATATCGATATTCCGATCAGAAGTACTGATATTTTGAGGTAAGGGGTGTTATATTCTTCTTAAAAATGATATTTTCTTCAATATCATCATACCGAAATGTTGGTATGAACTTTGTATCAAATTTGAAACTTTTTGTGTTGGGGTTACTATTCATGTATACGGCACTATTCACGAATACGACACTATTCACCGAAAAAATGAAATTTTTTTCTTTTTGTCCAAGATGTCTATTATGATTACTATCTTTGATTGTATCCATGTTTTGATCTTTATTCTTGAATTTTGCTTCAAAATTGGTTATTATGGAGTATTATTGATCTTGGATAAACTGTTATATGAATCCATACTATTTGTCCTTCTGTCTCACTAGATTCATTTTCTTTAAAATATTTTTCATCATCCTCAGTCCTAAATGATGATATTCTTCAATATCTTTGGCTCAGAAGTGCAAAAGATAAATGATTAATCGATGAATATCTTTGGCCCGTAGTACAAAGATGAACAGGTATTGAGATGAACATGACCAACTGGTGATACAAATGAATATCTTTGGCCTGTACTGCAAAGATGAATATTTGATTAAAGATATATATTGATTTTTGTTACAGGGATAAAATATTGATGATGGACTTTTAAATCTTAGAAGATAAGTGGAATTCTTTCTCTACTGACTCTTCTAATGGATTGTTGTTCCGCCGCGATTGTTGATCTAAAACTTGTTGTCTATTATATTTTATCGATTTTTCCTCATTTGCGGATTAACGATAATTTGTTGTATATTATCTTAGTCATAATATTCTTTATCGGGCTAGTTGAGCTCACCTTTTCCTTTTTTTGTTCCATTTTTCTCGGGAGATGAGAACATAGTAGAACTAGTCGAGGTATGGAGTGATGGTTCTAGAAAGATGTTTTAGCAGTCCTCACTATTTCTGTAAAATAGTGTTTGAATAATTGTAATGAGGACTCCTTTTGAGTTTGTATACTCACTAGTATACAATATTTGTATTCAAACTTACAGTATAGGCGTTGTCGTATTCTGCACGACAATTATATTACTGAAGTTGTATTTGTTTTTGTACCATATATTTGGCGACTCAGAATGGGTGATTTATACCTATTTGGGGGCGTCACACAATCCCCTAATTATCTAATATTTTATAATTGACCTTATCGAAAAGTGATTGAACATTAGGGGTGAGCATGGTGCAGTTTGAAGTCCAAACCGCACTCAAAACTATTTAAGTGCGGTTTGACAAATCCAAAACTACACACGCACTACAAGAAAAAGCTTTATTTCCGACGGAATTATTGTCGACTAAACGTATTCGATCGATGTTAATATAAGACCGACAGAATATTTGTCGATATTAATTCAGTTGGAATTAATGTATCCTCGACTGACATCAGTCGGACTTAAGATCCTCTCCTCACAGCGAAAGTGTTTCCATGAAATTGATATATCGTCGAATCGAATATGGGTCATCCTCGACGGAATAATGCGTCGAGGTTAGTCTAACGTCGACGGATCTGACCTCGACGGCAATCAATTCGGAAATAAACCTAAAAAAACCCTTTACCCTCCCTGTGCCCTCTCATTTTCATTTCCCTCCCTATTTCTACATTTTCCTCTTTATTCTCGATCGATACACGACTGATCTCTCTCTCTCTCACCGGTCTCAACCCCCTTTCCACCGGCTTGGTCCCCCACCCTTGCACTTTAGTACCCCCCACTCCCCTCGTCCGGTCGTCCCCCTGCACTGCACGACTCCACCCTACCTCGGTACCCACCCTCTCCCCTGTCAATGACGCTGTTCCCCACCTTTGTACATCGTCCCACGGGTGGTCCCAGACACCACCTCAAGTACCCCCCACTCCTAACCCCTTTCCTTGGTACCCCACCCTATCCCCTGACCTCGGACCCACCCACTACCACCCACCACCTACCCATCACCATCGCCACCCACCACCTACAATACAACCCATCGCCACCCGGCCACCTCGTGACCCCATCGCCACTGCCACCACAGGTCACGACCCACTTGCCACGGCCACGCACCCACTGCCACCGGTCACTGTAGAGACCGCCACACTTAGACTCTCATCTTTCTTAATTTTCCAGGTATTGAGTATATATATATATATATATATATATATATATATATATTATATATATGTTAGTAGTATGAAATTTGTGTATGAATTTGGTATTATAATGTGCAATTGGTTTAAATTTATTTTGTTTTTGGATTGATAATGTATATTAATGTATATTTGCTTGAATTCTGTTTTTGGTATTATAATGTATATATGATTTCTGTTTTTGTATGGACTACCGTGTAATGGTCATTTTAAGCCTTTCCGTATAATAAAGATCCATTTTATTGTTTGGTTTTATTTTCTTTTATGTAATTGCGAGTGTATATTTCTTATTCAATTTCAATATTGTATGTTGTATATTATATGTTAATAACAAATCAGTATGCTTGATATTTTCGATTTAAATTTCCCATGGAATTACGTCGTAATTCTTGAGATCGATGCAAAATCATTTTTCTAAACTATTTATTACTTAATTTACTAATACTAAAATTCACTAATTAAGTAGCATTTACTTAATTAGTTTTAACAAATAACTTATACTTCAAATATCAATTATTTTAATCAACTTAATTAAAAAATAAAATAAAATAAAAATTCACTATTTAATATACTAATATATAATTCTTAAAAAAATAAAATAAAGTTTAATAAATGAAATAAATATAATTTAATATATAAATAGATTAAATTAAAAATAAAAATTATTAACAAATAAATAAAACAATAAATTTCATTTAATTTAGTTTATTAAATAAAATAAATTTTAAAAATGAGAAAATATAATATAATAAAAAAATAAATTAAATTAAAATAATTAATAAATTAAAATAACATAAAATTAAATTAAAATTTAATTTAATTTAATTTAATTTAATTTAATAATTAATAAATGTTATAAGGTAGTTTAATTTAATTTAATATAATAAGAAAATTTAAAAATTATATTATATAACTCAAAATAAAATAAAATAAAATAAATTATAATAAATTAAAATAATACATTAAATCAACTCAAAATAATAAACTAAGTAGCATTTGCTTAGTTGGGATGCAATTCAAAGAGATTGAATATATAAGAATGTTGTCGCGAAATTAAAATAATATACTTTGCAACTTAATTAGAAATCCATTTGACAAGTAGGAGTGAATATCGAACAGTAGTCTCTATAGATTCCAAATAACAATTCTAATAAACTAAGTACCGCTTACTTAGTTTATCATTGGCAAAATAAACTAAGTAGCATTTGCTTAGTTTGCCACAATTTTCAATAAACTCGATAATACTCTACCTACATATATATGTACTCTTCCTCAGATGCAGATTTTGACGTAGCGATTCAAAATTAATAATCTCCAACCGGTTCTCTACATTAAAAAAAGAATTCGTAGTTTACATTTGTGTCTTATACTCGAATAATAAAGTAAATTGAATTATTGAAGACATTCATCGTTCCATCATAATGATGTCAACATACGGAAGGGGTTCCATTAAGTTGTTGAACAAAATTATAGGTTAATGACCCTCTAAATGAAGCGAACTATCACTTCTTTCAGAATGAAGCATTATGCGGTATGTGTCCAATCCAGACATAGGCGACCACCACTCCAAATTCCTCGGATGGGTATTTGGAGTGGTGAAAAGCTTTCTATGGCTTCGGATTGAACCCATATCGAAATGATTCATTCATAAGTGAGAAGTGATCGCTCGCTCATCTAGAGGGTTGCTTAACTTGAACTTTGTTCAATAGCTTAATGGAACTCCTTCGGATGTTGTTATCTCATTATGGTGAAACGATGAAATGTCCGCAGAATTCAATTAACTTTATTAATAGAGTATATGACACAAACAGAACTACGACCACTTTTTTTTTGTCCGATTCTGCGCCATGAACCGGTTGAGTACTATTAATGCAAATCGCAACTAATATGAAACTTATAGATGATACTTCTCCATTTGTTCTTCAATACACTCATAAATATATATATATATATATAATATACTTTGAAACTTAGAAACTTGTTTGGCATTCACTCAATAGGAGTGAATGCTAGAATAATCCCTGGGCCAGTAATCATATCTTTGGATGTTATGTCTCTCACTTAGGTCGGTCTTAATTCATTATTAGGTGCGTCGTGTTTATAATTTTTGAGGATTTTTCAAATTGGTGTCTCTACATATGTTCTTCGAGTGCATACTTAGACTAAGTTGGCTTGGTCTGTTTCGTGTACTTGAAGACCATAGGGAGGTGATGCTGAAATTTTCTTAAAATATTATAAACACGCACCTTGTGAATGGCACTAGTGAGGAAACGCATCCAGGAACGGGATAGAAGCCTAACCCCTGTAGAGTGGAGATATATACTAGGTAAAATAAATACATGCATATATATTCTAATTGGGTATTTTCTTCAATTAAAGATGTCAGCCGACCGGAGTTGGATGTACCGTAGGATACCAATTGATGGGAGGGGAACACATATGATCGTTTTAGAGATGTCATTTTAGGCCCGTACAAACTTGTTAGTTCATTTCCGGATTGTATCGTGAATGGGTATAGATTCAAGGTTGATGACTTGAATGAATTGACATCAGTCAACTCCGGCGTTGTCGTGTTGGGAAGTTGTTATGGAGATTATGAATACAATTACTATGGAAGATTAAAGGAAGTGGTTGTTCTCAATTATCCAGGGGTTAAAAAGGTTGTTACATTTAAGTGTCGCTGGTTTGATACTGAAAAGGGTGTTAAAGTTGATCGTAATAGATACGTAACAGTAGATATAAAATCTATTTTACAGTCTGATGATGTATTTGTGTTAGCCAGCCAACCAACTCAAGTGTATTACGCCCCTAATGTCGTTCACGAGAGAACCCCACGGTATCTGATTTGTGACAACGAAGACTCGGCCATTTGATGGTACTAATTTGTCTGGAACGGATGACGCGTTGCAAGAACAAGTTAGCAATCCCAGCCACGTTGTGGTATATGATGACAATGTGTTGGGTGATGATGTCGTTGACGTACATGATGTTGACGAAGTGGAAGAAGATGTGGTTGTTAGTCCGTATGTGATGGTAGAATATGATATTGAGGAAGAAATTGATACAGAAGAGGAAGAGACAGAATTAGAGGCTGAAAATGATTTTGACTCTGACGGGTTTGACGACGTACTACTTCTTCACTAATTGGTGTTTTGTAAATACTATACAACTAAAATCAATCATTATATATATATTTTCCCACACATAGGATGGCCATTTGATCGTCCATCGTATCTGTGTCTGTTATTTCAATATTACAACTATATATACCTCGACATAGCGGTGGAGGTGGCCGTGGTGGCGGTCGCTCCGGATCGGGTGACGGCTCCCAGGGAGGGTCATCTTCAGATGCTAATGAGTTGATTTCTTTTTTGGCTCAGTAACATTATTTTCATAACTATATTACACATTCATTTACTATTTTGGACAATGTCATAACTATATATATATCAACATACAGATGCTAGACGTCGGCGTTCGCGAGGGCCTAACCTCGGTCGATTAGGTCATCCATCGGCGATGCGTCTTGACACGATTCGATTGATGTCGGCTCGTCTGTGTAGGTTTCAACTATAATATATCACTTATGTTCAATTAGAATGATATTATCATGTGATTAATAAATTTTGTATTCTAGTATTATGGATCATATCATTAAAGGCGATAGTAAAACGACATCTCTATGGCGCGTCTCCCTACTTCGTGCGTGCGATTTAGTCGAGACGCTGCGCGCTACGATGCTTCGCTTCATGGCTACGATGTTCACGGGAGTTTCACGTGAAGTCGACTTACATATATTAAATCAAGGTCCATGCATGTTATTTACATATTGTTCAAATAATAAATTATCGTATGTTATGTACTGCTTGATAGAGATACTACGATCTGAGGCCAAGATCATCGAAAGCGGATGGTGACGCCAGATTATCATTGCCCACATCTCAAAGAATTATGCTTGGGTTGGTTGTGCGAGATGCGACGGAGGCGGCGGTCAAGGCGATAGAAGAAATGCCCGGAACTACTTTTACGAGATCAGCCCCACCAAGCGATGATCGAGATCAAGCATTGGCTACGATGTGTGTGTACTGGGATGATACTGTGTTCAAGACAAAGTCGGAGCAGATGAAGAAGAATCGCGGCAAGTTGCGAGTTGTACATACTTCTGGCTCGCAGTCGTTTCAGGAGGTTAAGTCGGTATGTATTTCTCTTTAGTTTAGTTTAATCTTATATTGCAACTATAGTAAATTAAGGTGATTTTATTTAATGTATATGATCTGAGGCCATGTGGAGTAACTTGGTGACCTCCTCTACTATGATCGAGTTACGGGATAGAGTCCATACGCCCAAGGGCTCTACTTGAGGTTGACGATATCTCCGAGAAGACTAGCTATACTGGGTAATACATTTACTATAACAGATATTATTTAGATAATATTACGTAATTTATATGATGATACCAAGATAACTCACTTGTATATCAAATTACGAGAACGGTTTGAGAAGCTCATGACCAAAGATATAAGCGAGTTGCAAGTCGCTAGGGCGATCTTGAGACGTTAGATTCCACTGTCTCTCACTTTAGAGATTAGTTTATCTCGGGGACGAGGAGGTGGCTCTTTGGGTCGCGTCTCGGGATACTCCCACTAGTATTTACTACTGCAGGCGATGTCGAGTCTTTGAGGTTCTGAGGATACCAAACTATACACCGCCAGAGGTATAATATTTGTGTTTATTTCGTGTTTATGAATAAAGTAAACTTGTAATATTATTCATGTTATATTTATATTTGTAAGCTTCTGCCAACAGATGTCGTCCAAGAGCCCAAGTGGGACCATCACATCTGGTACCGGCTTAGATGATGCTTTGTTCCAGCGTGTTATGGGCTGCGCGGTTTGGAGAGGTTTGAGACCGATCCATTGCTCCATCGTCGAGACCCGCCCAACCGTTTCGCTTCCATCACTTTGGCAGGACGTTCTGTTGGTGCCACCGCCGAAAATCACGGGTATCCTCTCGGAGGCGATGGGTAGCGATACTGTGACGAGATTGTTCGGATGGTGGTTACCTTAGTCGAGGGCGTGTTTGGTAGATGTTGTCGAGTCAACGCCTATCGCTTAGGTATATTTCGTTTTAAATACAAATATATATTCTCATGTTATTTAATTTTCATTTAGTTATCTTTAATCGAATCATATATATGGACTAATGAGTTACATTATATTGTATCAACAGGGTGTGAGTGGACCGACGGCGGATGACGATTTTCATACTCGGAAGCGTGGCAAGCGCCTCGTCAGATGATCCTTCTCACACCGGGGCTCTCTTAAAGCTTTCGACTTAGTTTACATTCTTTTGTAGTTTAAATTCTTTTGTATTAATTTTACATAACTTTTGACGTCATATTGTAGTAGTTTAAAGTACCTTATCATTAATTACTTTGGTTTTGTTGCGGTTTGACACTTAGCTTAATTTAGCTTAATGGGATGTTTGTTGTAGTTAGTTTAGACTAATGGGATTAATGCGGTTTAGTTTAATTTACTTTGATTAATGCGGTCTTACATTTCATTACTTTGGTTTGTTGCGGTTATGCAAGTAGTAATGAGATGTTTTTGACATTTAGCTTAATTTAGTTTGTGTATGTGATGTTGGAAAAACAGGTTCAGGTACAGGTACAGGTACATGTACAAGATGTGGGTTAAATCCCTGGATATTGCAAAAATAAAAAATTTATTTAAAAAAAACAGTAACCTCGACGGAATATTGGTAGTGTCGACGGATAACCGTCGAGGTTAAGTTTTACCCCATTTTCGATATATTGCTGCGTGGCATACATAGCCTCGACTGAATATTCTCGACCGAATAACCTCGACGCACTAATTACAGAGTCGACGGAAGTCCGTCGCGCGTAAGTTGATTTTTCTTTTTTACCAAGATGCCACGTGGCATGTTTAGGATCGACCGAATATCCTCGACAGACACATTTAAGTCGGTGATATATTAACCCCGACTGAATATTCGGTCGCCAATAGTTCCGTCGATCGTAAGTATTTTCGAATCAGAAGAATCGATTTTGACTTATTTTCGACGTCTTTATATCGATAGAACTTAATAGAATATTCCGTCGGGAATGAGGTTACCCTCGACGGAATAACCTTAGTGCCGACCGAATATTCCGTCGTAAATAAGCCTCTTTGTTGTAGTGACGAAAACGCTTGTGATTGGTGCGGTGCGGTTTTAAATTGTGCGGTGTGGTTTTTATTGGTGCGGTTTCGGTTACAAAACCAATTGAAACAATAAAAAAGTCTAAGCCTTCAATATATATAATTTAACACAGAACTCACATCGAGCAATTAACTTAGTGACAGAGTCGGCAATGAGAATTATATCAAGCATAGAAACAAAGCTCCTTCTGCCAAATATGTCAAATTCACTATCAAATTATAGAACAATGAGACATATAAAATAATTTTAGTTTATAATAAAGGAATGATGCTTTAAAACTAAAACATACGCTATATAAAACAACGGAGATCATATATTCGATAACAAGTAAGAAGATTTATCTAATTCTCTAAAAATTAAAAGTATATACTGGAAATTCTATCTCATATATTACACGGAGGACTTATAGAATATAATCCTAACTGTACCTAATTTGAAAAATAATCTATTAGACTATTACTACTATAGCATAGACCTTAACCAATGCATCAAGTGCTCGAACCAACGAATTTGGCCCCTCAGCTATAAGCCCCTCTAGTAACGCATCAAACAAATCCGAATTTTCAAAACCCAAATGCTTACTTTTTGACTTTATAACATCTAATCAGCTTCTTTTAATTGGTAAAAAATGACAATGCAAGACTGTGATTTTCTCTGAGTGTGTTCAAGTGAAAAATAACTTTAGAATTTACTAGAGATAATACATATATACACACACATAGTGCGGTTTCGGTTTTATGCGTGCGGTTTTGGCTAGTAACCAAACTGGAATCTTAAATTTGGTTATTCAACCCACTTAAAATCATTACATACGCCGGAACCGTTGCCAGTAGCGGTTAAATGCGATTTTTAAAGACGATTTTGATTTTAATTTGATTCTTGCTTCAAATCACTATTGAACACAACGTTTAGGACTCTCATAAATGAAAGATGGAGCTCATACAATTTTCTAACACCATACTGGCCGGTGGCCACATTGTGCTAACCGACAAACCCGAAATCAGAAGGTACTTATATATATATATATATATATATATATATATATATATATATATATATATGAGAAAATATTTTGTACACAATTGTGTAGATACAAATTAGTTATGATGACAGTTTTTTGTTCTTTACCGACAGTTTTTTGGTATTTTGTACCATCTCTGCTTCAAATTAATATAATACTTGCCTGTGTTTTGTAATTATAAAGATAAGTGACCTTATATTTTGAAATAAAATGAGCATATTTATATTTTGCATATTCTTATATTTGAAATTAATGGAGGGAGCAGAAGCTAATTACACCTACGATTTCTGCTCTATGATTTCATTTCTACTAATTAATACTAGTGGATTTGAATCAAATCAATTAGTTAAGCATGGACTAATTTGTCCGGGCAGTACATTGCTTTCGCGTATATTTAGCAAAGATTTTTTCACTGTTTATTTGATTAATTAAGCTATATGAGTACAAAACTTCAACATAATACATGACTCTTACGTACATACCATGCACCTGCCATTAACTATATATATATATATATATATATATTGTTCAACATTCATAAAGATTCATCAGACATATTTTCTACAAGGGTATCTGCATGGATTAATACAATGGACATGCAAGAAAAATATGGCAACAAAATGTGGAATACTTGCCGAATATGATGGACAGACTGGTTCTATGAATTGAAGTCAAAAACCATTAATTTCAAGTGCCCTAGCTACCGACAATTTTGAAGTGAACTAGACAATGAAACGCCAACCTTTGAATTGCTAAAGTAAGGTTGTAAAATGAATCAAACAGTTTGGACTTGATTCGTACTCACTCGACTTAAAGTTTGATTCGAGCTCGACTCGAAATATAAAAAATCATTCGAACTTTTTCAAATTATAATTTTCTATTGATATACTCGAATCATATTCGCTTAAAAAGTTCAAACTGTTTTGACTCGATTCGAGATCGTACTCTACTTAATACTTAAACGAGTATCAATCAAACTTTATTTTAGATTTGATATATTTTATGAATCAAATCTGAATAATTGAGTACTCGACTCGAATCGATTCATTTACACCCCTAGCAACAAGTACTCAATCTGTCAACTAAGAATAATATAGGAAGAGATCAAGTACTCAATCTGTCAACTAAGAATAATATAAGAAAATGATCTCTTGCAATTTTATATATCGACTTTTTTGT
Organism: Panax ginseng; assembly: GCA_020205605.1. Lineage (NCBI taxonomy): Eukaryota > Viridiplantae > Streptophyta > Magnoliopsida > Apiales > Araliaceae > Panax > Panax ginseng. Next base: position 10,350,145 of record CM035136.1, read on the forward strand.
TGTAAGTTGTATGGATAACTATAGTTATTAATATTTTAACAATATATTTAAGGTAATGGACCAACTTTCTAATCCTACTCAATCATGATATATGTCGAAATCATAAATCGGAAGAAAACTCAATACATATATAGCGGGACCCAGTAATATATAATTGTTTCGTTGCAAAAAAAAAAAAACGAAAACATCTATATATTCTTTTATCACCCCTGCTAGTAAATATACGCATATACATATATATATATATATATAAGGGGTTTATCCACAATGTACCTTTCATCGTAGAAAGAACTTTTTTTTTACCAGAAATTTTAGGTTGTAGAAAAAAAAATCACAAGCCAAATAAGGGGTTTAACTTCCACAACAATCTATTCTTGTGGATGAATATATATATATATATATATATATATATATATATATATATATATATATATATATATTACTATCTAATAGTTGCCCCATTCCAAAAATATAGACGCATTACGACCTTTTCAAGTCAAAAAAATTATGATATTTTAAAATTCAAAAATTTGTATGAATTTATTTGATTTTAATTGTACAAACAAGTTAGCAACTATAGTTATTGTACTAAACTAACTAAAAGGTACCATGTAATAATTATCATATTTGTTACTTTAAAACATAAATAATTTTATAGCAATTTTGATTGCTAAGTATAATTTTAGTTTCTCAAATATAGCCTTAGGATAGTTAGAATTTAGTTGTGGAGGTGTGAAAAAATAATGACAAAAATAAAAATATATATCTAATTTTGTAATGGACTAAAAAGAAAATATTAATGTATCTCTAACTAAAATTGGGGTATTTATTACATTTGCCGTAGAGGTAAGTAAAAACAATTTTTCCCTTGCTACTACCAAGAGTAATGACATGTGTATTTTATAAACGTTAGATCTCACATTATATGGTGGGAGATAAATTTACTATTTACTTTGAATCAATATTGTTGGGTCGTGATATTTCTCCTATGGGACCGGATAAATTGGGCCCATTTATCAGTATAATCTGTTGGGCTTTTATTATTAAACCATGGGACTCTTTGAGCCCATTTATTGTGTCAACTTTATTTAATCCTGTTGGACCGGGTCAGTCCAATGGATCGACCCATTAGATATTTTAATATCTCATTACTTTGACTTGTGATGATGAAAAAGCATGACAATTGACGAGGATCCCGCCATGCATTAATGTGGATGAGATCATAACCTACCGACTGGTGAAAAGCAATGGCCAAAAGCGATAGAGATAAACTCGATATAGTTAGAGCCCATCGATCGGAGGGGTGTCGGTAGTAGTGGGTGGCACAATAATCCAAGCAAAAGGTAATATAACTTAGCAAGAAGCCATCGTATGAGGTATGTTCTCTCATATATTGATTACTCATATTCTCCCATACACACGATCCGAGATTTTATTTCTCTCAATACACTAGACCATATATTCCTCCATTGTTAACCTTGTGAACGCATCTTAATTCTCACCTCGAGCTATCCCCCCCGGAATCGCCCGCCAACTTTCCGGTGTTATTGTGTTTATTGTCTGCGGGATCGTGGACGCCTTATGTGATTGGGACGTGGAGAAAGATCTTGGCGTTAACATCAAGCTAGAAGGAGGGGTTTTTCTAGTGTTTTTGAGTTATCAATCACAATATTTCCAGTTGTTCTACATTAGAAGTTACGGCACAAATCAAGGGGTTCTCGTTCGAGATTCCACTATGGCTTAGAAGATAGTTGGTCTTTCTTTGGCGACAAAGAAAGATGATCGTGGGTCAAAAGCAAATAAAAGGCATCCCACTAGAACTCCGACCAAGTGGTCAGTGATGAAAGATGGTGGACGAAGCATATATAGATCTTTGGAGGTCCTACCGGAGCGGAAATGAGGATGTAAATTGTCTTGGGCGAGATGGATGTGAAAGCAGAAAGCAAGGATTTGGTTGTGCAGATTCTTCGGATTGCCAAGATGAGGAACAAAGCATTCAATTATGCCCAGTCTGAAAGATGTGGTACGCCTAAAGATGGACAACCATGAGTTGAAAGCAATCTATACACTTTGAGGACATATCTCAAGGTAATCCTCATGACCAAAGAAGACCCAACAAATGACCATTTTCCCGATTGATCAAGAGGGTTTCCGCCTATTTGTCTTCTGGATCATGGTCGAAGCAGAGTAGATGAAGATCCAATGACCCATTTTCTTGATTGGCCATCAAGAGGTACTCCGCCTCTATCGGTCTTCGGGATTATGGTCGAGCGAGTAGATGAAGATCCAATGACCATTTTCTTGATTGATCGAAGAGGGTACTCACTACTATTGGTCTTCTGGATTATGGTCAAAGCGAGTAGATGAAGATCCAATGACCATTTTTTTGATTGATCAAGAGGGTACTCACTTCCCTATTGGTCTTCTGGATTATGGTCGAAGCGAGTAGATGAAGATCCAACGGCCATTTTTCTTGATTGATCAAGAGGTACTCCGCCCTATTGGTCTTCGGGATTATAATCGAAGCGAGTAGATGAAGACCCGACAATCATTTTCCTCGATTGATTGAAGAAGGGTATTCCTACTATCGGTTTCCTAATTATGGTCACAATGAGACGAAGAAAGCGATCCAGGAGTATGTACCTCGAAATACAAATAAGACATTCGCTTTAAGTATCCTCACCACGGTGGATGAAAAGTTTCACCAAGTAGATCCAATCACACTCCAGAGAGTCCATCGAGGCACACCGCCTGTGAGCACCGGTTTTCGGAAAAATCCATTTAAAGTTGCTGCCTCGGATGGAAAGCGGTAGAGGAGTCCGAACAAAGCCGTTGCGCTTCTTCGACGAGTTCATGGACATTGCATGCGGATGGATATTCTATTTCGGACATCGATCTAACATCTTTCAAGAGTCGATCACAATAACAATTCCACCGCCGGTGCATTATCGGTCGCCACTACAGATGCTTATAACTTTGACGACGATGATGCGTCATTTTCTTGAATCGATCTTTGGCAAAGAAGACCAAGTACAAGAGTGTCCATTTTGTTCTCATTGATGGCGATCTTTCCGATTGGCCTTTTCTTCACCATTACTGAAGTGTCTGGTCCCATCTGAGGCGGAATATGCTTTTCGGGAAGTTCACGAGGGCATTTGCGGTGATCATATTGCTGCTAAATCTTTGGCTTACAAAGTACTTCGACAAGGATCCTATATTGATTTTACCAGGGTGGTAAATCAATGGTCACTATCGTCCCGGTCCTATTTTGTCCTATGGTCACTATGGTGTAAGGAGGTATGGTAGGACTCGCTGGCCATTCGGATGGCGGCCCATTTATCGTTTACCCCCAGTGGGAGACGAAAGGTCCCATATTTATTTTTCCCGGGTGGTAAATCAATGGTCAACTATTGGTCCTGGTCCTATTTTGTCCTATGGTCACTATGGTGTAAGGAGGTATGGTAGGACTCATTTGGCCATTCGATGGCGACCATTTATCGTTCTACCGAGTGGTGAGATTTAGGATCCTATATTGATTTTACCGTGGTGGTAAATCAATAGTCACTATTAGTCCCGGTCCTATTTTGTCCTATGGTCACTATGGTGTAAGGAGGTATGGTAGGACTCATTTGGCCATTCGATGGCGACCCATTTATCGTTCTACCCCGGTGGTAGATTTAGGATCCTATATTGATTTTACCGGGTGGTAAATCAATGGTCACTATCGGTCCCGGTCCTATTTTGTCCTATGGTCACTATGGTGTAAGGAGGTATGGTAGGACTCATTTGGACATTCGATGGCGACCCATTTATCGTTCTCTACCCCGAGTGGTGATTTGAAGGATCCTATATTGATTTTACCGTGGTGGTAAATCAATGGTCACTATTGGTCTGGTCCTATTTTGTCCTATGGTCACTATGGTGTAAGGAGGTATGGTAGGACTCATTGGACATTCGATGGCGTACCATTTATCGTTTCTACCCCGAGTGGTGGCGAAGGATCCTATATTGATTTTACCAGTATGTAAGTCAATGGTCACAATTGATCCTTATATCTTGATCCTTATATCTTGGTCCTTATGTCTTGATCCTTATATCTTGGTTTTCGTATAATTGTTTCACCCCGAGTGGTAAACAAATGTCCTTATATACTTGTTCTACCCCAAGCCGGTAAGCAAGATTTTGATGGTGCAAGGAGGATCAACCGAATTCACTTCACACATGACCGATCTCACACTTCTAAACGATAAGTATACATTACTTTATTTTGTTCAAGTGTTGAGTTCAGTTCATTCAATACTGTTCATTAAATTTTATCCATTAAATTCAGTTCACTTCATTTCATAAATTAACTGTTATACGCCTTATCTAGTTCATGTCTTAAGTTAAGTTCATACAGATTAATTGACACTGAATTATAGACAAGAAATGTTCACACAGAAGTACTTAAGGCATGAAGTTGATATTTCATTAAATATTAACTGCTTCACATAAAGTTAGAATTTTCACGAAAAGTTCTACGACTAAAAGATAAAGAGAGTCATCTTCAGTTTCTTCCTTGTCATCGTCGCCATCTAAAGAGTCTAGAAGAGATGGATCTACCTTGGCTTTGAGCTTTTTCTTGCCTTTACTTGGCGATTTCATATCCTTTCGTGATATATATGGACGATCTTATTGATCACTTCGGCGGATTTTCTCGTATTCTACTTGGATATCCTTACGAAAGTCTTCTTCGTCAAGCGGACTAAAATTCTTAAGGGCAAAGCTCTTTGAGCTCTTCTTCGAGCTTCCGACAATGTACCGGATGCTTTGATCCTTTAGCTTGATAGATCAACATTTATATCGTGATGACTTGATGAGTGGCGGGACATTTTCAAATCTTCTCCGGTTTTGAGCAAGGTCTTTCTCGAGGCACTCATTGTCGTGAAAAAGCAACTTTGAGACTATTTCTATCTTTCATCAAAGCAGATTTAAGCGGGTATTCTCTCTTGACGACCTTCTCTTCACTTCTACCTCTTGTTATTTGGGGACGGAGGCATCCAAGAAGATAGTGTTTGCCTCCGGATGATCGAAGGTCCGTGATAGAGCTATTGTTGAACCGGTGGTTGTCAGTATTACTTGATGAAGGAGTTGTAGAGAGCTCAAATGGGAAATTCTCTTCCGATTTTGGGCTTGAGAGTGGGGATTCTGGTTTTCGGACCAAGTCCGAGGAGGTTGGTTGTCTTTTTCCGAGCAAGTTTGGGTGATCGCTTCACTGCTTTTCTTGGGTTCTTCATCGAAACAACGGTTTCAACCAGGGTGGTTAGCGGAGGATCGATTTCATAGAGGTACTTGTGGTTCTTTGGAAGCGGAGAATTTGCTTGGGTTTTCCTCTTTTTTGGCGCCAAGGATTCTCGTCAGTTCGCTCAGCCGAGGGCATATCGAGGAGGCACTTCGGTGTGATTTTCTTGTGAGGTGTGTTTGGGTATTCTTGCCAAATTTTGCTTTTTTTTTACGAAGGTTGGCTTGTCCTTCATGGGAGTTGATTTGGTATTCTCTTGACATCTTCTTCTGATTCTCTTCTAAGATCTTCTTCTAAGATTCTCTTGGTATCCTTTTCTATTTTCTTTGTATTTGGGGACGAAGGCACACGAATTAGTGTTTACTGCAGTCCGTGATGAAATTATTGCCGAACCAGAATTTCATTCTATGACTTGAGCTTTGGTAGTTGAAAGCTCTTCAATTGGTACTTCTGTAGAGGTCGGCGAAGATGAACCCTTTATGTTACTATTTGATGTTCATCAGATGGACTTCGATAAACCGTATTTTGGGCCTTTATTGATCTTATTACAAATCCTTTTGTCTCCGAACTGATGCCATTTATAGTTTCTATTAAACCTCCCCGCTTAATAAAAAACTAGGGGCAATGTTGGGTCGTGATATTTCTCCTATGGGGTAGGATAAATTGGGCCCATTTATCAAGATAATAATCATTGGGCTTTTATTATTAAACCATGGGACTCTTTGAGCCCATTTATTGTGTCAACTTTATTTAATCTGCTTGGATCGGGTCACCCAATGGATCGACCCATTAGATATTTTAATATCTCACATTACTTTGACTTGTGATGATGAAAAAGCATGACAGTTGACGAGGATCCCGCCATGCATTAATGTGGATGGGATCATAACCTACGACTGTGAGAAAGCAATGGCCAAAAGCGGTAGATAAACTCGATATAGTCGCAGAGCCCATCGATCGTAGGGGGTGTCGGTAGTAGTGGGTGGCACAATAATCCAAGCAAAGGTAATATAACTTAAGAAGGAAGCCATCGATAGAGGTATGTTCTCTCATATATTGATTACTCATATTCTCCCATACACACGACCGAGATTTTATTTCTCTCAATACACTGTAACCATATATTCCTCCATTGTTAACCTTGTGAACACGTCTTAATTCTCACGCCTCGAAGCTATCCTCAAATGGAACCGCCGTCAAGCTTTGTGTTATTTGTGTTTCTTTCATCGAGAGATCGGGGCGTCTTATGTGATTGGGACGTGGAGAAAGATCTTGGCGTTAACAAATATATAGATATCCATCCACAATGTCGGTTGTTGGAAAGTAATCCATTTTAGCCAACCGCCACAATCATGTAGCGAACATATAAAAAAAATTATAATCACCGCCACATTACAGTAGCGGCTGGGTCAAAAATGAATTGCTTCTCCAACAACCGATTCTCATGGATGGAATCCTATATATATATATATATATATATATATATATATATATATATATATATATATATATATATATATACCAACTTCGACAACACAATGAAACTATGTAGTACCGATGAGCACTAGCTAGCAGTTGGTATACTTACCGTCTTATAAAACAAGAAGTCCAAGTTTCAATAACCCCCTCCCGAATTAAAAGGAAAAAAAAAACTATGTAGTGAGTTATATTAGTCATCGGCCCATCACATATGAACAACTTAAAGCCACCACACCCATTTTGGGCTGAATCCCAAACCATAAAATTACAGATACTACCTTTTAGTCCAAAATTTAAAATATATTTTGATTTTTTAAATTTAATTTATAAAATTTTAAAATTTTAAATTGATATTATTGAGATATACCTTCCTGAAGAAATATCCCCAAGCCCCCATGGCCATGGGATCAAGTACAAAATACTCATGTTTTATTAGAGATTTAAAAATTCTTGACATTCGGTGAAATCTTAACAACTTTCCGCATCAAATGAGAACATCTCTAAAAATAAAAGTATGAATTCAGTGTGAATCTATTCATAGGACAGTATAGACAGTTGCCTATGTTGAATTTTTTATTTTTATTTTTATAAGTATAGGGATAATGACATAAATAAAGTTTAATAAATTTAAGGGATAGATTTATGAAAAATTTAAACTTATAGGGGGGATAAAAAAAATTTAAATTACTACTATTCTAAAAAGAATTAAATCCACGGTATATAATGTATTCAAACTATCGCTCTCTAACTCCCAAAAAAAAATGTGTTCCTGCTTAATTTTCACATCTTTATTTTCTTCTTAATTTACATCTTTATTGAAAGAACAACAAAGTACAGAATATGTTTAAAAAAATAAAAATTAATTAGAAAAAGAAATAGGAAAGGGAAAGGAGCATATGAATTATGGAATATTGGACTTGGGACAATAATTTTTGATACGACTCAATAACACAACACAAATATAATTTATAACCGGACTCGTATTATAAACATGTTCTTGTGATAACATGTATCAATTTTCGACTAGATACAATAAGTTAACGGGTTCGTGTAACGGTTTCGACGAGATACGGATTTTCCTAACGCATTGCACCCAGTGGACTGCCCTTTGAGTCAAGTTTGGTAACTAACGAATTCGTTGTTCTACAAATAACCAAAATTCTTTCCTACTTTTTTTTTTCTAATATAGCATGGAATGTTTTGAATTGGATCATCATGAGCAACGCATAAAGATCAAATCTTTGTCAATCCAATCTTGAATTTTCTACCCCCTTTATCTGAGTTTCAGAGATAAGTAGGGATGGAGAAAGTAAGGAACATATTGAAGCCAAAAGTAGACCCACAAATTCAATTGCGAGAGTGGCAGCGTCGTCTCCGCAGAGAGTGCCTAAACATCGATCGCCAGATTCGAGGTCAATTTTTCTTCTTCACCCCATTTACAAAATTTCCCAGCTTTTTCTATTATTTTTTTTGTGATCCTTAATTGGATAATGGAATTTATTTTTACTTTTTTAATTTTGTTGTTGATGGTTGGTATTGGGTTTGCCCAGATATACAGCGAGAAGAGAAGAATGTACAGAAAGCAATTCGAGAGGCTGCCAAGAGGAATGATATGGGTTCTGCTAAGGTACTTCATATATGCTTTTTAGTTATTCTTGATAATCTTTATGGGGGTATTTGTTTGTTGGTGGATTAAATTTCTTTAATTAATAGAAAAGCAGAAACAAACTTACATAAAAGCTTCAATTTTTTAGCTTTATTTGATGATTTTATAAATTGAGAATGGGTTTAAGGATTTAAGATACCGGTGATAGATTTACCAAACAATTATGGAGACACATTGTGAGGTGGTGAACCTTTAGTTTTCCAAGTAGAAAAGGTGTACTCTAGAATGAGATATTGTATTGGTTATATTAGAACAATGAACCTTTAGTTGTCCGTCGTTTTAAATTTGCTTGGCCCGATGCCCTAATGTACTTCCAATTGAATGATTTCGAAGCAGAAAAGGTGTACTCTAGAGTTGGATTTTGTATTGGGGTTTTTAAAAAAATGAAGTTAACAAATGTTAGTGACTTGTATAATTGTATGTGCAATCACCACTCAATTTTAATTAGACTTTGCTATATCAAAAATTAAAAATATATTATCCATAATGTTTCATTGGAGGGACTGTTTTTGTTTTTTCATTAATAACCCTTAACCACCTCTTTAACTGCTGCCTCTGTGATGTAGTAGCCTCTAGGTGTTTTTTCTTTCATAGTGCTAGGAGTAGGAGATATGGGGAAGGAATTTCATATCGTGAGTATAATTTCTGGCCTGAGCTTCTTTGTTGCAACCCTTCCTGAAAATGTTTCCCTAGACTACAAACCTGAAGGATCGACTATTATCCAGCACAAAGAGAAAGTTGGCAAATGTATCTTCATTTTTGGGTTTGTTTGACCTTTGAAAGAAATGCAGTAGGATCCTGTGTGGATTTTTGGATTTTACATTAAGGAACCATTGGATCTTTAATGATAACTATCTTCTACTACATTCATTGAGGGATAAAGCTTAGTTTCTTTATTCGTTTTGGTCGCATGCTATGAGAGCGTTATAAGATGTAGCTTTTTATGATGTTTGTAGGGACCGAAAGGCAACCTTTACTGGGAACTATACACTATTTTCTTCACTTGTTTTATTTTCTTTTGAGGACTCTTTGCCTTTCTATCTTTAACTTTTCTTCCTTTCTAACAATTTATTTTTTAAGTTTAAATTAATTTATTTTTATCATGTTGTCTGCACTGTTTCTTTGAGTGGATATTCTGAGTTTTGAGTGCTGCAAATGCTATCTTTTTGATTTATTTATTTATGGCTGTATTTGTGCGGTGAAATCTGTTACTTGTTTCTATTTTATCTTCTTTATTTACATGTTCCTTCTCAAATATTTTCAGGCACTTGCCAAAGAGATTATTAGATCTAGACGAATTGTGAACCGTCTTTATGAGAACAAGGCTCAGTTAAATTCGATTTCTATGCACCTTGGAGAAAGTGTTGGTACGGTCCTTCTCATATCTAACTTGTGTATTACTTTTGCATATTTATACGCCTGAAGAAAAAGGTTGCTTATTAATCAAGTAAACGATGGTTTTTCATTGTTTTCTATGGATCAACTGAACAGCTATATATATATACATAGTAGTGTATAGGTAGGGGGGGGAGAAATAATTTATGAAATATTTAGCCAATTTGAACATATTCTTCTCTTTCCAAGCTCTTCAAATCTTAAATGTGAATTCATTGTCCAATGGCTTGGCGGTTATGGTGTTTTTTGTTTGGTATGTCGGGTTAAATGTTAGATTTTCCCAATTACAGTGGAAGATCTTCCCCTGTGGACTCTCAGGGTTTTGGTGGAGGGAGCTTGTTTCTCCATTTTGTTGAGAATTTAAACTAAGAGGGATGATAGGATTTTGTGGTTGGGAAATGAGTGCTGATTTACTTTGGGATATAATGCCTATTTTTGCTTCTCTTTGGGCTCATCAGCTCATGCAATGAATGAGAGCTTTTCTCCGTCTTTCACTTCTTTCTCTATTGGGAAGATTAGGCTATTTTGATGTTTAGGTAATGGTTGTGATTTGGAAGATTAGACTATTTCCAGATTCATTTGCATTTCCGTCTTTATTTCCTTACAGCTTTTACATTAGATAATTTCTTATAATATGTTTGGTTCTTCGATTATTGCAGCTATTGCTCGTACAGTGGGACACTTGTCCAAGAGCGCCGAAGTCATGAAGATTGTCAATGACCTCATGAAGGCTCCACAAATGGCAGTGACAATGCAAGAATTCAGCAAAGAAATGACCAAGGTACATTTTGTTTTTCTTGCAGAAAAGATATAGGGATTAGGGTTTGCTCTTTGTTTGTTTAGATCTTGCGAGTTTGTCTGTTCTTTATTCGTGTATATTTCTTGGGAACTATGAATTTTCAAGATCAGAGCGTTTCTTGATTATGTTTTATCGGCAATGCTTGAACTTTAATGTATCTGTGAGATGGACCAGTACTCAAATAGAACTCCACCTCCCAAACCCTTATCTAACTTGCTAGAGTTATGAAGCAACAAAGACCGAGTTTTTATCATCTTGTAATTACTTTGTGATATGCTTATTGCGATGGATCAGTACTCAAATTGTAACACTTATTGCGAGTTGTTTTGCTGCTTGTACTAGTTTCTTATTTTTGATGACTGTAGGATTCTTAGATTGAACTTTGACTCTCTGGAACTTCTTAATTACTAGACAAAAATGTATTAGAGTTCCTAGGATTCATGTCAGAAGTCTTGCTCATGCTTTGACTATAAATTACTAGATTGCAGGTTATCAGAGAATACATAAAGATCCAACACAAAATTTAATAAAATACTCTTAAAACAACTGAAGTACTGAAAATTAAATCTTTCACATTAGCAATCTGGGCTGCATAACTGCATCACCCCTACTGGTATTTCTCATCTATCTCTCTGTCTCAACATCTTTATTTCTGACAGCTCTTAAATGGTCACTTTCTTCCTTGGCTCCTGAGTTTACATTTTGTTCCTATGTTATATAACTTCCAATAAGAGTTGGATCATTTTGGTATAGAAGATTTGATTTTAGAGACTTGCATGTCATCAGAAAAGAATAAGAAAATAAAGTAAACTGAAAAGATTGCTTGGGTTTCAGAGGTAGTCTTGATGCCACAAATTGTTAATAGTACTAGTCTTCAGTTATTCTTGTTCAATCTCAGTATGACAGAGAAAACGAAGAATCTGACAAATTCATGATCAATTCTCGATGCATACAAAACTTAACTTTTAGTTCTCTTTTCTTCGCTCTCGCTATCTCTTCATTAGATGGTAGCGGTTCTGCAGGAATTTTGTCAAGAATATGTGGATTAAGAATTCACATTCCTCTTAAGAATTTTCTTTTCATCCCTCTCATGACCACATTTTTGACTCGCTTCTAACAAAGCTTCATACTTTGTCTAAACAAAATCCATGGTAATATGATCATCTATTTCAGTCAGCAGCATAGATTAATGTTAATTAGAGATGGAGAAAACATTTTTTACACTTCGGGTGTCTGAGGGTTTATGTATTAAGATAGGTTACTATAGTTGCTCCTAGTGTTATAATATGGGGTAAACACTGATATTTAGGGTTGTGGTTGTGTCAAAAGGTCACAAAGGTCTTAACTGAAATTTTCTTTTCACATCAAATTCTTTTCAGTTTTGTGATAGTGCATTGTTTAAGATTTAAAACGGGAAAGTTAAGGATATGGGTTGGGCATATTCAGCAAGGGTAGAGTAAAGTAAGAAGGCTGGGAATTTCTTGTGTTTCATAATTAAACTCTGGCCCCTGGGAGCAGTAAATATGACATGTTCTGTTAACAAGAGAGCAGATGAATAAATTTTGGGTTTTTATTTATTATTTACATTCCCAACTCTGAGCCTAGGAGTAAACATATGTAACTGTTATGTGATGTGATTGTATCACAAACTATCAGATCGTAGATTGAGTTGTGGGATATCTATTACCAAAAATTGGCTACGGTAAAAGCTGCACCATGTAATAATGTCATTGTGACAAAGGACCTCAGATTATAGTCTTGTAGCCTGAAAATAACTGTCTTTTTATGTTTTCAGTTCTTGGTTGCAATTAACTCTCAGTTATGTGATCACAGGCTGGCGTAATAGAAGAGATTGTGAATGATGCTGTTGATTCTGCTCTGGATTCAGAGGATATAGAAGAGGAAACTGAAGAAGAAATTGATAAGGTCTTAACTGCAATAGGTGGTGAAACTGCTGCACAGCTTCCGGAAGCAGTCAAGAAGGAGAGGTTAAAGCAACTTGCCCAGTCATCTGAAGATGCAGAGGTAATTTGGACATAATTACTGTAGTAGCTGTTTGTTTCTGCTATGAAATGGCATAAAATGATTTTTTTTATTTTTTATTTTTTGTTAATTTGTAGGAAGAGGGTGCAGATGATGAAGAAGAACTAGAAGAAATAAGGGATCGTCTTGCCAAAGTTAGGTCATAATATGAGCCTTTCGATCTCTATGTGATATCAAGAGTGAGAGGTCAGTTGATCAAATTTGATACTTGGAGTGAGTTTCTTCAGTGAAACCATTTTCCTCCGGTCAAGGGGAAGGGTTCAAATTATGACATATTGTAAGTATCGCTACACAATGGCTCATCGCTAACGCAATATTCAGAAGAACTGACATACTCTTGTCATTGATTATCCCTATTTACATTGCTATTTTTGAAAATAGGGTATCACTCGGTGCTGTAATATAGGTATGATTGCATATAGTAGTATGAAGCTTCATCTCTTGAGCTTTTCTTTTTTCCTCCCATTTAAACTTGCTTCTCTTTTCGTATCTTTCTGCTCTGTAGGAGATTTCAGCTGCCATTTCTTTTGTATATTGAAATAGCTTTGTTTCACTATAAAGTAGTAAACAGGTTAGGTTCATTTACAGATTGAACAGCTCATTTGTCGGGATATAGATGGATAATCCCACCTTTTTATAAGTGAGATTAATCTAATAAGAGTATCCACTAGAGAATTGTTATTTTCACAAGAGAACTTTGATGTTTGCCTTACATGAATGTGGGTCCCATGTTATACTCCCATGAGATTGGATAATACTGGAAAATGATAACTGCTACTCCATGGACGTGTACCTATCTATAATTTGTAATTTTGTTTTCCAAAGACAGATAATTCTAGCCGTCATTCATGAAAGAAGAGATTTGTTTCCCATATTCCTTTAAGAAAGGGAAAGGGAAAGGGAAAGGGAAAGGGAAAGGGGGAAATCTGCTGCTTTTTTGTCTGGTTATAATGTACAACACATTGAGTTTGTTCAACTATTAGCGTTTGTAGCAGCTAAACCTTCAAAAGCACCGCACCAATTTTGGTGCATTGTGTTTGAGTTCCAAACGCTGCGTTTATGATAAGTTGTTTTTAAAATAATATTTTATTAGACGAACAAGATTTTCAATTGTGTTTAAAAATACACCAAACGCTCCAAACACTAAATAACCAAACATACTCATCAAGAAAATGATATGTTTATATCGACTATTTAATTGTATGTTACATGCACTAGCGGAACCAGGGGGGTGGGTGGGGCGCTTGCCCCGGTGAGAGTGGACGCCAACGCAGTAGGGAGGCAATCGTTGGTCGTGATGGTGGGCGGAACTAGGAGGCGGGCGGGGGGGGACAAAGAGTGTTGATAATTGCCCAAAACATTAACTACAGCTGCTATTGCAATAATTCCAACTCAACTAGTTTTCGCTCTAGCCTCTCTACAGTTACGAATTCTTCCATCAAAATTTTCGGATTCTCCTCCTATGTATTTCCAACTCTTAAGAGCTTCTGCAGAAACCCTAATTATAGTTCAATCAACTCCTGCCGTAGCCATACCACGTCAGCCACTACCTTGACTCTTGGTTTAAAATTTTTGACCCCCCTACAAAAAGATTCTAATTCCGCCACTGGTTACATGAATAAATATTAGTGGTAACTTTTTTTAAAAGATATATAATAAATGAGACTTTCCTATAATTCCTACTAATCCTATTTAGGATTAATAAGCTTATCTAGACTATACTTGTTATTTTCGTATGAAATGCAATAGTAGTAGCTGTAGTGTTTTCTTTGAAGCAAGAATTTGTTATGTATAGAATAATGTTATGATTTGTTTGAGACTCAATGAGCTTTACTGTCTATTTCAGTTCATTACTTTAGGGTTACGCATGATCAGTTTTCGTGTTTAAGTTATCTAATATCCATTGGCTTTGAAGCAACTTTATGCTAAATAATTTTATACTATATACATAACCAATAGAGACCCACTACTCCACCCTTTACTTTAATATACACTCATCTACTGTTACTTTTTTAAACTTTTATTTTTACTTTTGTACATACTGATGTTCGTTTAAAGCACACTTAAGGGTATGAAACGTAAATATTTTTGACGAATTAATTTTAATATAATACTTAGACTCCTCTAATCATTGGAACTCTATTCATTTTAGGCCAAGGAAACTCTATTCTATTCTATTCAATTTATAAAATTTGTAGATATTATGAATATATTTTTGGCAACATGATAATAAATTTTTTATGACAAACTTGCATGATATTGTGTAATGCTATACTATTAAAAAAAATTATGAAACAAACAAATATTTATAAATGAGATTATTTTTTTGAAACGGATGGAGTTAATTTTGAACTATAGGAATAACTTGCAATAAGAGTTTATGTGGATCCTGCTATTTGAATTAATGATGAAGGTTTTTATTTATTTATTTTTTTGTATTTTAATGCATGTGCAAAGTACTCCCCTTCACAAGAAGTTAATTATACATCACAAATTAGTTATATATATATATATATATATATATATATATATATATATATATATATATTAAAGGCCTAACCACTACAAGTTGTAGCGACACGCATAATAAAAAAAAAATTCTTTTTTATATTATTATCTGATAAAGTGGATCCCGTTAGTAAGTTAGTTTAATCAATATTAAAATAGAAGCGGTTACATATTGTTATTTGTGCCGCTACAACATGTAGCGCCTGAGTATTACTCTTTTTTAATTTCAGTCTTTCATGTTATGATCAAGGTTTACATGTTAGTTGCTGGAATAGTAAATTTAGTAACCAATTGTCATGAATTGAAATAATAATAATAATAATAATAATAATAATAATACAAACAGCATCATGATAAACTGGCCGTTAAAATCCCCTTCCCCCATTAACATATATACAAAATACCCACCAAAAAACCAATGAATTAAGTTTCTAATTTTCTATCAAAATTCAAAACCTTATTTTATATATATATATATATATATATATATATATATATATATATATATATATATATACACACACACACACACACACACGAAGGCGGATCAAGAGCACTCTCCGATATATATACGGAAGCGGATCAAGAAGCTCTCTCTTAAATAAGACTCCACTTAAAAAAGCATTCTTTTATCAAAACGACGTAGTTTTGGAGGGACGCGGTGACATTTTTTAGAAATACGCTATGGCATTGTATTTACAAAATGCCACCGCCCCTCCAAAACTACGCTGCTTTGATAAAAGAGTGCTATTTAAGGTGGAGTGCTATTTAAGAGAGTGCTCTTAATCTCTCCGATATATATATCTGAATGGATCAATCAAGAAGACTCTCGCTTAAATAAGACTCACTTTTAAATAGCAATCTTTTATCAAAACGCGTAGTTTTGGAGGGGACGCGTGGTATTTTTTTTGTAAATACGCGGTGGCATTGTATTTACAAAAATGCCACGCGTCCCTCCAAAACTACGCTGTTTTGATAAAAGAATCTTATTTAAGACAGAAATATTATTTAAGAGAGTCTTTTGATCCTCTCTCCGTATATATATATACCACCAAAAAACCAATAACTTGTGCATTCGTTTCTTCCAAAATCCAAACAACATGGCACCAAATTTCCCTCCCCTTTTTTTTTCTCTCCTTTTCCTTCTTCTCTCTGTTTCACCCTTTTCCTCTGCCAAAACCCATGACAACAATCTTTTCCAATCCCCACAAACACAAGCACAAAAGTGCATGAGAGGAGTAAATTTGTTCCCCAAACATAAAATCAACATTGCGGCAGGCGGTAGTAATTATCCGAGGCTTGTGGAAAGGAAATTTACATTTCCTTTGATTGGTGATTCTGGGGCCACTGTTCAAGACTTGGGTCACCATGCTGGTTATTATCAGCTTCCACATTCTAAAGATGCAAGGTAAATTCATGGTCTTGATTTTTCTATGTATGATTGTGTTTTATATGGTCAATCAGTTGTACTTCATATTACTTATTTACGGACTGGACTGGACTGGACTGTCTGTAAAACTATTACTTACAGTATCGTATCACAATTAACATATCTTTTCCTAACCTTGTGTAAACTAATAAATTTATTATTTTCTAATTAGATACCAGATTATAAGAATAAATGTATCCAGACAAAAGTGTTTGCAGTTTTTTTTTCTTTTTCTTTTTAAACTTTAGAGGTACCAATAGATGCTTTAGCAATTGTGCTTTTTCTTTTTTTTGAAACATTTCAAATGACTAAAATATATTGCAACTGTAATATATTACATTGATAAACTACCAATAAAAGTCCTTTCAAACAACTAAGTGATTTCAAAACAGGAATATTGTCAATCTTAGCAGACAACTATTCTGCTTATTTATGATCAAAAGGGTTAACTTGTCTACTTGAATGTGTTTGTACAAGTCATTACTTGTTGCTTCAAGTCTATACAGGAATTGAATTCTTTGAAACCAACTTTTTGCTAGATTTTCATTGAAAAATAAGAAATTCAGATGGGAAGACAACTAATCTCTTCTTATGATTTCCTTCAAATACACTAGTGTTCATACTTCATAGCTTGTTTATTAGTAATTTCTTAACTTCTATAAATCTTTATGAATGCAACCATCGGATCCGGTTAGCATGAAGTTATTTTTTTAGTAAGTTGGTCAATAGAATACTGACACACATACAATCTCGCCTACGTGTCAGTATTCTATTAATCAATTAATCATTTTACTCCAAAATAAATTTCATACTAACCACTTCTGCAACGATCACCTAAAAGCCTAACGCAGTGGACTTAAAAAGTTGCCCCACTTTTTTTCTTGTTAGCAGTAACTGAGACAACATTCATCCACTGCATGTCAATATAATGCATTAAAATTCCCCTCTACCAGAATTATCATCTGACCCCACTCTACTTTTGTGGGTGTCCACAAGAATATTTCATCTTTCCTTTTATAGATCAATAGGACGTTATTTATGAATCTTATATTGTTATAAACACATTATTATACTTAAAAAAAAATATAAAATAATCATTACTTAACATTCTATATATAAAAAAAAAATAACACACCAACAGTTATTTATAGATCAGGGAAATAAGGATAAAGAAAATACATTAGAACAATTAAATAATCAAACTTGAGATTCAAAAACCACCGGAAGAAGCATCGAAGCTTCTGTTGAGATATTTCACATGAATCTCACATCGGATAAATTTAAGAGTGTAGATGGGTTAATAAGTATGGTAGAGCCTCAACCTAAAAAAGTTAACCTATTAGGTAAGGAGGTGGTCCAACATACTTATTGGGCCTAATCTACTGGCAAGTGTCATGCATTCTTAGTGATGAATTGATGTGGGATGGATCGTACAATTCCGCTACAAAATGGTATCAAAGCCCATGGTTCGATGGGCCCAAGTAACAACTCCAAGGTGTGAGGGGAGTGCGAGGGTAAAATTCGTAGGCCTCGTGGGAGTCCAAGTATCAACTCGAGTCGCGAGGGAGTCTTGCGAAGGTACAATTCAGCGAGCTGGTGGGTGGAGTAAATAGAGTTGAATCGAATGTGGAGCACGGGATGATTTGAGTTGTGTGGAGCGGGCTTAGGAAGGCTCTAGGGAAGTTGCTGAGACACGTTTGCCCCGGACGTGGTGGAGTAATATTAGAGTCAAGAAAAGCTCTTGAAGGACTCAAAGGTGAATTATTTGAATCAGGTGGAGCAGGGCTCGGATGGCTCTAGGAAAAACTGCTGAGACACACACATTTGCTGCTGGCGTGGTGGAGTAGTATTAGAGTCGAGCAGAGAACTCTTGAAGGATTAAAAGAAGGCGTGCTTAAATGATGAGAATACTCTAGTTATGATACTTGTGATGGGTATTCAAGTGAAATGTAAAGATTGTTGGGATATTTCACATGAATCCCACATCGGATAAATTCAAGAGTGTAGATGGGTTAATAAGTATGGTAGAGCCTCAACCTAAAAAGGTTAACCTTTTAGGTAAGGAGGTGGTCCAACATACTTATTGGGCCCGTCTACACAGGTGTGCATTGCTAGATGATGAATTGATGTAGGATGGATCGTCTGATTCATTACCACTATTGGGAAAAGACGCATAAAAATAATCTATATCCTGAGAATTACTTTTAAAGTCTTTGTGCAATTAAATATGAAATCAAGTAAACCAATTATGAGAACAAAATAACAAATAACCATCCACAAGCAAGACACCAAATTTACGTGAAAACCCTCTAAAATTAAGAGGTAAAACCACGGTCAAACTCCTAATCTCCACTATATCACTAATAATGGGCTTACATTAATCCTCTCAAGTTTTATGCCTAAAAACTTGAGGTTACACAAATAAATTGAGATAATACAAATTTACCTTTAATTAAGTTGAGAAACCTAATTAACTTCACCACCAAAAACACCCCAAGCAATAAAGTCTTCAAGCTTTCAATTGAATCGGAGATGATGGCGGATATCCACGAACAACAAACGATAATTCTCTCAATTTATTCTTTTGGTATCTTCTTACCACCAAGCTTCTATCTCATGTATCAAATAAGACTCCTACATAGCCTTATTTATAGTACTCTTCTTTAATCCATTCCTATTATGGATTAGAAACAATTTATTCTCCTAATCAAATTAGGGATCACATCTCCTTGTCTTGGTCACCAACCACTCTAACAAGTAAATCCTTTTTCAACTTGGATTCCTTTCATGTAATCTCCAATTCCAATATTGCTTCCATTAACCCAATTTCTAATTGGATTAATATCAAGTATATAAACCCATTCTTTTCTATCTTGGATTCTATCTCATGGGTGAGGACCCACACCCAACAATCTCCCCCCGAACCCACGGAGGAGGGATCACTGGCTCAACTCCTTACTTCGGAGTTAATTCCAACGATGTCTTGGCTTAACTCAAGTTTCTTGGAATTTTCAAATATCTTCATGCCCGGCTTAGTCTCATCGGCATGGTTCTTCTCAATGGGAGGATCTAACTCAAACTTGATGATTTTTTGCTTGCCAAATTCATTCACAACCGCTTTTTACCACAGGTCATGAAGCTATCACTTTCCTTCTTCTTTGATCAATCCACGATCCGATCGGATCAATAGTCTTCCTGCTCATCTTGTTCCATCACGCCACTCTTGTTTGTGGGCTTAACTCCATCGTTCTCAAATGGCTCAGTATAAATCCTTGCAATAAAAGCAAATCCTCCATTCTTGGCTTCTAAATTGCATAATTTGTAGCCTTGAGATTAATCATGCAACTCTTTGTCCAATCCTCCATTTAATTCGCACAAAAAACCACAAAATAACTCAAGCTCGATACCACTGTTGGGAAAAAATGTCGCAAAAAATAATCTATATCCCAGAATTACTTTTTCCGTCTTTGTGCAATTAAATATGAAATCAACAAAACCAATTATGAGAACAAAAATAACAAATAACCATCCACAAGCAAGACACCAAATTTACGTGAAAACCCTCTAAAATTAAGAGGTAAAAACCACGGGTCAAACTCCTAATCTCCACTATATCACTAATAATGGGCTTACAATAATCCTCTCAAGTTTTATGCCCTAAAACTTGAGGTTACACAATAAATTGAGATAATACAAATTTACCTTTAATTAAGTTGAGAAACCCTATTAACTTCACCACCAAAAAACACCCCAAACAATAAAGTCTTCAAGCTTTTAATTGAATCGGAGATGATGGCGGATATCCACGAACAACAAACAAGTAATTCTCTCAATTTATTCTTTTGGTATCTTCTTACTACCAAGCTTCTTATCTCATGTATCAAATAAGACTCCTCATAGCCTTATTTATAGTACTCTTCTTAATCCATTCCTATTATGGATTAGAAATAATTTATTCTCCTAATCAAATTAGGGATCACATCTCCTTGTCTTGGTCACCAACCACTGTAACAAGTAAATCCTTTTTCAACTTGGATTCCTTTCATGGAATCTCCAATTCCAATATTGCTTCCATTAACCCAATTTCTAATTGGATTAATATCAAGTAAACCCACTTACTTGCTCATATAAAATCAATTCTTTTATATCTTGGATTCTATCTCATGGGTGAGGACCCACACCCAACAATCTCCCCTCGAACCCACGAGAGAGGGGATCATCAACCACAACTCCTTACTCGGAGTTAATTCCAACGATGTCTTGGCTTAACTCAAGTTTCTTGGAATTTTCAAATATCTTCATGCCCGGCTTAGTCTCATCGGCATGGTTCTTCTCAATGGGAGGATCTAACTCAAACTTGACAGATTTTTGCTTGCCAAATTCATTCACAACCGCTTTTTACCCTGGCTGCGAGCTATCACTTTCCTTCTTCACTTTTAGTACCCATTTAAAGCGAATAGCTTTCTTTTTGTGGTTCTCATACAAGGCTTTCCTCTCATCTCGCACGACTTTGTACCACATGTTTTTTCTCTTAACTCCCCATTTCAACACCTCTCACATGCGCCACCAGATCGTATAAAGAGTGTCTATATTCTTACCTCTAATGACCACTAGAGACCCTTTCGGTGAGATTCCATTGACCTTCACCAAAGTAACTTTTATAACCATTCTCATCAAGCTTACCAAACAGAGATCAAATTAAAAAGAATATCCGGAAACATGTCCGACTTCTCTCAAAGATCAACTTGCAACCACCGTTAGTTTCTAAACAAATATCTCCAATGCCTATAATCTTGGATGCACTCGCTTTCCCATCCGCATGGCCAAAATCACCACTCATGTAGGATGTGAAGATTTCACCACGCCAAGTAGCATGGAATGAAAGCACACGAATCAATAATCCAATCATTAACATGACACTTGGGTTTATCATCACAAACAATAGCTACATCAACGTTGATAGATACACAATCGAATCTTTATCCTCATCTTTTCCTTAGGCCGCTCCTTCTTTAAAAATCTGCACTTTCGTCTTATGTGACCCGGCTTCTGGCAGTGAAAGCAAATTACTTCTTTTCTATCTCTTGACCTTCCCCTGGATTTGTCATCTTCAGGAGAGTTTCTCCCTTTGTTTTTGCCCCTACTCTGTGCGACAAAAACTTGTGAATCAGCGCTAATCACCATAATATCTCTTCGCCTCTGTTCCTCGTTAAACAAACTATCCTTAATCAGATCCATAGTCACTTGCCATTAGGGCGCGAGTTACTCAACGATACAACTAGCGTCTCCCAGCTATCAGGCAAAGAGCTCAACAACAACAAAGCCTGCATCTCATTGTCAATTACCATATTCATCGTACTCAACTGATTTATCAAACTCTGAAAATCACTCAAGTGTTCTGCAACGGAGTTTCCATCCTTGAATTTAGAATTCACAAGCTTCCTAATCAAAAAAGCTTTATTTTATTGCGCCGTTTTCTTTTTCATACATGGACTCCATTTACGCGGAGATCATAGGCTTTAGTTTCGTGGCAACATGATGAAACACACTTTGATCAATCCACGATCTGATCAGACCAATAGTCTTCCTGTTCATCTTGTTCCACTGCTCGTCACTCTTGTTTGTGGGCTTAACTCCATCGTTCTCAAGTGGCTCGTATAAATCCTTGCAGTAAAAGCAAATCCTCCATTCTTGGCTTCCAAATTGCATAATTTTAGCCTTGAGATTAATCATGCAACTTTCGTTGTCCAATCCTCCATTTAATTCGCACAAAAAAACCACAAAAATAACCAAGCTCTATACCACTTTGTTGGGAAAAAAATGCGCCAAAAATAATCTATATCCCAGAATTACTTTTTTCGTCTTTGTGCAATTAAATATGAAATCAACAAAACCAATTATGAGAACAAAAATAACAAATAACCATCCACAAGCAAGACACCAAATTTACGTGGAAAACCTCTCTAAAATTAAGAAGTAGTAAAAACCACGGGTCAAACTCCTAATCTCCACTATATCACTAATAATGGGCTTACATAATCCTCTCAAGTTTTATGCCCTAAAACTTGAGGTTACACAATAAATTGAGATAATACAAATTTACCTTTAATTAAGTTGAGAAACCTAATTAACTTCACCACCAAAAAAACACCTCAAACAATAAAGTCTTCAAGCTTTCAATTGAACGGAGATGATGGCGGATACCCACGAACAACAAACAAGAATTCTCTCAATTTATTCTTTTGGTATCTTCTTACTACCAAGCTTCTCTCTATCTCATGTATCAAATAAGACTCCTCATAGCCTTATTTATAGTACTCTTTCTTAATCCATTCCTATTATGGATTAGAAATAATTTATTCTCCTAATCAAATTAGGGATCACATCTCCTTGTCTTGGTCACCAACCACTCTAACAAGTAAATCCTTTTTCAACTTGGATTCCTTTCATGGAATCTCCAATTCCAATATTCCTTCCACATTAAACCCAATTTCTAATTGGATTAATATCAAGTAAACCCACTACTTGCTCACCCAATTCTTTTATATCTTGGATTATATCTCATGGGTGAGGACCCACACCCAACAATCTCCCCTCCGAACCCATGAGAGGAGGGATCATCAACCACAACTCCTTACTTTCGAGTTAATTCCAACGATGTCTTGGCTCAACTCAAGTTTCTTGGAATTTTCAAATATCTTCATGTCCGGCTTTGTCTCATCGGCATGGTTCTTCTTCAATGGGAGGATCTAACTCAAACTTGATGATTTTTTTTGCTTGCCAAATTCATTCACAACCGCTTTGTACCACAGTCATGAGCTATCACTTTCCTTCTTCACTTTTAGTACCCATTTAAAGCGAATAGCTTTCTTTTTGTGGTTCTCATACAAGGCTTTCCTCTCATCTCGCACGACTTTGTACCACATCTTTTTCTGCCTAACTCCCCATCTTCAACACCTCTCACATGCGCCCGCATCGTATAAAGAGTGTCTACCTTCTTACCTCTAGTGACCACTAGAGACCCTTTGGTGAGCTTCCATTGCCCTTCACCAAAGTAACTTTTATAACCATTCTCATCAAGCTTACCAGCAGAGATCAAATTAAAACGAATATCTGGAACATGTCTGACTTCTCTCAGCATCAACTTGCAACCACTGTTAGTTTCCAAACAAATATCTCCAATGCCTATAATCTTGGATGCACTTCCGTTTCCCATCCGCACATGGCCAAAATCACCACTACTGTAGGATGTGAAGATTTTACCACGCGAAGTAGCATGGAACGAAGCACCTGAATCAATAATCCAATCATTAACATGACACTTTGGTTTATCATCACAAACAATAGCTACATCAACGTCGGATAGATACACAATCGAATCTTTATCCTCATCTTTTTTTCTTAGATCGCTCCTTCTTTTAAAATCGCAGCTTCTCGTCTTATGTGACCGGCTTACGGCGAAAAAGCAAATTACTTCTTTTCTATCTCTTGACCTTCCCCGATTTTGTCATCTTGGAGAGAGTTTCTCCTTTGTTTTTGCCCTACTGCATGCGACAAAAACTTGTGACTCAAATACTAATAATCACCATAATATCTCTTCGCCTCTGTTTCCTCGTTAAACAAACTATCCTTAATCATATCCATAGTTAGACTTTTTGCCATTAGGAGCGGAGTTACTCAACGATACAACTAGCGTCTCCCAGCTATCAGGCAAAGAGCTCAACAACAACAAAGCCTGCATCTCATCGTCAATTACCATCTTCATCGTACTCAACTGATTTATCAAACTCTGAAAATCACTCAAGTGTTCTGCAACGGAGTTTCCATCCTTGAATTTAGAATTCACAAGCTTCCTAATCAAAAAAGCTTTATTTTGCGCCGTCTTCCTTTCATACATGGACTCCAATTTCTGCCAGAGATCATAGGCTTTAGTTTCCGTGGCAACATGATGAAACACACTTTGATCAATCCACGATCTGATCAGACCAATAGTCTTCCTGTTCATCTTGTTCCACTGCGCGTCACTCTTGTTTGTGGGCTTAACTCCATCGTTCTCAAGTGGCTCGTATAAATCCTTGCAGTAAAGCAAATCCTCCATTCTTGGCTTCCAAATTGCATAATTTGTAGCCTTGAGATTAATCATGCAACCTGCTGTCCAATCCTCCATTTAATTCGCACAAAAAAACCACAAAAATAACCAAGCTTTGATACCACTTTGTTGGAAAAAGTAAATCGCCAAAAAATAATCTCTATCCCAGGAATTACTTTTTCGTCTTTGTGCAATTAAATATGAAATCAACAAAACCAATTATGAGAACAAAAATAACAAATAACCATCCACAAGCAAGACACCAAATTTACGTAGAAAACCCTCTAAAAATTAAGAGGTAAAAACACACGGTCAAACTCAGAATCTCCACTATATCACTAATAATGGGCTTACATAATCCTCTCAAGTTTTATGCCCTAAAACTTGAGGTTACACAATAAATTGAGATAATACAAATTTACCTTTAATTAAGTTGAGAAACCTAATTAACTTCACCACCAAAAAACACCTCAAGCAATAAAGTCTTCAAGCTTTCAATTGAACGGAGATGATGGCGGATACCCACGAACAACAAACAGTAATTCTCTCAATTTATTCTTTTGGTATCTTCTTACTACCAAGCTTCTCTCTCATGTATCAAATAAGACTCCTCATAGCCTTATTTATAGTACTCTTCTTAATCCATTCCTATTATGGATTAGAAATAATTTATTCTCCTAATCAAATTAGGGATCACATCTCCTTGTCTTGGTCACCAACCACTCTAACAAGTAAATCCTTTTTCAACTTGGATTCCTTTCATGGAATCTCCAATTCAAATATTCCTTCCATTAACCCAATTTCTAATTGGATTAATATCAAGTAAACCCAACTTAACCCAATTCTTTTATATCTTGGATTATATCTCATGGGTGAGGACCCACACCCAACAATCTCCCCTCCGAACCCATGAGAGGAGGGATCATCAACCACAACTCCTTACTTACTGGAGTTAATTCCAACGATGTCTTGGCTCAACTCAAGTTTCTTGGAATTTTCAAATATCTTCATGTCCCACTTTGTCTCATCGGCATGGTTCTTCTCAATGGGAGGATCTAACTCAAACTTGATGATTTTTTTTGCTGCTAAATTCATTCACAACCGCTTTGTACCACAGGGTCATGAAGCTATCACTTTCTTCTTCACTTTTGGTACCCATTTAAAGCGAAGAGCTTTTTTTTCATGGTTCTCATGCAAGGCTTTTCTCCCATCTCGCATTTACTTTGTACCACACCTTTTTCTCGCTTAACTCCCCATCTTCAACACCTCTCACGTGCGCGCGCGCATCGTATAAAGAGTGTCTACCTTCTTACCTCTAGTGACCACTTTAGAGACCCTTTTCGTGAGCTTCCATTGACCTTCACCAAAGTAACTTTTATAACCATTCTCATCAAGCTTACCAAATAGAGATCAAATTAAAATGAATATCCGGAACATGTCCGACTTCTCTCAAAGATCAACTTGCAACCACCGTTAGTTTCCAAACAAATATCTCCAATGCCTATAATCTTGGATGCACTTGGCTTCCCATCCGCACATGGCCAAAATCACCACTCATAGGATGTGAAGATTTCACCACGCCAAGTAGCATGGAACGGAAGCACCTGAATCAATAATCCAATCATTAACATGACACTTGGGTTTATCATCACAAACAATAGCTACATCAACGTCGAATAGATACACAATCGAATCTTTATCCTCATCTTTTCCTTAGATCGCTCCTTCTTTAAAAAAATCTGACTTTCGCCTTATGTGACCCGAACTTACGGCGGTGAAAAGCAAATTACTTCTTTTCTATCTCTTGACCTTCCCTGAATTTGTCATCTTCGGAGAGTTTCTCCTTTGTTTTTGCCCTACTACTACGCGACAAAAAACTGTGACTCGTTATTAATCACCATAATATCTCTTCGCCTCTGTTCCTCGTTAAACAAACTATCCTTAATCGTATCCATAGTTAGTTTGCCATTAGGGCCGGAGTTACTCAACGATACAACTAAGCGTCTCCCAAATTATCGTGCAAAGAGCTCAACAACAACAAAGCCCGCATCTCATCGTCAATTACCATATTCATCGTACTCAACTGATTTATCAAACTCTAAAATCACTCAAGTGTTACTGAACGGAGTTTCCATCCTTGAATTTAGAATTCACAAGCTTCCTAATCAAAAAGCTTTATTTTGCATGCCGCCTTCCTTTTTCATACATGGACTCCAATTTACGCCGAGATCATAGGCTTTAGTTTCAGTGGCAACATGATGAAACACACTTTGATCAATCCACGATCCGATCGGGATCATAGTCTTCCTGTTCATCTTGTTCCATCATACGTCACTCTTGTTTGTGGGCTTAACTCCATCGTTCTCAAGTGGCTCGTATAAATCCTTGCGATAAAGCAAATCCTCCATTCTTGACTTCTAAATTGCATAATTTTAGCCTTGAGATTAATCATGCAACTCGTCATTGTCCAATCCTCCATTTAATTCGCACAAAAAAACCACAAAAATAACTCGGCTCGATACCATTTGTTGGGAAAAAATGTACGCCAAAAATAATCTATATCCCAGAATTACTTTTTCGTCTTTGTGCAATTAAATATGAAATCAACAAAACCAATTATGAGAACAAAATAACAAATAACCATCCACAAGCAAGACACCAAATTTACGTGAAAAACCCTCTAAAATTAAGAGGTAAAAACCACGGGTCAAACTCCTAATCTCCACTATATCACTAATAATGGGCTTACATTAATCCTCTCAAGTTTTATGCCCTAAAACTTGAGGTTACACAATAAATTAAGATAATACAAATTTACCTTTAATTAGTTGAGAAACCTAATTAACTTCACCACCAAAAAAACACCCCAAACAATAAAGTCTTCAAGCTTTTAATTGAATCGGAGATGATGGCGGATATCCACGAACAACAAACAATAATTCTCTCTCAATTTATTCTTTTGGTATCTTCTTACTACCAAGCTTATCTCTCATGTATCAAATAAGACTCCTCATAGCCTTATTTATTTATAGTCTTCTTAATCCATTCCTATTATGGATTAGAAATAATTTATTCTCCTAATCAAATTAGGGATCACATCTCCTTGTCTTGGTCACCAACCACTCTAACAAGTAAATCCTTTTTCAACTTGGATTCCTTTCATGTAATCTCCAATTCAATATTCCTTCCATTAACCCAATTTCTAATTGGATTAATATCAAGTATATAAACCCATTCTTTTCTATCTTGGATTCTATCTCATGGGTGAGGAATCTTCATCTGAATCAGAACCTACCTCTCTCTTTCACCATCAAAAATAAAACCCAATTCCTTTAAATCCACTCTCTCTCCCCCTATTCATTGATCAGCATTTTCTCTCTCTTAAAAAAACCTGTTAACTTTCTTTATGAGTTCAGTATCTGAACATTAATGGCACCAGCTTTATCTTTACCATTTACACACATATATGCAATTCATATTTTGATACTTAAATGCTCTTTGTACCACTTCCTGTTTCTACAAATTAACAGCGCATTTCTGTCTCTCTGCTTTTCATTCAGACCTTAATTTTGCTTTTTGCTGTACCTCATTTCGAATTTTCAGTGGCATTTTTTTGAATTGAGAAAAGGCGTTGTTGGTTCCTTATTCTAATCCAAAACTGAAAAAAACAAATTATGCTGAAAAAAACAAATTACCCATTTTTGTATAATAATTTGAAATGTTCCATTACAGGCAACCTATTCTTCATGAATTAGGATTATTTTTATTTTATTTTTTTTGAAAATGATAAGCTTTTTAAAGTGTTTGATACGATGTTTGCAGGATGTTCTACTTTTTCTTCAAATCGCGGCAAAGCAAGGCGGACCCTGTTGTTATATGGCTAACTGGAGGACCAGGGTGTAGCAGTGAACTGGCCATGTTCTATGAAAATGGTCCTTTCCATGTAGCAAACAACTTGTCTCTTACCTGGAATGACTTTGGTTGGGACAAGGTATTTTTACTTTATGCAAATTATAAAGAGCACAAACTCCAAACTCATTCATGTCAATATCAGCTACTGTATATATATATATATATATATATATATATATATATATATATATATATATATATATATATATATATATATATAATAATCTTAGAATCACAAATTATTTTACAAACATTTTACAAATCATTGATGTGGCATACTCGCCAAAGACTACATTGAAACAATTTGTTGATCAATACGTTGAGGTAGAGTATGCCACATCAGCAGTTTATAAAATATTTATAAAATAATTTGTGTCTGTAGCATTACTCATATATATATATATATATATATATATAGATAGATAGATAAAGGTCCCACATGTTATGATTTTATTTTATCGTTTAAAATTTTACATTAATCACAGTTCACATTCGATATAAAATTAGTCCACATATAAATCAGTTTCCCATAATAATATCTTGGCATCTCACTCTCTCCCAAATTTTGGTGTTAAATTTTCTTTGCGCTGAGCATGCATGAATTACATGCAGGTATCAAATCTTATATACGTCGACCAGCCTATTGGAACTGGTTTCAGTTATACTTCTGAGGATGATGACATTCGCCACAACGAAGAAGGTGTCAGCAACGATCTCTATGACTTCTTGCAGGTTTGTTTTTGTCGTGTTCATTCAATGATATAGGGGAGTTTTGAGACACATTGTCCTATTTCTAAACCTGACTTACATGCAACAGCATGAACAATATACAAGAGTAATGCTATATATATATATATATATATATATATATATATATATATATATATGACGAGAAGTTTATGTCGATATTAAATGCTCGCTCACTACTGTTCTATTTTATGCTTACTATTTCACGTTAGTCACAATTCATATTCCATATGAAATTAGTCGACATATAAGGCATTTTTCCAGCTCCGTCCCTTAAAAAGAGTACAACTGTCTATATATAAAGTACAAAGAAATTAAGTAGGACACTTTTCCCGGACTGATGGACTCGTTAACCTCTTAGCTCTTTTCTCTTCCAAGTTCCAATCCCCATGTGAAACATAACTTAGCCAGAATCCCTCTAGTTATAGTTATAGTGCTCTTTCAAATTCCTCAATAAGGACTAGAATGGTATTTAACGTCTTGCGATTTTTCTAAGAAAGAATATAACTATCCGTAATTAATGTCAGGAATTTTTTAAGGCGCATCCACAGTATGCAAAGAATGAGTTTTACATAACTGGGGAGTCATATGCTGGGCACTATATCCCTGCTTTTGCTGCTCGAGTTCACCAGGGAAACAAAAACAACAAAGGAATTAAAATAAACATCAAGCACTACAAAGAAAAAGGCCTATCAGCGACCAATTATATCAGCGACCGCATATCCGGTCGCTGATAGTCTTAATAGCGACCGATATCAGCGACCATATTATATTCCCGTCGCTACTTTATATCCGCGACCGAATACGGTCGCTGATCGGTCGCCATAACAAATTTTCCACCCAAAAATTGGCAGGAAATGTTGGCGCGTAGTATAATTTTTAATGACATAGACTTATAGGTATTGATATTTATAGCAATTATTTGATGTAATAATATTTATAATGGAAGGCTTGGGGACTGTTAGTATAATTTAGTACTTAATCATGCCTAAAGTACCTTGTATGAACCGTTTTGGATGTGAAGAAGTTAGCTAACTGATACAAGCATGATAATGGATATAGGGTAATTTTATTATCATGATTTTAAAATTGTTTGAATGCCTAAAGGTTTCTTTTTCCTACATGTGGATTGTTTATGAAATTATAGTCAAATCTATGCCTATATGAGAACTATTATATCAAATTTTTGCAACTAAAGTTTTAAGACAGTATGGAGTCCCTATATTGTCTACACATATCATTTAAAAGGTGTTCCTTAACTTAGTTATGGTCTGTGTTGTGTATTGACCAAATTTCATGTTTAAAAGCCATGAAAAGTAAGCTTTAAGTGGCAACTAAGACTTAAGTATAGAATTTCCATACTTGGACCATGTGGGCAAGTTTCAATAGTCATAATATGACATAAGTAAGCTACACAAGCTAAAGAAACCAAGCCTAAACCTGCTTTGAGCATTAAACTTGTGAAAAGTCACATTTTAAGTCCAAAAGTGGACTGCTTTGGGTGACCTTTAGTGCACGATCTTATAAGACTATAATGAACTCATATAAAATTGCTAACTCATGCTTGTGATGATTCCTAATCATTCTGATGACCAAAGTTACTAAAAAATCAAGTTAGGATCTATTAAGGGATGTTGGAGTCGATGGGGGGCTTGGCAATCATGAGGCCACACGAGGAGCACACACCAAGCTTAGCCTGTTCCTCACGGGGCCAAGCCAAGCTTAGTTGTTAGCATGGTAAGTTTATTAGAAACATTAAGCCAAAATAAGCGATCTTAGTGGAACTGTTAGTCAACGGAGAGAAGGTAACTAGATTCACTTGGTCAATAAAGAGACTATTTTGGCTATAACGAGAAAAAACAAGGGTATTTAACACTTATATATACAAGAATAAAACTACAAAAGTATGCTCTCAAGTCATATGCTTACAAGTATGCTTAAATGTCATTCATATGCTTACAAGTATGCTCAAGTCATATCTTACAAGTATGCTTAAGTTATATGTTTAAAGTATTCTTAAATGTTAATTATATGCATCTTCTGTATACTTCAAGTCATATGGTTACAAGTATGCTCAAGTCATATGTTAACATTTATAATGTTATCTGTAGTAGAGTACAGTGGAATCATAGACCTCTATTCGAATCAGTAGTTGGATGGCACGACGAAAAGTCAAGTGCCCGATAAATCTTCTGGTTTGAATTTAGAAATTTGGTTGCCAAGTGTTTTGGAGATGCGTATAGTCACCCTAATGTATGAATGGTAAATCGCAGATATCGATGTCCATGTTTGAAGTGTAAGAATGTAAATTATATGGACGAGAGACACGGTAAACTATCATTTACTTGTTTCGGGTTCATGAGAAATTACGAAGAAAGTTGGTGGGCACATGGGCGAGAGAAGAGATGGTGGCATCACACAAGTACACAATTCAGGCGTAGATTTATCGTATTATGAATGAAATGGTTCATGATATTGCGGGAAAGATTTTGATTGGGAGCAAGGCGAAGGTAACCTATGAATTCGATGCCAAAGACTTTTTAAGTTGTTAGACGAGGGTAGCGAGCCATTATCGTGCATGGTTGCACCAAACACACTACATTATCTGCGATGGCGACATTACTTAACATCAAAAGTGATCGATGGCAACATGAGCCATGAGTGTTTTGAGTCGCTTCTTGAAGGCCATTAAGAGTATGTTGCTGACGGTGAGAAATTACAGTAACTATTACTTTTATAAGAAAATGGTGAAGAAGTTGGGTCTTGGATACCAAAAGATCGATGTATCGTCCCAACGATTGCATGTTGTTTTATAAAGGAAAATGAATGATGACAAGGTGCACGTTTTGCGGTCATGATCGGTTTAGGCCTAATAAAGAGGGTGTGACTACAAAAAAAATCAAGTATACTGCTTTAAGATTCTAAGGTATTTTCCAATAACACATCGGCTAAAAAGATTGTACATGTCTTCAAGCAATTTGAACATATGAGTTGGCATGCGAAATCTCCACTAAAGATGGAGAACTAAATCATCCCGCAGATGGGAAGGCTTGGAAAGATTTCAACTTAAAGACATCCTGGATTTGCATTGGAACCTAGAAATGTGAGGCTTGGATTGTCCACCGATGGTTTCAACTGTTTGGCCACTCAAATTGCTCCGCACCCATGTTGGCTCGTGATTGTTACTCATATAACTTGCCTCCTCGATGTGTATGAAACTTGACCATACTTGTTTTTTTCACTTTCGTGATTCCCGGTCCCTAAGAGTCCCGGAAAGAACTTTGATGTTTACTTGAGACCTCTTATAGACGAGTTGAAGGTATTGTGGGAGGATGGAGTATGACTTGGGATGTTGCAACGAAAACAAATTTCAACCTTAGGCGCGTGTTATGTGGACTATAAGTGACTTCCCAAATTTATGGTATGTTAATTGGATGGAGTACACACGGAAGTTGGTTTGTCCGTATTGTATGGAGCATACAAAGTCGTTTAATCTATCAAAAGGTCGAAAGCCTTGTTGGTTTGATCAATACATCGCTTCTTACCAAGAGATCACCGCTTCAAGAAATAGAGAACACTTCAGAAAGGGAAAGTAGACAATGATATGCCCGCATCGCGATTGTCGGAACGGAGATGCGAGATCGTGTGATGAGATTGCTTATTATCCCATTTGGTAAGGTTGATGCCACAAACATAATCAATGGGTTTGGTGAATCTCATAACCGGGTTCGGAGAAGCATCTTTTGGGAACCGCCTTTATCGGTCTATAAATTTGATTCGCTCATAATCTAGATGTGATGCATATTGAGAAGAATGTTTTGACAATGTGTTTAACAACGATGAATGTTACGGAAGAAAAAAAGATAACGATAAGGCACGTTTGGACATGAAAGATATTTGTAAGCGTCCCGGATTAGAACTTTACGAATCTCCTAATGGTAAGATTGTCAAACCGCATGCAAGGTACACATTGTCCAAAAAGCAAGTTGAAGATGTGTGCACATGGGTTAAGTCTCTGAAACTACCAGATGGATACGCGTCAAACATTGCAAGGTGTGTTACGGGTGGGAAATTGCAAGGGATGAAGAGTCATGACTGTCATGTGTTCATGGAGAGGCTCATGCCTATAGCATTTCGGGATCTGCTTGATAAACCAATATGGGATGCTTTGACGGATCTTAGTCGTTTCTTCAAAGACTTATGTTCAAAATCATTAAATGAGAAGGACATGTCTGTACTTGAGAAGAAACATCATAGAGATCACGTGTAAACCTGGAAAAAATATTCCCACCGGGTTTTTTTTCGACTCCATGGAGCATTTGCAAATCCATCTTCCCTATGAAGCTCGTGTTGGGGGTCCATTCAATATAGATGGATGTACCTTTCGAAAAGGGTGATGGGAAACCCAAGAGAAAGGTGAAGAATAGAGCTTATGTCGAGGGGTCGATATCCGAGGCATACAGTTTCGATGAGATATCTACGTTTGTCTCAGACTATTTTCCGGACGAAATCTTGACAAAGGCCAATCGAGTATCGAGACATGATGATGGGGGAAATGTTGAACTAAATGGTCGGCTCTCTGTATTTGGTCTATCGGTATGCTATGGAAAAGGGAAGCGCGATATTCTGTTCTGAGCAAGAATTACATGCTGCACATACTTACATTCTTCTCAATTGTGAGGAGATTGACGAATTTGTGAGGTACACATGTAAACTTGATAATTTATCTTTTAAGTTGAAAATTTATTCCAATATCTTAATGTTTATAACATGGTATAGATTGTACGATGACGAGTTAAAAGTGAAGCATCCCGACATAACTAATAAAGATATTCAAATCAATCGGGATAAAAACTTTGCACTTTGGCTAAAGGACAAAGTAAGTTCAATTTTAAAGACGTAATATATATATATACACTCATGTTAACTATGACTTCATTTAATAAGATGGAGTTTTTGTAGGCTTTGACCGAGGGATCAACGATTCCGCTTAATGTACAAGTCCTAGCTATGGGCCCGCATAGGACCAAGTCACCGCAATGGTTACAAAATAAATGGTTGTGAATTTCACACAAAGGCATATAAGGGCGCCAGTAAAGAACAACGAACTCGAGAGTGTGTGTCCAAGGAGATTGTTACAATGAGCTTGGTCGTGCCTTTTATGGGGAGTTGGAGGAAATTGTAGAGTTGTCGTATGCGAGCACGTCTGAAATCATATTCATTTGTTCAAGTGCTTAGTTGGTTTGATTCGAGAAAAAGGGATACGTGTTGATAGACATGGAATCGCCGATATTGACCTCCATAGTCTCACGTCGTCTCCAACGAATCTGTTTGTTTTACTAACTCAAACAATGACAAGTATACTACACTCCTAGTCCTGTTAGAAAAGGGATAGACCGCCTACTGATTGACAAGTTGTAATTCATACTCCCCGTGGCGTAGTCGTGTAGAATTAGTTGATGGGGAGATTTACCAAGAGCAGATGCTTCATAGTCAAACTATAATAAATGTGGAGGACGACAATGAAGTAATCCAGTTAGATGGTGGAGATGAACCACGTGAATTAGATCCTGAGTCAATACTTGTGTCAGATGACATTGATACTGAGAAGGAAGAGCTATTGACTGAATCGACAAAGATCAATCAAGCGGATGATGGTTATGAATCTGCAACACGTATACAAGATGATTCTGAATCAGACATTGACACTTGAACAAATGAAATGTATGTTTAGCATTACATGTTTTTTATATCATTGTCATGTTTATGTACTAAACTATTTAGATGCAATTTTTGTTTATTGTCATTTTATATTCATATATATACATGTTTATATCACTGTCATGTTTATGTACTAAACTATTTAAATACATTTTTTGTTTATTGTCATTTTATATTCATATATATACATGTTTATATCACTGTCATGTGTATGTACTAAACTATTTAATATACAAATGGCTTCTAAAGCAGCGCAGAAAAAGCGCGGCTTGGGTAGGGGGCCTAATCAAGTGCCCAAGGCCCCTACTAATCCGGATGATCGGATTCTTATTCAGATTCGCCTCCTAATAAATACGACGACGTCGTCCGCATATATCATTTATATAAGCATTTAAGATTCCATTTATTGTATATTGGTAATGTTTTGATTGATATTATATTGGTAATGTATATGAGTATGAATTTTTTACTGCTTTAATTTGCATTCGATCAATCGTTATTGTTTTGGTCTTATTGTATTGAAAATTTGTATATTTCTCTTGGTTTGTGTATTGGGTGCATAGAAATGTCAATATATGCATGCAAATGCGTCATGCATGTGGCTAGTCTATATTGTAGGGAGACTCGCGAATTTTTTTAAGTATTATAAGTATAAGTTTGAAAATTGTTCATAAATATTATAAATTAGATATAAATTGCTTTAATATATGCTTAATTGATGTTGTATATTATAGTGATTTTTCGTATAATAAGATCGTCAAATGCATATCACAAACAGTGTTTACGAAATTGGCTTACACTGTGATTATGTGGGCGAAGACACCTATCGCCCACAAGGATCTTTGTTTGAATTTGAATTTCGTATCCTTTTTAATTATGATGATAATATTAATATAATATTCAAAGGATAATTATTTAGTAATGTTATTATTGTTGTTTTATTTGCGAAACCAGATAGATGGGAGGACGCCTTGCAGCTTTCAAAGGATACGACATTATTCAGCGGTTATGCTGCGGTCCGCACTAAAGATAATTTGAATAAAGAAAGACAAAAGCCCTTCACAATGCCGAGATCGACCATCCGGGCCGGGGAGAAGATTATATGCACGAAAGATAGTCCCTCAGTGGTGCACCCATCCATATAAATTTGAGATGTGTGCCCAATGGATCACCGAGTCAGGTGAAGAGACGAAAAGATCGCCGCCAAACAACGATCCTCGGGTGTACCGATGGCGAAAAAGGCTAAAGGGACATACAAGGCTGGTAGTATTTCACAATTCTTGCAACATATCAACGCTTGCCGAGTGCGTATTTAATTACAAGTTTTAATATGTTTACAATCATATTAAATTGTAGAAAATATATCACATTAATTTTTACTTAGTAATATTATGCTTTTTTTTGTATAGGAGTCTGAGTCTCAAGGTTAGCCTATCCATTGGCTGGATGTGTACGTGGCCACCCGTGATGGTCTGCCTGAGGCTATCCAGATAGCGGTAATAAATTTTAACAACTTGACCTTGTTTATCAATGCTTACAGAATTAATTTATTTTTAACTATTTTATTGTTAACATGATGACAGGACACTTATAAGCGTTTATTGAATGAAATACGTATCCCAAGGCACTCCACGTCCGCCTTATTGATCAAGAGTTGTGGGAGAGGGCGTCATTGTGAAGAAGAACTACATTAAAGGTCAAGGACAACGACGGCGCCCATCCTTCAAATGGCTCAAGCTTTTCTTCTACCCAATCTACATAAATATCGAGCCATCCAAATTGTTCATACTCTCAACGATCAGTGTGAGAGCTATATGTCGAGATCGAAATCTTCGGCGATCTTCAAGCGGGCATCTGGGGCTCTGGATCCCGAGGAGTTAGCTAAAGCAAGCGATAGGCAAAGATCATCACAACATACGGAATGACAATGAGGTATAAAATCAATATGTTGTATATATATTGTCGTAATATACCAATATTAACATAGTTAGTATATATTTGTAACTTGTTTTATTATTTTGTTAATTGCAGGGTGATCAAGGAGGCGATGATCCTTGACGTACCTGTTGTATATCAGTTTTGTAGTTATAGTATAAGTTTGTACTTGTTTCATTCTTAGGATGTTTGTATATTGTTACTTAAACAAGTTTTGAAATGTTATTATATTTATTCAAATTGGTTTTGAATGGTTTATATACTAGTTTGGTGTATGTGTTATATGGTGGACGATGGATGTTTATATTGTTGTGTATGTGTGTTGGGATAAAACAGGTACAAAACAGGTACAGATTTTTGGGATTTATGCAAAACAGCAAGATTCTGTTATTTTATTTTTCTCAGTATCGGCATCGTGCGTGCGATCATTGATGTCAATAAATTGACGGATAATAATTTGTGAGAGTCAGCGACCGCTTCCGGTCATTGACACGACGAATCGATCAAACGTGGAACACGTCGACTTCAAATATGGACCATCTTGACTCATTTCAATGACCAAATTTGTCATTCCGGTAAACTTATATCGGTTCATGCGGATAAGATTTTGCTATTAATAGTGGTCGCTGATGTGCATTTTAGCGACCAGATTTTGTCTTGACGCCTTTTCGGCGACCACATCGGTCGATTGCTTATCTTCTCTATGACGGTTTATTGGTCATTTGAAAGGCGATCATTGATAAATCTTTTTCTTGTAGTGAAGGTATGTTTTAAAATTATTGATCCCATATACTTCAATTCATTTTTTCAGCTTAATTTATTGGATTAAGGCACGGTTGATTAGGGATTTGCTATTGGCAACGGGCTTACTGATCCCGAGGTTCAGTACAAAGCATACACTGACTATGCTTTAGACAATGGATTAATCAAGAAATCCGATCATCAAAGTATAAGCCAGTTGATTCCATCATGTGAACATGCAATTAAGCTATGCGGTAATTCTTCTCATTCTTGATTTGATATCTGACTATGCTTTAGACAATTTGATATGATTAAGGGTGTTTTTTCTTACTTCATTTTTCTTCGTCTTTTTTGTATCAGGCACTGATGGTGAGAGTTCTTGCTTGGCTGCATATACAGTCTGCAACTCCATATTTGACAAGATCATGGCACTTGTTGGAGATAAAAATGTAAGGAACGTTAAAAAAAACATCTACTTTCATATTCTATCTCTGTGGGGAGGAAAAAATTTGTGGGAAAAATCAAGAAAATAAAATCCTCAACCATGATCTGAATTTGTCAATATTTGGTTTTGCAGTACTATGATATTAGAAAGAAATGTGAGGGGGATTTGTGCTATGATTTCTCAAACATGGAAAGCTTCTTGAACCAAAAGTCAGTTAGGGATGCTCTTGGTGTTGGAGACATTGATTTCGTTTCGTGTAGTTCTGTCGTGTATGATGCAATGATCACAGACTGGATGAGGAATCTTGAAGTTGGAATTCCGGCACTTTTAGAATATGGAATCAAGATGCTAGTATATGCTGGAGAGTATGACCTTATCTGCAACTGGCTAGGTAAAGATCTTGATTCAACTTAGCTACTTACATGGTGGTTTTGAAAGAGTAGTTCTAATAAACTAAGATTAGGTTAGGCAGAACACGTAGATTTGTTGGAAAGACGATGTTAAAAAGAAAACAAAAACTCCTGGACCTAGATACTAAGTTTGGAAGTAAAATTCTTTCTCCAACCAAAACCAGAACTAGAGCTTGTACTTAAAAGGAAAAACTTATTTAAAAAAAAATGAACTTTTCATAATAGTAGAATTTGAAGATGGTGAAAATTTTCCAGTTGATCAAGTAGCATTATGTGAAGACTACCCCAGAAGAGCCTTAATTTTCAACTGGATTTGATCAAAAGAAGCAATACTCAAAACTTAATTATATTTGGGTGCAGGAAACTGGAGATGGGTTCATGCTATGGAATGGTCTGGACAGAAAGGCTTCGTAGCAGCTTCAACAGTTCCATTTTCGGTAGATGGTGCAGAGGCAGGACAGATGAAAAGCCATGGACCTCTCAGTTTCCTCAAGGTATCTCTCTGTTTCTCTCTCTAGTTGAGTTACTCATCCTAATTTGGTAAACTTTTAAAAACAACAAACAGGTACATAATGCTGGTCATATGGTGCCGATGGATCAACCAAAAGCTTCACTAGAGATGCTGATCAAGTGGACACGGGGCAAACTTGCTACAACAGAGAGAGAGGGTCAGCTTGCTCCTATTTGATTGCTCCAAAAACACTAGAGCCTCCTTTAACAATATTCTAGCAATGTGTTTTCCATAAGTGTTCCAAGTACGGTGTCCGGGGGATATAATCAGAAAGAGCATGTAATAGATACTGGACTCTGACATACTTGTAACCAAGGGCTGAACAATCAATTTGAAAGAAAGTGCCCAACATAAATGATTAATGTTTTTTTATCAAGCATAGTACTTGCTTTGTTCTTTAATTGTTGATCTTGGCTATAGAAAAAGAATTGTTGGACCAATGCGATTGCAATATATCGCAAACAGAATTTGAAAAGAAAAATCAAGTAAATAAAAGAGTAGGTTGAAGCTCCAAATCAATTAGTCATCAGATGTATCCACTTTGTTGAACAACCCTTCTGATCCTTAAATTTGAATCCTTAAGAACAGCCAACTGTTTGACAACAGGAGTTACGTCCAACAAACTGCTTTCCATTACCATTCGTTTTGTACTTTTAACAGTTTAACTCGGAGACTTTAGTAGAAGAGACTGGAAAATTTCCATTATAGATTTGAATATATAACTACTAAAAAAATGATGGATAGAGGGATTAGGAATAGCAAAAGAACAACAACGAGCTAACACAGGATGAACACTTCATAATTTGAAGGTTAAAGTGAGATGAGAGATCATAATTAGAAAAAGAAAGTTTGGAACCAGAAACAGCAGGTAACTATCCAGTTGTTGGAAACAGGGAAGCAAATAAGTGCATATTTTCCAGTCTACTTTTGCCATATCTCATACATACATCATTCTTGACATGGTAGCAACATTAGTAGCCACATTCAGCAACGGGATATTTGAGCAAATGTTACTGAGATAAACAACCACCATGTGATACATTTGATTTGGCAAAGGGAAATTGTTCTTCTCTTCATTCTCATACATTGAAAAATTCAGTAAAAAACATAGTTGTTTCTAACAACATATGTAATAGTAAATGGCAACAAAAGCTTTGCGACACAAAAGGAAACACTATTTGTACCTTATATATGTAGAGTCATGAAGAGATCAGTTACAGATCAACTCTTCCTCCATACAATTCCCTCAAGGTCTCAATTGCTGGCCGGAAACCAGAACGCAAAGGAACAACTGATACAACTCGCTGGTGCTGTGCATTTCCATTCTTTGGTTTTGACAGTGTCACTCTCAACATCTCTCCCTCTAGAACCTTCCCTGCAGTCACAGCTATATAAAACATTACCATCGATTAGAAAGGAACACATTTCAGTAAATAATACAAGTTATATTGGGGTGTTTAATGAGCTCAACAGTAATATTGCTACTACTGAGTGTCTTTGTGATCGTGGTGTAGTACATGGGGACGGATAAGGAGACATAAATGAGCTCAATTTAGAAATTGTTAGTTATTTATAATAAATTGAAAATTACATGACCCTAACAAGTCAAATTTGAATTTAGCTTTCATTTCTTTTAATAACAAAAAGTGGTAATCCAGATACATTTTTCTTCTTCATCCATTCTAAAATTAGAGATATATTTTAATTTTTAAATTATAAAGTTATATGAAGTTCGTGACAGGTCATCACTTATATTATTGAGTATGATACATTTCTAGTTAATGTTAGGCATATGTTTGAAAATATTTTATTTTTTTTGCTTAAAAGTAGTCGTTTTAGAAATATATCTCTAATTTTGAGAACAACGGAGTATTAAGAACCAAATCAATTAGTTACTGGCTTTTAGAGATAGAAAGACATGTTTACAAGAAATGGCACACCTTAAAAGCCCAAGAAGAAGAAAAAAATCAATTGTATAAACCATGACCTAGAAATCAAATTCTATTTCCAAACAGACCCCCAAAAATAATCAATTTACATTTTCACTCATAACAAAAAAAATCCAACCAAAGCTTCCATTCCAAACAGACCCAAAAATGATCAAGTTACATTTTTACTCGTAACAAAAAAAATATCCAACTAAAGCTTCCCGGAAGAAACATAATTCAATAGATTACCAGAGAAGGGATGGAGCTTGGCAGAGTCAAAGAAGTCATCCGCAGAGCAACCAAAGAGAACCCTAGCAGCTCTATCAAACATTACCACCACAAACACCTTCGTGTCTGAAGCAATAGACATCTGTACAAATTCAAAAAAAAAAAATCACAAAACCCAATTCCATTAAAGACAAGACAAACAGTAACAAACCCAAAATTTCCCACATTTTGCAGAAAATTTGTTTAGGGAATTTACTACTTACAAGGACACTGTTGGGTCGTGATATTTCTCTGTAAATAGGATAAATTGGGTGATTTATCGATTATAATCTGTTGAACTTTTATTATTAAACCATGGGACTCTTTTGAGCCCATTTATTGTGTCAACTTTATTTAATCCTCATTGGACCGGGTCACTCCAATGGATCGACCCATTAGATATTTTAATATCTGTTACTTTGACTTGTGATGATGAAAAAGCATGACAGTTGACCAAGGATCCTGCCATGCATTAATGTGGATGGGATCATAACCGTAAGCGGTGAAAAACAAAGGGCCAAAAGCGTGAGATAAACTGATATAGTCGTGAGAGCCCATCGATCGAGAGGGGTGTCGGTAGTAGTAGGTGGGTGGCACAGTAATCCAAGCAAAGGTAATATAACTTAGCAAGGAAGCCATCGTATAGAGGTATGTTCTCTCATATATTGATTACTCATATTCTCCCATACACACGATTGAGATTTTATTTCTCTCAATACACTAGACCATATATTCCTCCATTGTTAACCTTGTGAACACGTACTAATTCTCACGCTTTGAAGCTATCCTCAACGAAACGCCGTCAAGCTTTTCGGTGTTGATTTGTGTTTATTGTCTGGAGATCGGGGACGTCTTATGTGATTGGGACGTGGAGAAAGATCTTGGCGTTAACATTGGCGCTAGAAGGAGGGGTTTTTCTAGTGTTTTTGAGTTATCAATCACAATATTTCCAGTTGTTACACATCGAAGTTACTGACAAATCAAGGGTTCTCGTTCGAGATTCCACTAAGCTTAGAAGATAGTTGGTCTTTCTTTGCGACGAAAGAGAGCATGATCGTGGCCGAAGGCAAGTAAAAGGCATCCCGCCTAGAACTCGGCACCGAAGTGGTCAGGCTGATGAAGATGGTGGACGAAGCATATAGATCTTTGGAGGTCCTACCGGAGCCGGAAATGAGGATGTAGTGTCGGAGCGAGGATGTAGCTGAGCAGCAAGGATTTGGTTGTGCAGATTCTTCGGATTGCCAAGATGAGGAACAAAGCATTCAATTATGCCCAGTCTGAAAGATGTGTACGCCTAAAGATGGACAACCATGAGTTGGAAAGCAATCTATACACTTTGAGGACATATCTCAAGGTAATCCTCATGACCAAAAAGACCCAATGACCATTTTTCTTGATTGATCAAGAGAGGTACTCCTACCTATTGGTCTTCTTTGGATTATGGTCGAAGCGAGTAGATGAAGATCCAATGACCATTTTCTTGATTGATCAAGAGGGTACTCATACTATTGGTCTTGGGATTATGGTCAAAGCGAGTAGATGAAGATCCAATGACCATTTTCTTGATTGATCAAGAGAGTACTCCACTCCTATTGGTCTTGGGATTATGGTCGAGCGAGTAGATGAAGACCCGGCAATCATTTTCTGATTGATTGAAGAAGGGTATTCCATACTATCGGTTTCCTAATTATGGTCACAAAGAGACGAAGAACCGATCCAGGGGTATGTACCTCGAAATACAAATAAGACATTACGCTTTAAGTATCCTCACCACAATGGATGTAAAGTTTCACCAAAGTAGATCCAAATCACACTCCAGAGAGTCCATCGAGGGCACACCGCCTGCTGGCACCGGTTTTCGGAAAATCCATTTAAAGTTGCGACTCCGATGGAAAGCGGTAGAGGAGTCCGATAAAGCCGTTCGCGCTTCTTCAAACAGACGAGTTCATGGACATTGCATGCGAGATGGATATTCTATTTCGACATCGATCTGACATCTTTATCAAGGAGTCGATCACAATAAACAATTCCACCGGCATTGCATTATCGGGTCGCCGCCACTACAGATGCTTATAACTTTGACGACAGATGGCGTCATTTCTTCGGATCAGATGCTGGCAAAGAAGACCAAGTACAAGAGTGTCCATTTTGTTCTCATTGATGGC
Source organism: Panax ginseng (assembly GCA_020205605.1). NCBI lineage: Eukaryota > Viridiplantae > Streptophyta > Magnoliopsida > Apiales > Araliaceae > Panax > Panax ginseng. The sequence continues at coordinate 10,393,616 of CM035136.1, forward strand.
GATCTTTACCGATTGGCCTTTTCTTCACCATTACTGAAGTGTCTGGTCCCATCTGAGGCGGAATATGCTTTTCGGGAAGTTCACGAGGGCATTTGCGGTGATCATATTGCTGCTAAATCTTTGGCTTACAAAGTACTTCGACAAGGATCCTATATTGATTTTACCAGGGTGGTAAATCAATGGTCACTATTGGTCCTGGTCCTATTTTGTCCTATGGTCACTATGGTGTAAGGAGGTATGGTAGGACTCGCTGGCCATTCGATGGCAGCCCATTTATCGTTCTACCCCAGAGTGGTGATTTAGGATCCTATATTGATTTTACCGGGTGGTAAATCAATGGTCACTATTAGTCCCGGTCCTATTTTGTCCTATGGTCACTATGGTGTAAGGAGGTATGGTAGGACTCACCGGCCATTCGATGGCGACCATTTATCGTTCTACCCAGAAGTGGTAGATTTAAGGATCCTATATTGATTTTACCGGGGTGGTAAATCAATGGTCACTATTGGTCCTGGTCCTATTTTGTCCTATGGTCACTATGGTGTAAGGAGGTATGGTAGGACTCGCTGGACATTCGATGGCAGCCCATTTATCGTTCTACCCCGAGTGGTAGACGAAGGATCCTATATTGATTTTACCAGGGTGGTAAATCAATGGTCACTATTGGTCCTGGTCCTATTTTGTCCTATGGTCACTATGGTGTAAGGAGGTATGGTAGGACTCGCTGGACATTCGATGGCAGCCCATTTATCGTTCTACCCCGAGTGGTAGACGAAGGATCCTATATTGATTTTACCAGGGCGGTAAGTCAATGGTCACAATTGATCCTTATATCTTGATCCTTATATCTTGGTCCTTATATCTTGGTTTTCGTATAATTGTTTCACCCCGAGTGGTAAACAAATGTCCTTATATACTTGTTCTACCCCAAGTGGTAAGCAAGATTTTGATGGTGCAAGGAGGATCAACCGAATTCACTTCACACATGACCGATCTCACACTTCGGAAACGATAAGTATACATTACTTTATTTTGTTCAAGTGTTGAGTTCAGTTCATTCAATACTGTTCATTAAATTTTATCCATTAAATTCAGTTCACTTCATTTCATAAATTAACTGTTATACGCCTTATCTAGTTCATGTCTTAAGTTAAGTTCATACAGATTAATTGACACTGAATTATAGACAAGAAATGTTCACACAGAAGTACTAAGGCATGAAGTTGATATTTCATTAAATATTAACTGTTCACATAAAGTTAGAATTTTCACAGAAAGTTCTACAGCTAAAGATAAAGAGAGGTCATCTTCAGCTTCTTCCTTTGTCGTCATCGCCGCCATCTAAAGAGTCTAGAAGAGATGGATCTACCTTGGCCCGAGCTTTTTCTTGCCTTTACTTGGCAGATTTCATATCCTTTCGCGATATATACGGACGATCTTATTGATCATTTCGGCGGATTTTCCTCGTATTCTGCTGGATATCCTTACGAAAGTCTTGATTATTGGCGGACTAAAATTCTTAAGGGCGAAGCTCTTTTGAGCTCTTCTTCGAGCTTCCGACAATGTACCGGATGCTTTGATCCTTTAGCTTGATAGATCAACATTTATATCGTGATGACTTGATGAGTGGCTTGACATTTTCAAATCTTCTCCGGTTTGAAAGCAGGTCTTTCAAGGCACTCATTGTCGTGAAAGAAAGCAACTTTGAGACTATTTCTATCTTTCATCAAAGCAGATTTAAGCAGGGTATTCTCTCTTCGAGCAGCCTTCTCTTCAGCTTCGGCCTCTTGTTATTTGGGACGGAGGCATCCGAAGATAGTGTTTGCCTCCGGATGATCGATTAATCCGTGATAGAGCTATTGTTGAACCGGTGGTTGTCGGTATTACGGATGAAGGAGTTGTAGAGCTCAAATGGGAAATTCTCTTCTGATTTTGGCTGGAGAGTGGGGGATTCCGGGTTTTCGGACCTGAAGTCCGAGGAGGTTGGTTGTCTTTTCCGAGCAAGTTTGGGTGATCGCTTCACTTGCTCTTCGGGTTCTTCATCAGAAACAACGGTTTCAACCTGGGGTGGTTATGGAGGATCGGGTTACAGAGGTACTTGTGGTTCTTTGGAAGCCGGAGAATTTGCTTGGGTTTTCCTCTTTTTGGCGCGAAGGATTCTGGTCCGTTCGTCAGAGGGCATATCGAGGAGGCACTCGGTGTGATTTTGCGCGGGGTGTGTTTGGGTATTCGGCCAGCTTGCTTTTTTCGGCGAGGTTGGCTTGTCCCTTCAGTAGGAGTTGATTTGGTATTCTCTTCGGCATCTTCTTCGGTATTCTCTTCGGCATCTTCTTCGGCATTCTCTTCGGTATCCTTTTCGGCTTCTTTGTATTTGGGACGAAGGCACACGAATTAGTGTTTGCCTGCAGGTCCGTGATGAAATTATTGCCGAACCAGAATTTCATTCTATGACTTGAGCTTTGGTAGTTGAAAGCTCTTGAATCGGTACTTTACAGAGGTCGCGAAGATGAACCCTTTATGTTACTATTTGATGTTCATCAGATGGACTTCGATAAACCGTATTTTGGGCCTTTATTGATCTTATTACAAATCCTTTTGTCCTGAACCGATGCCATTTATAGTTTCCTATTAAACCTCCTGTTTAATAAAAACTAGGGGCAATGTTGGGTCGTGATATTTCTCCTATGGGACCGGATAAATTGGGCCCATTTATCAGTATAATCTGTTGGGCTTTTATTATTAAGCCATGGGACTCTTTGAGCCCATTTATTGTGTCAACTTTATTTAATCCTGTTGGACCGGGTCAGTCCGATGGATCGACCCATTAGATATTTTAATATCTGTTACTTTGACTTGTGATGATGAAAAAGCATGACAGTTGACCAAGGATCCTGCCATGCATTAATGTGGATGGGATCATAACCTACCGACTAGAGTAGAAAGCGATGGCCAAAAAACAAAGAGATAAACTCGATATAGTCGGCAGAGCCCATCGATCGAGAGGGGTGTCGGTAGTAGTAGTGGGTGTACGATAATCCAAGCAAAGGTAATATAACTTAGCAAGGAAGCCATCGATAGAGGTATGTTCTCTCATATATTGATTACTCATATTCTCCCATACACACGATTGAGATTTTATTTCTCTCAATACACTACACTAGGCCATATATTCCTCCATTGTTAACCTTGTAACACGTCTTAATTCTCACGCTGAAATATCCCCGACGGAACCACCGCAAAAGCTTTTCGGTGTTGACTTGTGTTTCTTGTCACGGAGATCGGGGACGTCTTATGTGATTGGGACGTGGAGAAAGATCTTGGCGTTAACAGACACGAAAAACGCGTTTGGAACCGGAAGAAGCAGGGTTGAAGGCATTTCTGAAACTGCAGAATTTGCATATTGAGGATGAAGAAGAAGAAACTGTGTTGTCGGGGAGAGTTTTCTCACAGGTAGAGCAAACTCGGTAATAGTAATTGGTGTGATCAATGGCTACCACTGTGCAAATCAGTGTCGTTGGTTTCTCACTTTCCATGGCGATTTTTTATACTAGGCTGGTGGGTTTATGACTTTATGTTTGGTTTTCAGGTTTTTAAGCCCGGACTCCGCTTCTAGCACTTGATCAAAAGACCCTTCTCTTCAATTTCTCTTGCAGTGTTTTGAGTTTCTAGGAAGTGAAGAATTCATTACTTATTTTAAAATAACTTACAGTAAAATTTAGACTAACTTATAAGTGATTTTAAGCTGTAATTTATAAACAAAAGTGTTTGATTATAAGTTAAAAATTAGGATGAAACAAGTTGTGAATTTGATTGATTAAAATAATTTTAAAATTGAAATAAATTATAAAGATTACTAAAATAAAGGTAAAAAAATCATTATATTTGATTAAACGTACTTATTTTAAAATAACTTATAAAATATTTTTAGAGTAAAAAGTACTAATAAGTCTTATAAAATAAGTCACACAAACACTTGCACAATAAAAAACTAAATCAACTTACAAGTAGCTGCCCAACATGCCCTTAAACATATTCACCTAGCCATTTTTAGGATATTATTGTTCTATCCTTATAAAATTATATTTGAAAATTATTATAAGGATAATTTTAATAATTTTGGTATTTGAATATGTCATTTAAGTGCTTAATAATTTTTTTTAATCTTCTCAAGTTTGGTAGGAATTTTTTTTTTCTCTCTCTTAAAAAAGGCACAAATATTATTTCTCAACTTTTAGCATTTTAAGTATACGATTAATTATTAGTGGAGGTGAGTAGTTTAATAGGATAACATAATTATCACATATATTATTCTATTAAAAAAAATTCATTCAACCACGTCCCACATGAAATTAAATCAAAAGGATAAAATGAATATTTTGAAATAGTATATCCGTTGAAATGAAAACAAATTACACTAATTTTTTTGATTTATTCATTCCATTCATTCAATCTAATGGCATCCCAAAACTCATGCAAAAGGTTACGGCTACTACTTGATGACTATACACAAGTCGACTAGTTGCAGGATTGCTACATCTTTCATCCTGCTTCGAATTGACAGTTTCAAAAGCAGTAAAACCATAATAAAGATTAATTTGGCATACAGCATAAATAAAACATGGATAGAAATATAGAATGTTAACCAATAAGATACAATTATCTACGATCAAGGTCAATGTAATCTCGAAAATTTTTACAGTAGGAAAAACTTATACAGACAGCAGGCCCAGCTAACAACACTGGAAGCCGAGGTTCAATTTCTGCAACTTGAAATCCAATCTACACACTAAATTTAAGCCATCTGAGGATTTTTGTACCTAAATTTCTCAAGAACTGAACTTTGAACTCTAATGTAGTAATCATATTTGTAGCAGGCACATTGCTAAAATTTGAAAATGGATCTGTATAAATTCCCAAATAAGAAATTAGTGGGTCTGCTCGAGATCTGTCTATAACAAACCTTAAGTGCCGAGTTTCTACTGGGGGAAACAATAGCAGCCTTCGATATCCCACCGTTGTGCCTTGTGTCACTTCCTGCCATTCTCCCTTTCCATTCTGAATATCAAGATGGAATTCAATGATCCGCTGCCCCAACTGGATTGGCTCTTGAACTAGGAAGACGTTAAACTTAACTAAATCCAGGAAGTCTAAATACAACACCCAATTTGACTGATCCTTACTGGGAGCCCAATAGTTATAAATACCATCTTGGAGGATATTGTGGGAAGAAAACCGAGAATCATTTAAGCCTCCTCGTGTACTGCTGGCAGAAAGAAGAGCATTTTCAGCTAAGTTATAGGAGAATACGAGGCTCCGGAGCTCCATGAATTCTCTAAGGACCTGTATATCTTCATCTGAAATAAGACCTGACGAATTAGAAGGTACATTGAGTAAAAAGAGACAGTTTCTGCCAACCGACTTGTAGAACAAGTCAAGAAGCTCCAATGAAGATTTTGGAACTTGCGATGCATGACAGAACCAACCCGACCTGATGGAAACGTCACACTCAGCAGGTACCCAATCATGGCCAAAAGGGTCGCCTCCTTGTAAATACCTAGTTTTGAGATATATGGAATGAATAATCAATGCACTTATTTTTGTCAAGTACTAAATAGAAGAAAAGAGGTTATCAGGATTCACTGCATTAAACTTGCTGGCATGAGGGTGCTACACATAGCACACTCAAAATCATATATATGTTTCTCAAGTAATATCAGACTCACCATGTAGTTTCTCTCTGCATGAGTACACATTTATCATAGGCTAAAAAACACTTCAGCTTTTGATTTAAATTGAGAATAATTAATGCAGTTGATGTTTTAAAAAAGGACTCACTTGGTGTCGGTGCCACCTATTATTGCTGCACTACGATTAAATAGGGACCAGCATGTAGTCCCAGCATAACCTTCCTCATCTCCAGCCCATCTAGTGTCTGGACCAGCTTCAGAAAAAATAACTGCGCCAGGCTGCAGCTGATGAATGAGACTAAACCAGTCATCAAATAAATATTCCATATCCTTTTCTCCCTCTCCTTTTGCACCATCCAAAAATACCTCCTTTATCACGCCGTATCTATTGCAATTTTACATGAAGAAAAATAGGAACAAAAGAACTTATATAAGCTATAGCCCCACTCCAGTTTTCCAGAATAAATTTTACTAATTCTGAAGTAACAAATTGAAGAAAGTTGCTAAAGCACATTTGATAGCTCGTGCAAACCAGAACTTCCATAGTGTTTTACAAGGGACAACGCTACCGACCATTATCTAACTTAACATGGCATGAAATAGTAATCATGATCTCCAGAGCCCTTCAAAATTAGCCTAGGATTTTCTGAAGTTCGCTGTAACCATCTTCTGCAATGACCTCATACATGGAGATTTGCATTAGACTTGATCAAGCAATTTTAATCTCCATGAATCAATCAGTCAATCGTGCCTATGACTACAATAGTTCACGAAACCAAAAACCCAACACATTACCAAAAACACATTTTGATCAGGATGAAATACCCTCAAATTAATTAACTTCCATATACTCAAAACAGAATAACCTCCATGACTGATTATATTTAAATGACCGACTAGACAATCTAATCAGCTAAAACCAAAAAAACACAATACAATCTGTTATCAAAGCAGAACACAAAATCCCAAATAACCCAATAACAAACTCTACAACTTAAACTATTTATTTCTCAAACACCAAACAAACACAAATTAAGAAAAAACACTTACAAATACTAGAAACTCAAATTTCAACCAAATTTACCTTGTGAGCAGCTCAGTCATTTGCCCCATATAATACTCATTGTACTCAATAGTCTTCCCAAAAACTGGTTCATGCCTATCCCAAGGTGAGAGATAAAGCCCCAATTGAATGCCAGCTTTTTCAGCAGCCTCAGCCAATTCACCCACAACATCACCACTACCATTTTTCCAAGGACTAGACTTTACTGAGTAATCAGTATAATCAGAGGGCCATAAGCAAAACCCATCATGGTGTTTGGCAGTCAGAATTACCCGGGAAAATCCATTTTCTTTGGCCACACTGACCCATTGGGTTGCGTTGAGTCCAGTGGGAGCAAACACCGAGGATCCGCGTCTCCGGAGCCCCATTCGGTGTCCATGAAAGTGTTGGGCCCAAAGTGGAGGAAAATGGCCATTTCTGAGAGCTGCCGTGAGCTTGGGAGGGGTAGAATTGGAATTGGGGGTGGTTTTGGGAGTGAAGATGAAATACGACAAATGAAGTTGAAGATTATGATAATGGAGGTGAATCTTGAAAAGGGTAAGTGGAATTTTGTGGATTGTATTGTCAAGGAGTGGTGACTTTGATCTGTGTTCTTGATTTTGTTAGCTTTCATGGTGGAAGTGAAATGTTATGGTCCACAGAGAGAGAATATTGAGCCAATCAGTTTAAGAGATGTTTGGATATTGGATACTTTAGAGGAATCAAAAAACAGAGATGCTTAGAAGCAATTAAATATGAGTCCATATTTTTTTAGTGACATTTTTAGTGATATTTTTTTTAAAAAAAAAATTGGTTTTTTTTTTGTAATACCTTCAAAAATGTATAATATTTATTTTAATTGGATTTTTTATAAAAAATAATATTTTAAGTGTAATTTGGATACATACAAGAAATAGTGCATGTACAGTCTGTACAACCTTGTTTCTTGTATGTATCCAAATTACACCTAAAACACTGTTTTTTACAAAAAATTCGGTTGAAATAAATATTATACATTTTTTGGAGGTATTACAATAAAAAAAAACCAAAAAAAATAAAAAAATAAAAAATGTCACTAAAAAATATCCCCCGGACTTATTGATTAAATATTATGAAAACAGTAGTGCACTTTTTATCCGAGTAAGGAAATTATTCTGATTGTGAGCGTTCAGTGATATCTGACGTTTACTGCTCCAATGGGAGAGTGAAAAAAAGGGAAATGTTTAGCATGAAGTTTATTTTTGGATAAGTTGGTCAATTGGCTAATAGAATGCTCACACGCAAGTGAAGTTTTATATGTGTCAGCAGTATATTGGTCAATTTACCAATTTGCCAAAAATTAAACTTCATGCTAACCGGATCCGAAAAAAAATAAGAGGAAGACACTTCTGCTTATAACCAATCATTGACTTGATCTACTGTCTACTCATCTCAACTCAAACTTCAATCCTTCTTTGTCATCCAGACATCCATGTTTTAGCTTTTTTCTTTTGCCTTTTGCCTTTTTCCTTTTGCCTTTTTCCTTTTTATACGTTGATTTTTTATTTGCTACTTAAATAAATAATTATAGTTGGTAATAATATAACTATATTGAATATGATGAGTTAATTTTATAATCTTATCTAATTATTCGACAAAAGACTATAGTAATACATAGTAGGACTCAATTATATTTTGTAATTTGTCCTCCCTCATGAACCTTAAATTTGCCATTGATGGGGTTAAGAATAAGCTTGAGTTTTTTTCAAGGGATTCGGATAATACTTCAATACACTTTTCTTTCCATTCTATTCGATACATATTTTATTACATTTTTGAAAATAATTACAACAATATTATACTTATAAAATATTTACGCATTAATACAATTTCATATTTATTTACAATAGTAGTGCAATTAGAATTCCTTAATTTAGGAATTAGTATGCAATTAGAATTTCTTAATTTAGAATTAGTATATATATATATATATATATATATATATATATATATATATATATATATATATATATCCTTAATTTATTGGGATTTAGTACTTTGTACAAAGAAGGCCTCTGCATTCTGAATTATCGATAAAATAGCTATCTTAAAGGTTCAAGTGCATAGAGATGGTTCATCTTCTTATCTATTTTTACTTCTAGTTCTTTTCTTAGGGTACTTTCGAGAGAAAGTGTTGCTCGGTTGGAGCCGGTCGGATATAATATTGCAAAAGTTTTCAAAATTTGAAGATTTGTTATTTGCTTGTCTTTGTATTACGCGGTGCGAAGTAGTTAGCTTCTTCATGGAAATTGAATCTTTAAGACGTGTTGTTGGACCAGTTCTCAATGGAGTTTTCCTTACCACTATCGGTACTGATGCCCCAATAGAAGCAACTACCAAGAGTGGTGCACTTTCAAGGTTACTGGACGATCGTAACCGAGCCTTCATACTAAGGTAACCAAACTGTCATATCAAAGTAACCAATCAACCTCCACACTTTAAATTTTTTTTTTTTAGTGCAGTTGGTAACCAAACCTTCAGATCAAGGTAAGCAAACCTTCATACCAAGGTAACAAAATCTTCATACCAAGGTAACCAATTCACATCAACACCTGCAGTTTTTTCATAGTACAGTTGGTAGCCAAACCTTTAGACCAAGGTAACCAATTCAATTTTATTAAGTTATCAATTTCGTTTGAATGTGATGCAGTTGGTAGCCAACTATTCATACAAAGGTAACTATTTTAGTATTTATGACTAACAAAATAGTCATAAAAAAAATTCAGAACAGTAAAAGTTACATATATTTATTTTTAAACTTTTTGTAGGGTGAATCTTCTTCTTCTCATTGGCATTTTGGACAACAGAGATTCGCGACGGTGTAGCAGAAGAGAAGCCGGCGGGAAGAGAGAACTAAAAAAGTAAAAATCGAAACAGAGCTCAATTTACATGTACAGATATTTTATTTATTTATTTATTTATTTATTTATTAACTATTATTTCAAAGTGTACGTATGTGAGGGAGATGAAAATTTGAATTTGAATATTTGAATTTGAATTATTATTTTGAATTTGAATTTGTTTTTGTTGTTAGATCCCAAATATTTGAATTTAAATTATTAATTATTACAGTTATTTCTCCTTGATTTTAGGTTTTCTTATTATTGTGAATTGTACTATTTTTATAATATGAGTCATAATTACACTCTTTTTATAATTATTTTGTTAATGCACTAATGATGTAATTACTTTTTTAATTGTTGTATATTTCTATAAAGAACCCGATATTTTTTTAACATGAATAATTAGTTCTTCGTTACGGCCCATCTTTCTTAGGGCCTAATCTGGTGGTATGGTCAAAAAAATGAGACCGAATAAAAATCAGATTTTTAGCCTAGGGCCAGCCCAATGCAGCACTAGCCCATTTTATAAATACATAGATGTTTACATCAGGACGAATATAAAACATGCCTCTTAAGTAATATCCGTTCCAAAAAGTTTGTCGTTTTAGAAGAAAAAATTTGTTTCAAAAAATTTGTCGTTTACAACTTTCAAGGAGAATAAATTATTTATTTTCCTATATTACCCCTACCTTCTCTCATTGTCTCAAGAAATTATCTCCCTTGTATTAATAGTTTTCAACTTCCTATAAAGGGGTAGTGATGGAATTTCAAACAAATTTTACTTGGTAAATGATACTTTCTTAATCCATGTGTCAAAACCTTAAACGAAAATCTTTTAGGAACGGATGTAGTATTTCTTTTAAATAACATATTTTTATTTAAATTACGTTGTTTTGGAGATTCTTTTAAAAAACAAAATAATTTTAAAGGAGAGTGGTCTCACTTGCTTTCTTTTTATTTATAAAAATATCACATGCGGTCCCCACTTGTTTTTTAAAACAATCTCTTAAACGACGTAGTTTTAATAAAGATATGTTATTTAAGAGAGGTATGTTATTTGAGAGATATACTTTAGATCCGTCCTCATACATACATTACCTTAAAATTTATTTGTAACTGTATATTATGGTTTTATGGAACTAACTAAGGGCACATTTGTTTTCTTTCTGAAATGGTCTGAATAGGCTCTGAATCGAAAGCGATTCACCCATCAGATCGCTTTGTTTATAAATTTTGAGATCTGAATTAATGAATTGGGCTTAATGCAATCTGAATGATTCTTTTAAAAAAAATTAAATGAATCAATTTGAATAACGAATTTTACCCAAATAGCCTCGTTGCCGTGCTGCATCTCCATCTCTAGCCCCGCTCTGATCTCTTCTCTGCATCTCCATCTCCATCTTTTCTCGTTGGTCCGTCGAATTTTACCCAAATATCGAATTTTGAGTGATTTTATGGAGGGACAGGGAAGATGATTATCTTTATCCTGGTTCTGTCAAGGCTGTTGATAGGTCTTGTAATGTGCTATTGCTCGAGGTTGAACCTAGGCAACAAAGAATCGGTGGTAAATTGGATAGTAAGAGCTTTGCTCCTAATTTGGATAAAGAACTATCAAGAAGAGTTTGTCACTCAGATAGTGTGATTTCAAAGTCACAGAGGGTGTTTGGACAGACTACCACAATGGATGGAGATGATGAACAATATGAAGAGAATATATGTAATTTTAGTACTTTTATTATTATGTTGACAAATTACATTTTCTATTTTCTATGAAACTTGGGTAAAAATTGTTTGAATTATTCAATAATTTGTTTGAATTATTTATTTTTATTTGTTGTACAATGAATATTGTATTTTTTTAATACATTCAAACAAAATTATATACTTGTTCAACATAGCTTGAAGGGTAAAATAGTAAAAGACTGTTATTCAGATTTTTCAGACGTATCACTTATCAAACAAGTTTTTTCATTTAGATTCAGATTTAGCTCATTCAGATTCAGATTCAGATTCAGATTCAAATTCATTCAGTTTTTATCAAACAACCCCTAACCTGCATGCTTGGCGAAATGCATTCACTTGCTTGAATTTTTTTGATCAGCATTTGCTTGAATGTCTTCATTTAAAGTGTGCAAATTTTTTAGGTAACTGGACTAAATGTTTAAATTTGTAAATTTTTGCTATTTAACTCTAGTCAACAAATGTTTAAAGAAACTAACAAAGTAATACCATATATATATATATATATGTATATATATATATATATATATATATATATATATATAAAATGATTCATAACATGTATATAAGACATACACCGCTTATTATCTATAACATTGAAAAAAAAAGGAACGGTTATAATTAGAAACTAAAAATCGACATCTGCTACTATTAGTAACGGACTGTAAAAAAACACATATTATCTGCTATTAATAGTAAGTTACACTAATCGGAATAAGGGTTTGACTTTATAACAAGTTTAGAGTTTATTAATCATTATTAAGATTTATTAACTTTTTTTAATTGAGTTTAGGTTTTATTAATCATATTAATCCCTAGTTAATAAACTATAAACCCTAATTTAATAAGTAGTAAACCTTAGAATAAAGTCAAACTCTTATCCTGCTTAGCGTTCATTACTATTAGTAACGGATGATATATTTTTTTTTTACTGTCCACTAATAATAGTAGCGGACGTCAATTTTTAATTTTTAATCCTGACCGTTCTTTTTTATTTTTAATGGTATAGATAATGTATCTTATGACGCCCAAAAAAGTATACATCACCTATTCTCGTCATTAAATACATGATACGTAATACAAATACAATCTTAAATATACACATGAGTTTGTGAGTTTTAATACAAATATTGTCTTCTGAGCGATTAAAACTCAAAATAAGTCCTCAATACATTTATTAACACACTATTTCATGAATAGTGAGGACTACAAATGCTATCGTTCTGACCGTCACACCGCTCTTCCCAGACTAGTCCCTACTACGTTCTCATTTCACAAGAGAAACAATGAAAGTAAAAAGAGTGAGCTCAACTAGCCCAAAGAAGAAATATTATGACTAAGATAATGCGAGAATAAATTATCATTAGCCTTCAACAGTGTTAAACTGATAAAATATAACAAACATCAAGTTTAACTGCAGCAGAACACGTAATCCATTAAAAGAGTCAAGTAGAGAATAAAATCTACTATCTTTTATGATTTAAAAGATTTTTCATCACTTTTATCGCTGGGACTCGGCTTAATAAATAATCCACTTCATCCCCGCACTACGACCAATGATATTCATTAGTATCACAACCACAAATTATCCATGCACTACGGGCCAAGGATATTCGTGTATTCATCAATGGTCATGATCATGCCAACAACTGTCCATCAATGCACTACTGGCCAATGAGGACTTTTACCACATCATTTGTAACATTACGGTCATGATTACACTGAAGAATCCCTGGTCATAATCATACCAAGTCCATCTATGCACTACAGAATGAAATGACTTTCAACAAAATATAAACATGAGGATGATGGAAATGATATAAGAATTCAATAAAACAAGTTCAAGAATTATTTTATCCAGGAATCAATAACGTCCAAATTGTCAACATGATACTTCTTTGTGGAGTAAAATTCAAGAATGCTCAGAAGAATATTTCCATGAAAAGATCTTTGGATGAAGCCTTGAATATCAAGGATATTCCACTAATTTCATGGAGTATAGAAGTCAAAACTTTAACCAACCGAGTATAATAACGAATGGAATAACAAAAGAAATCCCGAGGCGTGCGATAGACCATATATCAAAGTTATTCAGCGGAATAATAAATAATGAGAACCAGTCATGCGTAAATCTTACGCATGGGATATTCCAAGAATAATAAATAATGGAACCAGGTCATGCGTAAACGCACAGACAAGATATTCCAACAAAATAATAAATAACGAAACCAGGTCATGCATAAACGCACAGACATGATGTTCCAACAGAATAATAAGGAATGAAATAACAAAAGAATTTCACCATGTATACGGTACTTCACATAGACAGGTTATTCCAACATAATGATAAAGAATGGAATAACAGCAAAATTTCACCAAGTATAGGGTAGCTTGCATGATACAAAGTTATTCCAATGAATAATAAAGAATGGAATAACGAAGTTCTCTTCATGAATAAGAAAGAAATAATACCCCTACAGTAAAAAAAGAGTATTACGATTGGTAGGCGAGGATATTCTTGAAGAAAACTTGCATTACGCTCAAAGCTTCTTAAAACTCTAAAGAAATACGCTTTCAAGATTATGAAGAATTCTCTCTCAACTTACATTGTGGTTTTCAATTCTAACTAAGCATCCTATTTATAGGAAAATAGAAAGGATATTATCTTTTGCACTATGTAATAAAATATAATATATTCTAAATATATATATATATATATTTTTTAAATCTAATAAAATAAATAACTTTATAAAAGTATTCTATTTTATATAAAAGATTTTACTATGCAAAATACTATCTGAGACATTATGCAACACTATGCATAATAAAATATAATATATTCTAATTATTGTTTAATAAAACAAATAACTTTATAAAAGTATTCTGTTTTATAAAAAAAGATTTTACTATGCAAAACACTATGCATAATAGATTATTATATATTCTATTTATAGTCTAATAAAACGAATAACTTTATAAAAGTATTCTGTTTTATATAAAAAACTTTTCTGTTTTATTCCATTAATAATACTAATAAAACAAAACTCATCATCATTATTATAATTCACACTATTAATCGACCAGGTCGTTCCCAGGAAAGAGGGGGCTTTCCAATAAGAATTTCTCCCTATTGGCGCGCAATTAGGTGATCAAACCTCTCATTGGCAGAACTTCTAGACATCGTTAATATTGCAAATAATAATATTAATAACTTTGTTATCTCAATATATAAAATATCGACAATAATTGAATACAACTGAGTGACTTCTCACGTAATCATCAATAATCAATACTGTATGCTACTATGCAACCACGCGTATTACTGTACTTTTAACACCGGGTGTTTCAACAGTTAACGGTAAAACTTCCGCCTTTATTTTCATAAAATATTTTTGTCGTTTTCTCAATCTGACAATAATTCCGTTGTGGGGTTCACCAATGATTGTGCCGTTGTACGAATATTCCCTGTTAAAACGAATATTCCCCGACCAATCGAATATTATATAAAAACTTGCATACTTTGCAAAATTTATAAATATTACCCACAACTATAACATTATATCAAATTCATTCCATAATATTCAAAAATGATATTTATAGAAAATCATCTTTATTAAAAAGTTGGGTCTTACAACATCCCCTTCTTATGAAATTTCGCCCTCGAAATTAGGGTACGTACCTGGTATGTCGAAGAGGTAAGGATACCTTAATTTCATTTCAGATTCTAACTCCCAGGTCATTTCCTCAACATTGTGGTTTCTCCACAAAACTTTGACTTGAGGTATAACCTTGGAGCGTAGAATATGTTCCTTCTTATCCAAGATTTGAACAAGAACCTCTTCATACGTCAAATCTTTCGCTATTTCGTCCGGTTCTAACTCAATAATGTGGTTCGGGTCTTCCACATATTTACGTAACATGGATATGTAAAAAACATTATGAACACGAGACATACTTGGCGGTAAAGCGAGTCTATAGGCCACAGTTCCTACTCGATTGAGGATTAAAAATGGGCCAATAAATCGAGGATTGAGCTTTCCTCTCTTTCTAAATCTCGTAACTCCTTTCCATGGAGCAACACGTAACAACACATGATCTCCAATATCGAATTACACGTTCTTTCGATGAAGATCAGCATAACTATTTTGTCGATATTGTGAGGTTTTTATACGTTGTCGGATTGTTTGAATCTTTTCTGTAGTCATACGTCCCAACTCCGGTCCCAACAACGTTGCTTCACCCACCTCATCCCAGCATATTGGAGAATGACACTTTCTTCCATACAACGCCTCGAATGGAGCCATGCAAATACTTGCTTGATAACTGTTGTTGTAGGAAAACTCCACCAACGGTAAGAACTTGTCCCAACTTCCCTTGAAGTCAAGAACACAGAGTCTTAATAAATCTTCCAGAGTTTGAATAGTCCTCTCTGATTGTCCGTCCGTCTGAGGATGATATGCCGAACTAAATCGTAAATCCGTGCCCATAGCTTTTTATAAACTAACCCAAAATCGTGAAGTGAATCTTGGGTCTCGATCAGAAACTATGGATACTGGCATACCATACAATCTATAATCTCGTTTATGTACATACGAGCAAGACGTTCAAGTGTATAAGTTTCTCGTATAGGTAAGAAATGAGCCGACTTGGTCAATCTATCAACAATGACCCAAATCGCATCTATGCCTTGAGAAACCTTGGGAAGACCGGTAACGAAATCCATGGTAATGTGTTTTCACTTCCATTCTGAAATTTCAAGTGGTTGCAATGGACCTTTTCGATTGATGTCACTTGACTCGTTGACAAGTTAAACACCTTGAGATAAACTCCGTTATCTCTCTCTTCATATTGCTCCACCAGAATGTATGTCGAAGATCATGATACATTTTGGTACTCCCAGGATGGATTGCAAACGGTGTGTTGTGCGCCTCCATCATGATTTTATACTTTAAATCAGGGTCATTAAGAACACAAAGTCTGGAGTTGACTCGAAGTATTCCTTCTTCATCGATTCTTGCTTCCGGCATAACACCTTCTTGCACTTTCTTCCTCATACGCATCAGCTCTAGGTCTATAGTTTGAGTAGCTTTAACTTTATCGATTAAAGTCGGTTCTACTCGTATATTCGCCATCATCACATGGGTCCCTAGAGTCTTTAACTCTATCTCCATCCTTTGCAAGTCACACAAAATGGGCCTTTGCGTTGACAATATCGCACTCGTATCCGCATATGATCTTCTACTCAATGCGTCAGCTACCACGTTCGCTTTTCCAGGATGGTATTGGATGGTATGATCATAATCTTTTAACAGTTCAAGCCAAAGTCGTTGTCGCATGTTGAGTTCCTTTTGAGTGAAGAAATATTTGAGGCTTTTATGATCCGTAAATATCTCCACCTTCTCTCCATACAGGTAATGCCTCCAAATTTTAAGTGCAAAAATGATTGCTGCCAACTCTAGATCATGAGTGGGATAATTCCTCTCATATTCTTTGAGTTGTCGTAAGGCATAAACTATGACTTTCCGTGTTGCATGAGAACACATCCCACCCCTTTGCTCGAAGCATCATTTGTAGATGACAAATCCTCCGAGGCGGATGGTATTGTCGAACAGTCTTTGAAATGAGTCTCTCTTGAGTTCTTGAAAACTCTTCTCACATTCCTCGCTTCTAACAAATTTTATATCTTTCCGAGTCACCGAGTTAATGGAGTAGCGATTCGAGAAAACCCTTCTACGAATCTCCGATAATAACCAAATTTAGTCGAAAAAAACTACGTTTTGGTCCATTGATTTAGGTTGCTCCCGACTTTGAATAGCTTCAATCTTTGTCGGGTCAACAGATATTCCATGACTTGATACTACATGCCCAAGAAATGTTACTTCCTCAAGCCAGAACTCGCATTTCTTCAACTTGGCATAAAGCTTGTTTTCACGAAGCTTTTGGAGTATTAGCCTCAAGTATTACTCATGATCTTCACGACTTTTGAAATATATGAGGATGTCATCAATAAAGACGACCATAAAGTGATCCAAATAATCCTTGAATACTCGGTTCATTATATCCATAAAGGCAGCAGGAGCATTAGTCAATCCAAAAGATATGACTAGGAATTCATAATGCCCGTACCGAGTTCTGAAAGCTGTCTTTGGAATGTCATCGGTTCTAATCTTCAATTGGTGATATCCGAAACGAAGATCAATCTTTGAAAAGAATTTGGCTCCTTGCAACTGGTCAAACAGGTCATCAATACGCGGCAATGGGTACCTATTTTTGATGGTGACATGATTTAACTCCCGATAATCAATACAAAGTCGCATACTCCCATCTTTCTTCTTCACGAATAAAACAAGAGCACCCCAAGGAGACGTACTAGGACGAATAAAATCGATGTCTAACAATTCCTGTAATTGGGCCTTTAACTCCTGAAGTTCAATAGGAGCAATTCGATATGGGGCTTTGGAAAGGGGTTTTGTACCGGGTTCAAGGTCGATACAAAATTCAATTTCACGCTCTGGGGTAGGCCAGAAAATTCTTCAGGGAATACGTCAGAAAATTTATTAATAATAGAAATATCATTCAAAACTGACGTATTTTTGTTTATATCCGTGACATGAGCTAAGAAAGCTTGACATCCGTTTTTCAATAAACGAATAGTTTTACGGCTTGAGATGATAGTTGTGACGCCCCCAAAACAGGTATACATCACCCATCTTGAGTCGCCAAATACATGGTACAAAATTCAAATACAAACTTAATTATACAATTGTCATGTAAAATACGGCAAAATATAAGCTGGGAGTTTCAATAAGAATATTGTCTTCTAGACAATATACAAACTCAATAGAGTCCTCATTACATTTATTATCACACTATTTCACAGAATAGTGAGGACTACTAATGCAACCATCTGGACCGTCAATCAATTCCCCGACTCGTCCCGGCTACGTTCTCATTTCCTGAAGAGAACAATGAAAGCAAAAGGGTGAGCTCAACTAGCCCAATGAAATATTATGACTAAGATAATGCGAAATAAATTATCGTTAGCCTTCAACAAAGTGTTAAACCGATAAAATACAATGACATCAAGTTTAATCTGCGGCTGAACAAGCAATCCATTAGAAGAGTCAAGTAGAAATAAACTCTACTATCTTCTATGATTTAAAAGGGTTTTTTATCACTTTTATCGCTGAGACTCAGCTTAATAAATAATTCACATCATCAAATCATCCCCTGCACTACAGGCCAATGATATTCTTTAGTATCACGACCACGAATTATCCATGCACTACGTGTGACGCCCCCAAAACAGGTATGCATCACCCATCTTAGGTCGCCAAATACATGGTACAAAATTCAAATACAACTTAATTATACAACAGTCGTGTAAAATACGACAAAATATAATCTAAAAGTTTTTAATAAGAATATTGTCATCTAGACAATATAAAAACTTAATGGAGTCCTCATTACATTTAGTTAATTCGTAAGAAATAATGAAGGAATGAGCTTCTATTTATAGGAGAATGGACTGAATAGTAACTAATTCATGAACGGTCCAGATTGATATACTTTTAAACGGACGGTCCATATTGATTTACTATGCAGTATTTATAAAATATTCTAATAAAATAAAATCTTTTAAATAAAATAAAATAAATTCTATTTATAATCTAATAAAACGAATAACTTTATAAAAGTATTCTATTTTATATAAAAAGATTTTACTATGTAAATACTATGCATAATAGAATATTATATATTCTATTTATAGTCTAAAAAACAAATAACTTTATAAAAGTATTCATTTTTTATATAAAAAAAATTTTACTATGTAAACACTATGCAGATACCTATAAAAATACTATGCATAATAGAATATTATATATTTTATTTATAGTCTAATAAAACAAATAACTTTATAAAAGTATTCTGTTTTATATAAAAAGTTTTCTGTTTTATTACATTTATAATAATAATAAAATAAAATTTATCACAATTATTATAATTCACAATATTAATTGACCAGGTCGTTTCCAGGAAAAAGGGGCTTTCCAATAAGGATTTCTCTATATTGGCGCGCAATTAGGTGACCAAACCTCTCATTGACAGAACTTCTAGACATCGTTAATATTGCAAATAATAATATTAATAACTTCGTCGTCCCAATTATTGATTTAATAATATATAAAATATTGACATTAATTGAATCAAATAACGTGAGATACTATGCAGCAATTACTGTAGTAATATTTGAACAAAACTGAGTGACTTCTCACGTAAGCATCAATAATCAATACCGTGTGCTACTACGCAACCACGCGTATTACTGTACTTTTACTACCGAGTACTTCAACAGTTTTAACGGTAAACTTCCGCCGTTATTTTCATAAAAATATTTTTGTCGTTTTCTCAATCCGACAATAATTTCATTGCGGGGTCCACTAATAATTGTGTCGTTGTACGAATATTCCCTGACCAATCGAATATTATACAACAACTTGCATACTTTTCAAAATTTATAAATACTACCCACAACTATAACACTATTTCAAATCCACACCATAATATTAAAAAATATTTTGAGAATTTTAAATCTTTATTCATAAAATTTGGGGTCTCACAATCTCCCCTCCTTATGAAATTTCGCCCTCGAAATTTACGTACATACCTGGTATGCCGAAGAGATGAGGATACCTTGTCAAATTCTAACTCTTGAGGTATAACCTTTGAGTGTCGAATAAGATTCTTCTTATCCAATATTTTAACACGTATCTCCTCATACGTTAAATCTTCTGCTATCTCGTCTAGTTCTAATTTAATTATGTGGTTCGGGTCATCCACATATGTACGTAACATTGATACGTGAAAAAAAACGTTATAAACACGCGACATACTTGGCGGTAAAACGAGTCTATAGGCCACAGTTCCTACTCGATCGAGGATTTCAAATGGGCCAATTAAATCGAGGGTTGAGATTTCCTCTCTTCATCGATTCTTGCTTCTAGAATAACGCCCTTTTGAACCTTCTTCTTCATATTCATCAGCTCTGAGTATGTAGCTTGCATGACTTTAACTTTATCGATTAAAGTCGATTCTACTCGTATATTCGTTATCTTCACGTGGGTTCCTAGAGTCTTTAACTCTATCTTCATAATTTGTAAGTTATACGAAATGAGTTTTTGTGTTAACAACATCGCACTCGTAAACGCATACGATCTTCTACTTAACGCGTCAGCTACCACGTTCGCTCTTCCACAATGATATTGAATGGTATGATCGTAATCTTCAACAGCTCGAGCCAACGTCTTTGGCGCATTATACGTTTATTTTGGTTGAAGAAATATTTAAGGGTTTTACAAATGAGTTTTGTATTGGGGTCAATACAAAATTCAATTTCACGCTCTAGGGGTAGGCTAAGAAGTCTTCAAGAATACGTCAGGAAATTTATTAACAATAGAAATATCATTCAAAACTGTGACTCTCATCCAAGACTTGGATAACATATGTAATGAAGGTTTCTCCTAACGGAGTTTCAACCGATAAGTCAAAGTCTAACTTCTCTAGAGTCAAATTTAAATGTTGAGTGCAAGCAATAGAGATAAAAGAATGGGTAGAACAGGTATCTAATAAGGTATAGACTTCACAAGAATTTATAATTAACTTGTAAGACCCCAACTTATTATAAATAAAAATCGAATTTCCACTATTTATTATTGTGAATAATAAGGTGATAATTTGATATAATACTTTGGTTATGGGTGAAATGTGCAAATTTTGCAAAATAAGCAAGTGGTTATAAAATATTCATTGTGTATTAGGGAATATTCGTTTGGTCGTGGAATATTCTTTCAGCCGGAATATTCGTATGGCACCATGACAATTTATTTGTGGGCCCTATAACGGATAACCGCTTGGGATGAAGAAAACGCGACAAAGTTTGGGTTGTTATAAATAACGGCATAGTTATTACTGAATTAAGATCATTTGGAATACCCGGTGGTTAAAGTAAAAATAATGGCGTTGTTGCAAATGGCGTATGGTATTGCATGCATGTATTGTTGAATTATTGATCCTTACGTAAGAAGGCACTACTCAATAATTGTCACAGTGAATATCTTGCTCAATATTTTATTTTATTGATTCAATAATTGCGCATTGATATTTTATATTATTGTTGTTTCAATTATCGTCATTACTGACAAAGATCTCCTTTATCGGATCGATAATTCAAATTATTTGGAATAATATTATTAGATAACATTATTGACAATGTCTAGAAAGTTACATCAAGGAGAGGTTTGGTCACCTAATTGCTACCAAGAAGAGAGAAATCCTTATTGAAAGCCCTCCGTCTCCGGGAACACTGGTTGTCATAAATGTGATTACGTAATATTATTTGTGAATAATTAATCATTGATTCATATGATAAGGAAATATTTATTTTATGTGGATATAAATGATGGATTTATTTATGTGGTTATAAATGAAGGAATTAATGTTGAGGTGTTTTATTAGTATTTTATCGGATTGAAGGTATTAAAAATCAAACCAGTATTTTTTGAGATATATTGCAGGAGTTATAATTTTTAATCCGACCGTTGGATCGTTGTAATTTTTGGATATGTTATACATATATAAGTTGAGTATATGTTCATAAATTTTGAACCGTTAAAATTGAGCGTATGATTTGTTATGAATTTTAAGAGGTGGCTGATTCGGAAATCAGGTTATAAATCATTTTGGTGGAAAATTCTAGAATTTGTGGGCCCCACTCTTGGTTGGTGAAGAAATGTGCTGAGATTTTTATTCAAATGTGGTGGGTGGGAATAGTAGCGAGGAAAGCCATCGAGGTTGCAGGTTTAAGTCTGCTTGACGTCTTAACATTTTCCTATAAATAGAGGCTAAGTTAGAATTGAAAATCACACCGTAAATAAGTTTTCTCTCTTCTCTCACTAGATTATTGAGTGTATTTTGTGAGTATTTAGATACTTTGTGAGTTTACATTAATCGATTGCAAGTTTCCTTGACTTTATACTGATATTCCGATCGTAAGATCTTGATATTTTGAGGTAAGGGATATTATCTTCTTCTTAAATGATATTTTCTTCAATATCATTATGCTTAAATATTGGTATGAATTTTTATCAAATTTAGAACTTTTTGTGTCGGGTTACTTATTCACGATACGACACTTATTCACGTATATATAGTACTATTCACGTAAAAATAAAATTTTCTTCTTTTTGTCCAAGTTATCTATTATGGTTACTATCTTTGATTGTATCCATTTTTTGATCATTATTTTTGAATTCGCTTCAAAATTGGTTATTTTGAATATTATTGAACTTGGATAAACTATAATCTGAATCCTTAATATTTGATCTGTTATCTCACCGGATTCGCTTTTCTTTAAAATATTTTTCATCATCCTCAGTCTAAATGATGATATCTGAATGAATATCTTTGGCACCAGTAGTGCAAAGATGAATGATTACTTAATGAATATCTTTGGCCGTAGTGCAAAGATGAGCAGTGTTGAGATGAACATGACCAATTGGTGATACTGAAATGAATATCTTTGGCACAGTGGTGCAAAGATGAATATTTGATTCAAGATGTATATTGATTGATGTTGCGAGGATAAAATATTGATGATGGACTTTTAAATCTTAGAAGATAGTAGAATTCTTTCTCTACTGACTCTTCTAATGGATTCTTTATTTTTTTATTTGCGATTTGTTGATCTAAAACTTGTTGTCTATTATATTTTATCAGATTATTCCTGTTGAAGACTAATGATAATTTGTTGTATATTATCTTAGTCATAATATTCTTTACTGGGCTAGTTGAGCTCACCCTTTTGTTCCATTTTTCTTCTCAGGAGGTGAGAACATAGTATGAACTAGTCAGGGTACGGAGTGATGGTTCTAGAAAGTTGTTTTAGCAGTCCTCACTATTTTTAAAATAGTGTATCAATAATTGTAATGAGGACTCCTTTTGAATTTTTACTCTCTAT
Organism: Panax ginseng; assembly: GCA_020205605.1. Taxonomy (NCBI): domain Eukaryota; kingdom Viridiplantae; phylum Streptophyta; class Magnoliopsida; order Apiales; family Araliaceae; genus Panax; species Panax ginseng. Next base: position 10,416,983 of record CM035136.1, read on the forward strand.
TTGTATTTAAACTCACAGTTTAATGAAGTTGTATTTGTTTCTGTACCATGTATTTGGCGACTCAGAATGGGTTGGATGGAATGGACCTATTTTGGGGTCGCACATTAGTATATATCAAAACTTAGGATATGATCCTCGGGTGAGATGTGAGACAAGAACTAGGAGGGGAGAGACGGGAAATTCTTTCACTAGTATGACCTACCTAAGTTTATTTGGTATTTAATTGGTCGGTCAGAGTATAGGGATAATATTTGATTTGTAAATTAACCCTTGTTTTATGGCAGTATTTAAGAATGGCATCAGAAAATATTAACGATGGAGTGAATAAGACATTAGAGACACCTTCAATCAATACCCAGGATAAGGTGCAGCAGGAAGACAATAATCCTCAGGTAAACAATAACACCGATGAAATGGTGAACGATGGGATGTTCAGAGGCTTTATGCAATTCATGCAACATTAGGCGAAATCGGTTCCTATTTAAAATGCAGGTGGAAACAATGGCAACCCACGATTGGCCACCGCATTAGCGATTCGAGGCTAGGACCATCGGAGTTTTTGGGAAAGCGAAACCACTTACGACGAGAGACGTGGATAAAGCGGATCACCAAGATATTTGATGTCTTGGGATGTTCCGAGGAGCAAAGGTTCCTTTGCCACCTTTATAGCATTGCGACGAGAGGTCGATTCTTTGGTGGGAATAGGTAAAGCGTACTCAACTGCGCCAAGAAAGATGTCTTGGGAGAAGTTCCAAGAATTGTTCAATGACAAGTACTTTCCGAAAGTATTAAATCACATGAAGGAGGTTGAGTTCATCAAGTCGAGCAAAACAATATGAACGATGTCGCGATCTGAAGCTAAGTTTGCGAAGTTATCCCGATTTGCATCCCATTTGGTTGATAATGAGGAACGAATGACACGAATGTTTCTGCGAGGTTTGAAACCCGAAATATGTCAATACCTCATTTCTCACAAACTTTGTTTATATTCAGATGTTGTGAATAGGGCTCAGTTAGTGGAGCGCGATAATGAGCCAGCCCAACCGAAGGATAACGAGCAACAACACGATAATAATTGTATCGGTGGCAACGGTCATCGGAATAATGATAACCATCGTGGAGGAAATTATCATTCTAGAAATGATAACCACTTCGGTGGTAATCATGGCCAAGATAATAGAAGAAATGATTCAAGTGGAAATTTCAAGAAGAGAAGATTTACCGATGACGGGAAGACGTCGATAATGACACCAAAGACCAAAGAACAAATTCTAGGGAGGAGAACGGCCGTCGGTTAGATCTTCTGAGATCACGGAGAGGAGGGACATATAAGTCCAAACTGCTCACAGACTTTCCAAAATATGTTTTAGTTGTGGAAAAGACGGTCCACATAGCTCAATTTTGTCACTCAGAGCGAAATCAAGTCCGATTGGGACGGTGGCACCAAAGGTGGATACTGACAAAACAAAGTCGGTGATTTTAGGAAGAAGCGTTTTGTGACTTCTCAAAGAAATGAGTAACTTGAACGAAGTTAAGACGAGTTAGTTAATTATAAATTCTTGTGAAGTCTATACCTTATTATATCTGGGTTCTACCCAATATTTTATCTCTCTTGCTTTGCGCTTCGATGTTTAAATTTAACTCTAGAAGTTAAACTTTGACTTATCGATTGAAACTTCGTTAGTAGAAACCTTCATTTCATGTGCTATCCAAGTCTTGGATGAGAGTCACGCTTTTAAATGATATTTTATTGTTAATAAATCTCTGACGTATTCTCGAAGGACTTCTTAGCTTACCCTAGAGTGTGAAATCGAATTTTGTATTGACCCCGATCTGAAAACCCATTTCTAAAATCCTTAAATATTTCTTCAACCAAAATGAACATATAATCGCGTCAAAGACGTTGGCTCGAAATTGTTGAAGATTACGATCGTACCATTCAATACCATCGTGGGAAAACGAGCGTGGTAGTGGCGGCGCGTTGAGTAGAAGATCATATGCGTTCTGAGTGCGACGTTGTTAACACAAAAACCCATTTCAGTATAACTTACAAATGATGAAGATAGAGTTAAAGACTCTAGGGACCCACGTGAAGATAACGAATATACGAGTAGAATCGACTTTAATCGATAAAGTTAAAATCGCTCAAAATTACACACCTGGAGTGATGAATATAAAGAAGAAGGTGCAAGAATGCGTTATTCTAGAAGTAAGAGTCAATGAAGAGAAGAAAGCTCAAGCCTTCGATTTATTTGAAATCCTCGATCAAGTAGGAACTGTGGCCTATAGACTCACCTTAACGCTAAGTATGCCGCGTGTTTATAATGTTTTTCACGTATCGATGTTACGTAAATATGTGGACGACCCAAACCACATTATTGCGTTAGAACCAGACGAAATAGCCGAAGAACATGCGGTGAACATATATTTTCATTCAATTCACGAACCTAAGTATTCGCCATGCAAATAACTAAGGACACATGTTATCATGCCCAGTTCTAACCCTAGATCTCCTCTTTCAATTCCTTCTAGAGTAACAAGATAATTATTGGCCAAATAATTAAACAATAAGCACAAGGCAAGATAAACAATTCACTTTGACATAAATACTTGGAATAAATCAAATAACTAATTCATAGGCATAAAAGGTTCAATTGTAGTCTTAATAAAAGAGTTAGTTCATGATTAATGAATTAAAACCAAGAATCCACAATTGAATAGACATTAAAAGATAAAAGTATGATAAGAGAAGAGAATAGAATCATTATCGCAAAATCGATGCTCCCTCTTGTTTCGCTTCTTTGATCTCCTGTTTGTTCTTCAATTTACTTCCATCTCCAATGGCTAATTAAGAACTAGGGTTTATATTTTAATCTAATGGAGTGTTTTATCTAGTCTAATCTATCTAATCTACCCTTATTTTATGCCTTACATCATGTATTTATAGGTTACAAGTCCAATTTTTAGCTTAGGAACAAACCAAATCCTATTTGGAGTCAAAAAGTGTTAAAATTAAGCTAAAACGCTTCTCCAAGCTTGACCATCTCTTCCCAGTAGCCCGGCTAGGCATGAATCTTTGGAACATTTCCCCTAGCTCCCAAATGACAAGCGAGGCTCGAAATGGGCCTCCCTTGCCAGCCACTTTTCCTCCGAATTTTTCGCTCCACGTCCTTTGGCAAAATGGCTATAACTTCTTCATACGAACTCCGATTTTGATGATTCAAGATGTTCCGGAAAGAGGAGATGTAGATCTACAACTTTAATTCTTTGAGTTTTCGAAATAAGGTCCGTATCAATACTAAAATTGGCGTTGAAGTGGATGTTATGTAAATGGCAAGCCGAAAGCGCGAATCTAGCCACCCCAAATGTCGATCCAAGTAACTTTTGTCCCAATTCTTACAAAACAACATAAAACATGCATAAATAGACACAAACACTTAAAAACATCCAAAAGATTAAGCTCAAACGCACTCAATTATGAGTATAAAACTCACTCATCAAATACCCCCAAACTTAAACATTTGTTTGTCCTCAAACAAAAACACAAAAGAACTAAAAATAAACAACCGAACTAAGTTACATTAATGCATATGCATGATCTACTTCCTAATATACCTATGAACCCAGTAATAAATCAATATGATATATAGCAACAGGCCTCAAAGATACCAATGATACTCAAACAATTTATCCGATTAAATCGAAGTCCATAACTCTAACCAGTTAGTCAATCCAAACCTGTCATCACCCATGTTGTGCGTGTGTGCTTGTTAACCATTCTAACCAACCACAGTTCAAAATAATCACATAACAAACTTCTTAGAAGAAAATTTTCAGTTCCAATTCAATTACATTTGTGAACATGACAACTCCAGTTAAAACTAAGCAATTACCAAGTCTAATGGTAAATATAGGATTTATTTCAACCTTTATTCAACCACGAGGGCATTTTTGCTCTTTTTCGTGTTTTATTTTTTTTTTTTCTCATGGCTGTGCAATGTCTTATTCCCTTAGGCTTTTCAGTGCTACCTTAACGAGCTTTCGACCAACGACTCCCAAGACATTAAGACCTTAGGGCGCTAGGTGTAAAGACAATTCCCTCGGGCTTAGTTACTCAAGTAGCAAAGGCCACAAAACTAGACAAGCATGCCACAGTGTTTATTCATTTTTTTTTCTTTTCGTCATTTCTTTTTTTTTCATTTTCATTTTTGTATATATATATCCCATAGATTCTCCCAAACTCAAGCTTTTACATCATTCCAACCTTTACCGTCAATTTACTAATTTCCTTAAATTTTAACCAAGATTTTCCCTCAGAAACAAATTATGAAACCCTTGAACCAAGTAGATTAAAACAGTTAAACTATAATTGCTAACCGGTTACATAAATTTCAGACAGACTGAGATTTTCTTCTTGTTTAAAATTAGAACTCATCATCAATTATCAACACTGTTCAAGTTAACATGCAAAACCAATCTTATCATAGGCCGAGCTAAGACCACACCAACCGATCACACAGATTCATGTAAAAAAAATACAATTATACTACATGAACACATACTAATGCAACACATATATGAATATGAAATTAACTACCATGTATTATATGCAACCTAAAAAGAATGTTAACACATAAAAATAACGAACTACAATATAAATAACTAACTATATGCAATACGACACTAAAGTGCCCCCAAACTTCAACTAGACATTGTCCTCAATGACTGAAATAGAAAAAAGTAGAGCAGAGGACTTCCCTGAAAATATAACAATCTTTTTCCTTGTCCACTAAGTTTGGAGAATAGGCAAAGCACATGGAAAAAATTGGGCACCACACTTGAATTTGACTTGAATAACCTGTAAATCATAATAGAAACAATTTTATTAAATCCTAAATAAATGTAAATTCAAAGCTACTAATATAAAACCTGATAAAAACAAAAACTAAAAATTAAACTTGGGTTGCCTCCCAATAAGCGCTTGTTTTATAGTCTCAGCCTGACTTCTTCAATTCTCTATCCAATTTCCCTACTAAAATTGAGGAACCCTCCATCCATCAGAAGCAATGTCTCTTTTGGGAGGTTCCCATTTGTGACGCCCCCAAAATAGATATACATCACCCATCTTGAGTCGCCAAATACATGGTACAAAATTCAAATACAAACTTAAATATACAACATAAGCTGTGAGTTTTAATACAAATATTATCATCTAGACAATATCCACACTCAATGAAGTCCTCATTACATTTATTATTACACTATTTCATCGAATAGTGAGGACTACTAATGCACCATCTAGGACCATCACTCTGTCCTCGACTAGTCCCATTTTACGCTCTCATTTCTGAAGAGAACAATGAAAAGAAAGGGTGAGCTCAACTAGCCCGAAGAAGAAATATTATGAATAAGATAATGCGAGAATAAATTATCATTAGCCTTCAACAAAGTGTTAAACCGATACAATATAACAAACATCAAGTTTAATCTGCAGTGAACAAGCGATCCATTAGAAGAGTCAAGTAGAGAATAAAGTCTACTATCTTACATGATTTAAAAGGTTTTTCATCACTTTTATCGCTGAGACTCAGCTCAATAAATAATCCACATCATCAAATCATCCCTGCACTGCAGGCCAATGATATTCTTTAGTATCATGACCACGAATTATCCACGCACTACGGGCCAAAGATAATCGTGTTTTCATTAACGGTCCTGATCATGCCATAAAATAATTCATCTTTGCACCCTTGGCCGAAGAGAATCCATAGCCATAATCATACCAAAAATTGTCCATCAATGCATTACGGGCCAATGAGGACTTTTTCCACATCATTTATAATATTACGGTCATGATTATACTTAAGATAATCCTGGTAATAATCATACCAAGTCCATCTATGCACCACAGCCACAGAGATGACTTTCAACATAATATAAACATGAGGATGATGACAATGATATAAGAATTCAATAAAACAAGTTCAAGAATTAATTTATCCAGGAACCAATAACGTTCAAATTGTCAACGTGATACTTCTTTGTAGAGTAAATTCAAGAATGCTCAGAAGAATATTTTCATAAAAAGATACTGGATGAAGCGCAAATATCAAGGATATTCCACTAATTTCATGGAGTATAGAAGCTAAAACTTTAACCAACGAGTATAAGAGAATATATGAAACCTATGAATGGATTTTTAGCTCGCCATGCGGTAATCCACGATATCTGAGATCATTTCCATAATTTAATAAGGAATGAATACAAAGGATCATTCACCATGCATGTGATAATCCACATGGAGACATATTATTCCAATGAAATAATAAAGAATGAAATAACATGAGGATTCACCATGCGTGCGATAATAGATCGCATAGATAGGTTAGTCCCAACGAATAATAAATAATGGAACCGGTCAAAGTCCCATAGCAAACGCACGTATACGATATTTCGACAAAATAATAAAGAATGCAATAACAACAGAAATCACCATAAATGCGATAGATCGCATGCATGTAATTCCAACGAGAATAATTAATGGAACCGGTCGGCGCGTGTCACCGGCAAGCGAGGATATTCCGGCGAATAATAAAGAACGGAATATTAGAAGAATTTCACCATGTATGCAATGATTGACATAAAAGTTATTCCAACATAATAATAAAGAATGGAATAACGTAAGAATTTCACCAAGTATAGGGTATCCGGCGATACGTGTTATTCCAATGAATAATAAAGAATGGAATAACGAAGTTCTCTTCATGAATAAGAAAGAAAGAATACCCTTACGACAGTACAACAAATAATATCCCCTACCTTTGAAAGAAGAGTATTCCAATTTGGTAGAGCGAGGATATACTCGAAGAAAACTTGTACTACGCTTCAAAGCTTTCTTAAACTCTAAAGAAATACGCTCAAGATTATAGAAGAACTCTCTCTCGTAGTTTCTCTCTCTAGAGTTTCAAAGAATTCGTAAGAAATAATGAAGGAATGAACTTATTTATAGAAGAATGGAATTGCGTAAGAACTAATTCATGAATCGGTCAGATTGATTTACTTTTAATCTGGACGGTCCATATTTAAAAAAAAATCTTTTAAATAAAATATAATATATTCTATTTATAATCTAATAAAATGAATAACTTTATAAAAGTATTTTGTTTTATATAAAAATTTTACTATACAAAATACTATCGCAGCACTTATATAAAACACTATGCATAATAAAATATAATATATTCTATTTATAGAATAACTTTATAAAAGTATTATGTTTTATATAAAAAGATTTTACTATGCAAAATACTATGCATAATAGAATATAATATATTCTATTTATATATAAAAAGCTTTTCTATTTTATTACATTAATAATACTAATAAAACAAAACCGGGTGACTTATCACGTAAACATCAATAATCAATACCGTGGTAATGCTACTTGTATGCAACCACAGCCAGACATCTTTGTATTTTTACTACTGAAAGTAGTTCAACGGTTTTAACGGTAAAACTTCCGCCGTTATTTTCATAAAAATATTTTTGTCGTTTTCTCAATCCGACATGATAATTCCGTTAATAGGTCCACCAATGATTGTACTGGTAAATTTGATATTCCCCAAAAAAAGAATATTCCCCACCAATCGAATATTATACAACAACTTGCATACTTTTCAAAATTTATAAATACTACCCACAACTATAACATTATATCATATCCACACCATAATATTCAAAAAATTATTTCGAGAAAATTAAATATTTATTCATAAAATCTGGGGTCTCACACCATTAGTAATGACCCTTGAATGAAAGTCACCTAGCATGCTCTTTGTAAATATATTCCCCATTAAGAACGTCCAAAAACTAGGTGTTTTCTCCATTATGTCGATGATCAGATTAGGGCATTGAAGCTTAATAAACACAATAGGATCTTCCTCTATCTTCTCCTTTTCATCCCACCATGACGCCACAACTGTACTAACTCTTATGTCACAAAGAGTTTTACCGACGATATGACTGCCAATTGGGCATGGTTTTGTAAAACTGCCCGGATTCTTGAACTTTGGGGGAGGATGCACATGGGATACTAATGAAATTGGCTCATCTTCGTTGAATCTTACAGTTAAATCTTCGTCGATCTCCTTTTCTTGGTTCCCAATTGTTTCCTCTCTTTCAACATCTTGTGGCTCATCTAGTTGCAGATTTTGTTCGGGCTCTCCATCAGTCTCGGAATCCATGTCATAGGGCCAAGTGTATTGAGGATAAATGTTCGAGGCATTGGTTAGTTGTTCCATTTGGTTTGTAAAGTTTTGACTCAATATCTGTCGATTAATCATCCACTCCTCACCTGAAGCTATGAACTTGGACAAAGCTTTCTCCCAATTTGAATGTTCTTCCTGTTGTAGTGGAGGTGGACACGAGAAATCTGGTGGGTATGTTGGATTTGGAGCATAAAATTGATCTTGATGAGTATGGCTCCATGAAAAATCTGGGTGATACCCCCAATCCTGATAATAGTTGTTGGGATAGACATAATTGTTGGGGTAATCACTACCATACGGTACCGGCTCGAAACTGGTGGTGCATTGATGACTCATATGATTTTCAGCACAATAATCACAAGTAACCGCCACACTTTGACGATATTGAGCTTCAAAAGCGTCGACCTCTTGAAAGTGTCTCAATTTGTCTTGATAATCACGAGAAAATCTTGTCATGAAGTCCATCATTCTCCGCTCCCCTTGGCTGAGTCATTCTCGTATTCGGCCATTGATAATTAAATTCTGCCATGGTACCTGAAAAGAGAGAGAAAAAAACTTGACAGAGAATTAAAGGAAAAAGAACGTTTAAATTAAAACTAATTTGATAAAAATTAATATTGGCAAAATTATTAAACTAATTCCCCGGCAACGGCGCCAAAATCTTATTGGTCGATTTCGCAATCAATGAATACGTGCAAGTATACACGGTCAACAAGTAATAAAGTGAAAGTAGAGTATTGTTCCCACGAGGAATTATTTAATAAAAATCACCAAGTACTAACTCTTAACCAAATCAATTTTATTTAAACAAACTGCAAATTGTGATTTTTCTAATTAAGAAAACTAAATTAACTAATTAAACTGAATTACTTTATAAATAAATTCAAATAAATAAAGGTTAAGACTACAATATTCCCAATTATGAACTATAAACTAATTATCCAATTATCCCAATTATTATGCCTAATGAATTGTTAACAGGAATTCCAAGTGTCAAAAGCCCTTTTCCAAGTGATCAATTAAATTCTATTTAATCCAGATTAATCTTTCTATATTCATATGCAAAACAATTGAATTAAACTCCTTCAATCTCAATTCCTTATTTGTTACATGCGGTGAACATATATTTCCATTCAATTCACGAACCTAAGTATTCACCATGCAAATAACTAAGGACACATGTTATCATGCTCAGTTCTAACCCTAGATCTCCTCTTTCAATTCCTTCTAGAGTAACAAGATAATTATTGGCCAAATAATTAAACAATAAGCACAAGGCAAGATAAACAATTCACTTTGACATAAATACTTGGAATAAATCAAATAACTAATTCATAGACATAAAAGGTTCAATCGTAATCTTAATAAAAGAGTTAGTTCATGATTAATGAATTAAAACCAAGAATCCACAATTGAATAGACATTAAAAGATAAAAGTATGATAAGAGAAAACAATAAAATCTGTTGTCAGCAAATCTGATGCTCCCCTCTTGTTCTCGCTCTTGATCTCCAGTGTTCTTCAATTTGCTTCCATCTCCAATGGCTAATTAAGAACTAGGGTTTATATTCTAATCTAATGGAGTGTTTTATCTAGTCTAATATATCTAATCTCTCCTTATTTTATGCCTTACATCATGTACTTATAGGTTACAAGTCCAATTTTTAGCTTAGGAACAAACACAATCCTATTTGGAGTCAAAATTCGCCCCAAAACGCGTCCAAGCTTGACAAATCTCTTCCCAGTCACCAGTATAATAATGGGTAACATGGCGCTTCGAACACCCCCTAATGCCCGGCGTTGGGCATAGGCTGAAAATGGCGCCCGTGGCAACCGCCACTTTTTCCTAATTTTTCTGCTCCGACGTCCTTTGGCACAATGGCTATAACTTCTTCATACGAACTATGATTTAGATGATTCTAGATGTTCCGGAAAGAGGAGACGTAGATCTAAAACTTTCATTCTTTGAGTTTTCCTAAATAAAGTCCGTATCAATGCTGAAATTGGCGTTGAAGTGGATGTTATGTAAATGGCAAGCCGAAAACGCTAATCTAGCCACCCCAAATGTCGATCCAAGTAACTTTTGTCCCAATTCCTACAAAATAACATAAAATATGCATAAATAGACACAAACACTTAAAAATATCCAAAAGATTAAGATCAAACGCACTCAATTATGGGTATAAAACTCACTCATCAGGTTCCTCGACAAACACTCTCACTTAAACTACCGGCTTTGACTTGTCTGGGAAATCCTTTGGCGTCACTATCCCAGTTGGACTTGACTTCACCATACGACAAAATTGAGCTAGGTGACCTTCTCTTTCGCAATTAAAACACGCTTTTGGTTGTTGCGTACAGTTTGAACGGATATGTCCCTCTTGTTCGCATTTGAAATATACGACCGGTGGTCGTTCTTCTTCCTTTGAAACGGGTGCTGGTGCTGCTGTCTTTCCATCATTATTGAATCTTCTCTTCTTAAAATTTCCATTTCTATTATCTTGGCCATGATTACCACCGAAGTGGTTACCATTTTTGGCATGATAATTTCCCCCACGATGGTTATCATTGTTCCGATGGCCGTTGCCACCGGTATGATTATTATCGTGTTGCTTGTCATTACCTTTTGGTTGTGATGACTTATTATCGCGTTCCACTAACTGAGCCCTATTCACAACATCTAAATATAAACAAAGTTTATGAGAAATGAGGTATTGACGTATTTCGGGTTTCAAACCTCTTAGAAACATTCGCGTCATTCGCTCCTCATTATCGACCAAATGGGATGCTGAAACCGAGATAACTCCGCAAATTTAGCCTCGTATTGTGACACGGTCATATTATTTTGCTCCAACTTGATAAACTCCACCTCCTTCATGTGACGAATACTTTCGAAAAAGTACTTGTCGTTGAATAGCTCTTGGAACTTCTCCCAAGACATCTTGAGTGCGTTAAGTCAAGGGTACATTTCTGATTTCCACCAAGAATCACTTCTTCACATGACATAAAAAGGTGGCAAAGGGAACCTTTACTCCTCGGAGCATCCCAAGACATCAAATATCTTGGTGATCTGCTTTAACCACGTCTCCGCCTTAAGTGGTTCTGGTTTTCCCAAAAACTTGGTGGTCCCACTCCTTGAATCGATTAGCGGTGGCCGTAGTAGGTTGCCATTATTTCCACCTATATTTTGAACAGGAGTTTCTCTTACCTAATATTGCATGAATTGCATAAAGCCTCTTAACATCCCATCGTTCATCATTTGATCGGTGTTGTTATTTACCTGAGGATTATTGTCTTCTTGTTGCACATTATCCCGGGTATTGATCGTTGATGACTCAACGGTCACATGTGCTTCATTGCTGATCTCAATATTTTTAGATGTCATTTTCAAATACTGCCACAAAACAAGGGTTAATTGACATATCACATATTATCCCTATACTCTGACCGACCAATTAAATACCAAATTAATAAACTTAGGTAGGTCATACTAGCGAAGAAATTCCCCGTCTCTCCCCTCCTAGTTCTTGTCTCACATCTCAGCCAGGGATCATATCCCTAAGCTTTGATACCAACTATGACGCCCCCAAAATAGGTATACATCACCCATCTTGAGTCGCCAAATACATGGTACAAAATTTAAATACAAACTTAATTATACAATTGTCGTGTAAAATACGACAAAATATAAGCTGAGAGTTTCAATAAGAATATTGTCTTCTAGACAATATACAAACTCAATAGAGTCCTCATTACATTTATCATCACACTTTTCATAGAATAGTGAGGACTACTAATGCAACCATCTGGACCGCCAATCCAATTCCCGACTCGTCCCGGCTACGTTCTCATTTCTTGAAGAGAACAATGAAAGCAAAAAGGTGAGTTTAACTAGGCCAGTAAGAAATATTATGACTAAGATAATGCATAATAAATTATCGTTAGCCTTCAACAGTGTTAAACTGATAAAATACAATAGACATCAAGTTTAACTGCAGCGGAACAAGCAATCCATGAGAAGAGTCAAGTAGAGAATAAAATCTACTATCTTCTATGATTTAAAAGGGTTTTCATCACTTTTATCATTTGAGACTCGACAATAAATAATCCACATCATCAAATCATCCCTTCACTACAAAGCCAAGGATATTCTTTAGTATCACGACCACGAATTATCCATGCACTTACGTGTGACGCCCCAAAAGCAGTATACATCACCCATCTTGGGTCGCCAAATACATGGTACAAAATTCAAATACAACTTAATTATACAACGATCGTGTAAAATACGACAAAATATAATCTAAGAGTTTTTAATAAGAATATTGTCATCTAGACAATATACAAACTCAATGGAGTCCTCATTACATTTATTGTCACACTATTTAACGTAATAGTGAGGACTACTAATCTTATCATCTCGATGAACATCGCTCCTGGTTCCCAGACTAGTCCCGCTACGTTCTCATTTCACGAAGAGAATAATGAAAGAAAGGGTGAGCTCAACTAGCCCGATGAGAAATATTATGACTAAGATAATGCAGAATAATTTATCGTTAGCCTTCAACAGTGTTAAACTAATAAAATATAACAAACATCAAGTTTAAGCTGCGGTAAAAACAAGTAATCCATTAGAAGAGTCAAGTAGAGAATAAAATTTACTATCTTCTATGATTTAAAAGGTTTTCATCACTTTTATCGGCGAGACTCGACTTAATAAATAAACAACATCATCCTTGCACTACGGCCAAGGATATCCATTAGTATCACGACCACAAATTATCCATGCACTCTGGAGACAAGGATATTCGTGTATTCATCAATGGTCATGATCATGCCAACATCTGTCCATCAATGCACTACGGGCCAATGAGGACTTGTACCACATCATTTGTAACATTACGGTTGATTATACCGAATAATCCTGGTCATAATCATAACAAGTCCATCTATGCACTCTGAGCCACATATATGACTTTCAACATAATATAAACATGAGGATGATGACAATGATATAAGAATTCAATAAAATAAGTTCAAGAATTAATTTATCCGAGAACTAATAACGTCTAAATTGTCAACATGATCTTTGTTTTGTGGAGTAAAATTCAAGAATGCTCGTAAGAATATTTCCATGAAAAGATCTTTGGATGAAGCCTTGAAATATCAAGGATATTCCACTAATTTCATGGAGTATAAAAGCCAAAACTTTAACCAACCGAGTATAATAAAGAATAGAATAACAAAAGTATTCACCGGGCATGCGATAGATCCGCATATACTGGTTATTTCAACAAAATAATAAATAACGGAACCGGTCACGTGCGTAAGCATGAACACAAGATATTCCAACCGAATAATAAAGAATGGAACCAGGTCCCAGCGTAAAAGCGCACCGAAGGATATTCAACGAGAATAATAAATAACGGAACCCGGTCCCAGCGAAACGCATTGCATGTGATATTCCGGCGAATAATAAATAACGGAACCGTGTTCGGCGTAAAAAGCATGCATGTGAGGATATTCGGCGAGAATAATAAAGAATGGAACCAGGTCCGGCGTAAATGCATAGACAGGATATTCCGACAAAATAATAAAGAACGGAATATTAGAAGAATTTCACCATGTATGCAATACTTTGCATAGGCAGGTTATTCCAACATAATAATAAAGAATGGAATAACAGAAGAATTTCACCAAGTATATGGTAGCAGCAGCGATCACAGTTATTCAATGTAATAATAAAGAATGAAATAACGAAGTTCTCTTCTTGAATACAAAAAAATAACACCCTTACTACAAGTAAAAAAATTGGATATAGGAGTAGTGAAGTAAGAGAACACTAACCTTCTTCTATAGATTTTCTCTCTATAGCTTCTCTCTATAATTTCTCTCTATAATAAGTGCTCTATAGCTTTAGTGAATTGGTGAGAAATGAAGGACGAATGAACTTCTATTTATAGAAAAATATAGTTTCGATAATTGCACATTTTGGGGCTCGAAAAATTACAGAACAATACCTCCAACTTTTCTTTCATTTTTAATTTAGTCTTGCAAGTATTATCAAACTTACACCACCTCCCCTAATAATAAATAATATGAATCAATAGTAAATCATGTGAATCAGTAGTTCTAGACATGTGAAAATACGAATTATAGTATAGTACATCCATCTATACCTCCATTTTTAACTTAGTCATGCAAGTATTATCAATCTTGTACCAACTCCACTAATAGTAACAAGGATGTGAAACAATAGTATACACATGTGAACAAATAGTTATAATCATGTGAAATAATAGCAATCAATTGCTCATTTATCCGGTTAAATACCTGATTGGTCAAAATAACCTCCAGACATCAATTTTTATCGAAATAAATATCGATTTTCACTAACACAAATAATTCCAACATAATGAAATTATTTTTATCAAAAATATAAATTTTAAAATTTCGAAGTTTGACTTTTCCCGAAAAAGTCAACTGTTGACTTTTTGACCAAATAGTAAAAACCGGCAAATTTTGTGTTTATAGTCTATTTTTACTAATTTCATCGTTCCGGACTCAAATATCACGTCCGCATCTCCAAATTCAACTCCGAGCACAACTTCAATATTAATAACATTCATCATTAATATTATAACTCACAATATTTATCAACCAATTCGCTCCTGTGGAAAGGGGGCTTTCGAATAAGGATTTCTCCCTATTGGTAGCCGCAATTAGGTGACCAAACCTCTCCTTGATGTAACTTACAGACATTGTAAATATTGTAATTTAATAATATGAATAACTTTGTCATCTCAATTATTGACTTAATAATATATCATATAATGCAGATGATACTATGACAATAATCGAATCAATAATATAAGAGATATGATGCAACAATTACAATAGCAATAATTGAGTATAACCGGTGACTTCTCACGTAAGCATCAATAATCAATATCGTGTCTACTTATGCAACCATAGCGTATTCTTCGTACTTTTACTACATAGTAGTTCAACAATATTAATCTGTAAAACTTTCGTAGTTATTTTTAATAAAATACTTTTGTCGTTTTTCTCAATCCGATAATAATTCCGTTAATGGGGTCCACTAATGATTATCTTGTCGCATTTGATATATCCCGACAAAAAGAATATTCCACTAATCAATATATATATATAACAACTTGCATACTTTACAAAATTTATAAATACTACCCACAACTATAATATTATCTCAAATTCACACCATAATAATTAAAAAAATATTTCGAGAAAATTAAATCTTTATTCGTAAAATTTGGGATTTTACACTACAGGCCAAAAATATTCAGTAATATCAGCATTTAGGACTGAGGATGATGAAAAATATTTTAAAGAAAACGAATCCAGTGAAACAAAATAACAAAATTTAAGGATTCGTATTTCGATTTATCCATGTCCAAAAATACCTCATAAATAATCATAGTGGAGTAAAATTCAAGAATAATCAAAACATGGATACAATCAAAGCTAGTATCCATAATAGATATTTTGGACAAAAGAAGAAAATTTTATTTTTCTGTGAATAGTGCCATATTCGTGAATAGTGTCGGTATCGTGAATAATGTCGATATCGTGAATAAGAACTCAAACACTAAAAAGATAAAAATTTCACACAAAAAAATCATCATGCTTCGTGAATTATACTCGTGAATAGTAACTCATGAATAATAACCCCGACATGAAAAGTTTTAAATTTGATAAAAAGTTCAAACCAGTGTTTCGGCATAATGATATTGAAGAAATAATATCATTTAAAAAGAAAATAACATACCTTACCTCAGAAAGAATAGTACTTCTGACTGAAATACTGGATATAGTGCTGAAAGAACTTGCACCGTATAACAATACTCAAAGTACTAAAATACTCACAAAAGTACGCTCAATATATAGAGAGAGAAAGAGAGAGAAGATTTCAGTTTCTGGTATGATTTTCAATTCTAACCTAAGCACCCTATTTATAGGAAAATGGTTAGAACACCAAAGCAGAAAATTTAATATAATATTAATATATTATCAAAATTTTCAAGCCCACCGTAGAAAATCTGAAATCAGCCCATTCAACACACATGTGAAATACACCATAATGTTAAAAACGTTTTTATTAAAAAAAATAATTAAAACTTCCAAAAATTAATTATTTCGGAACTACGAAACTTCAATAATTCATAATAAATAGCCCTTTTATCAGAAAAATTTGAACCACATGTCTTTTCCATAGGAAATTTCATTATCTATAACTTTGCAGAAGAAAGTTTTTCCAAATTCCAAACAGAAATTGACCGAAATTCACAAACGGACGATTTTACATGTTATAATCAAATTTCAGTCAAGAAATTGGCCCACAGACATGTTTAACATGTTTTAAACAACTTTTACAATAAAAATACTCTTTCTCCTCATATACTCATATATCCCACATTTATTGTAAAAATATCATCATTATTATATTATAATAATATAATAAAATATTATTTTATCATAAAATATCGATTTTCAAGAATTGTCACTTTAAAAATTTTCTCCATCTATATCCACATAAAATGAATATTTTTCTTATCATATAAATCAATAATTAATTATTCACAAATAATATTACAGAATCACAATATTGACAACTAGGCGCCTTCTACAGGAAGAGGGGCTTTCCGATAAAAATTTCTCCTTCTTGTGTGGCATGATTAGGTGACCAAACCTCTCCTTGAGATGTAACTTTTTAGACATTGCCAATAATGTTATCTAATAATATTATTCGGATAATATGAATTATTGCTTCGATAATGGAAAATACGTGTGTAGTGACAATTATTGAAACAACGATAATATAAAATATCAACGCAAAGAATTATTGAATCAATAAAATAAAATCTTTGAATAATAATTCTTTGTAACAATTATTGAGTAATGCCTTCTTACGTAAGAATCAATAATTGGTGCAATACTGCAGTGTCTTCTTGTGCGATAACGCGTATTCATCGTGTTTTAACCACCGGGTATTCCAACAAGTAGATAATTGGTAATAATCAAGCCATTATTTATAAACAACTTATACTTGTTGTTTTTTTCATCCAATCGCTTTTCAAGTTATTAGGCCCATTATAAATGTCAAGGCCGTCATTTAATATTCCCAGACGTGACGAGAATATTCCACAACCAAACGAATATTCCCGAACAACAATGAATATTTTATAACCACCTGCTTATTTAAAATATTTGCGCATTTTACCCATAACTAATCACATTAATCAATTCAACTCTTACTATTTCAAAATAATAAATAGAGGAAATTTAATTTTATTTATAATAAGTTGGGGTCTTACAGGTTTACTATTAAAACTTAAAGCAACGGTCCATACTGATTTACTATTAAAACTTTAAACCAGCGATCCATATTGATTTATGTTGATCGATTTCGCAATCAATGAATACGTGCAAGTATACACGGTCAACAAGTAATAAAGTGAAAGTAGAGTATCGTTCCCACGAGGAATTATTTAATAAAAATCACCAAGTACTAATTCTTAACCAAACTAATTTTATTTAAACAATCTCAAATCGTGTTTTTTCTAATTAAGAAAACTAAATTAACTAATTAAAACTAAGATTTTAACGAATGAATTCAAATAAATAAAGATTAAGACTTCAATATCCCCAATTATGAATTATAAATTAATTATCCAATTATCCCAATTATTATGCCTCTTTGAATTGTTAATGAAATTCTCAAATGCCAAAAGTCCTTTTCAGTGATCAATTGCCTTCTATTTAATCCAGATTAATTTTGCTATATTCCTATGCAAAACAATTGAATTAAACTCGTTCTAATCCCAATTCCTTATGTGTTACATGCGGCGAAAAGATATTTCCATTCTATTCACAAACCTAATTATTCATCATGCAAATAACTAAGTCACATGATATCATGCCCGATTCTAACCCTAGAATTCCTCTTCCAATTCCTTCTAGAGTAACAAAGTAATTCTTGATCGATAATTAATCAATAAGCATAAGACAAGATAAACAACTCACTTTAACATAAATAATTAGAATATAATGAATAACTAATTCATAGCCATAAAAAGTTCAATTGAAATCTCAAAAATAGTTAGTTCATAATTAATGAATTAAAACCAAGAATCCACAACCTAATAGACATCAAAAGATAAAAGTAAGATGAGAGAAGAGAATAGAATCTGCTTGTCAAAGAAATCGATGCTCTCCTCTTGCTCTTCTTTCTTGATCTTCATGGTCTCCAAGTTCTTTCAATCTCCAAAACTAATAAGAACTAGGGTTATTTTCTAATCTAAAGGAGTGTTTAATCTAGGCTAAGCTATGTAATCTCCCTTTATTTTATGCCTTACATCATGTATTTATAGGTTACAAGTCCAATTTTTAGTTTAGAACAAACCCAATCCTATTTGGAGTCAAAAAGGTGTCAAAATTAAGCAAAAACGCGCGTCGGTAGCACTAAACCCTTCCCCAGTACACCAATACCGGGCAACTGGCTACAATGAGTTGCGCTTTAAGCGCCCGTGCCACCGAAAAAGACTAAAGTAGCGCCTAATGGCGGCCCAAAAACATGACATTTTCTGCTCAGACGTCCTTTGGGAAAATGGCCATAACTTCTTCGTCCGAACTCCGATTTCGATGATTCAAGATGTTCCGGAAAGAGGAGAAGTAGATCTACAACTTTCATTCTTTGGGTTTTTCGAAATAATGTCAGGAGCTATAGTCAAATTGGCTCTGAAGTGACTGCTGTGTAAATGGCAAGTCGAAAACGCGAATCTAGCCACCCCAAACGTCGATCCATTTAACTTTTGCCCCAATTCCTATAAAATAACATAAAACATGCATGAATAGACACAAACACATAAAAACATCCTAAAAGACTTAAGAACAACAATAAATTAAGCCCGAATGTATCCAATTCATGGGTATAAAACTCACTCATCAATTTACTATTATAACTTTCCAACAGCGGTCCATATTGATTTACTATTATATCTTCAACCAACGATCTGAAAAATTAGCACATCTCCTCATGCAATAATATTGTACCCAAAAAATGATTTGACCGAAAAAATATATCTTACGGTGAATAATACTCTGTGAATAATAATTAAATGAATAGTACTCAAAACACGAAAAGTGCCCTAATAATACTTCGATTGAACAATATAACCTCCAGACATCAATTATTATCGAAATAAATGTCGATTCCCACTAACACAAATAATTTTTAACACAATGGAACTATAAAATTCATCTTTAATCAACACGAACTTATTCATCATTAATATTATAATTCACAATATTTAACAACCAATCGTTCCTGGAAATAGGGGATTTCGATAAGGATTTCTCCTTATTGGCGCCGCAATTAAGTGACCAAACCTCTCCTCGATGAACTTCTGACATTGTCAATATTGCAAATAATAATATGAATAACTTTGTCATCTCAATTATTGATTTAATAATATAACATATTATGCGGTGATCTTTGTAACAATAATTGAATCAATAATATAGAGAGATATGATGCAATAATTATTGTAGCAATAATTGAGTATAAACGGTGACTTCTCACATAAGCATCAATAATCAATACCGCAAAGCTACTACTCTTATGCCAGACATCGTATTTTCTTTTACTACTCTTAGGGTAGTTCAACGGTTTTAACGGTAACACCTCCGTAGTTATTTTTATAGAAAGATAATTTTATCGCTTTCTAACTACTGACAATACTTCCGTTGTGGGGTCCACTTAATGATTGTCTTGCCGTCATAATATTCCCCTGTTAAAACGAATATTCCCAGGCCAATTCGAATATTATATAACCACTTGCTTACTTTTGCAAAATTTATAAATACTATCCACAACTATAACATTATATCAAATCCACACCATAATATTAAAAAATTATTTCGAGAAAATTAAATATTTATTCATAAAATCTGGGGTCTCACATTGCAAATAATAATATTAATAACTAATATATATCAATATATAAAATATCGATAATAATTGAATACAACCGAGTGTCTTCTCACGTAAGCATCAATAATCAATATCGTAATGTCTTCTTACGCAACCAATGCGTATTCTCGTATTTTTTTAACACCGGGTGTTTCAATGAGTTAACAGTAAAATTTTTGCCATTATTTTCATAAAATATTTTTGTCATTTTCTCAATCCGAATGATAATTTTAGTTGTGGGGTCCACCAATGATTGTGTTGGTTGTACAAATATTCCCTGTTAAAACGAATATTCCCCACCCAATCGAATATTATATAACAACTTGCGTGCTTTTAAAATTTATAAATATTACCCACAAGTATAATATTATATCAAATTCATTCCATAATATTCAAAAATGATATTTATAGAAAAAATCATCTTTATTAAAAAGTTGTGGTCTTACATATACCCTATAAAAACTCATAATAAATACATATTATGAATCATTATCATATGACTATGTTTGTTTGCAAGAATTATACTTGGGATATGACTATTAATCCAAAGTGTCTTATTTATTTTTAAATTTAAAATTGGGACTATTGGTCTCAGAATTATAAAATGACTTAATAGTATTGACATTATAATTATAATCACTGGATTATAATTCTAATGTTAATTAATAGTCTTGGGATTATAATCTTTGTAAATAAAGGAGTGCTATTTAAGGAGGAGTATTAGATAAGGGGAGTGTTCTCGATCCTTCCTATATATATATATATATATATATATATATATATATATATATATATATATAGACTCTCTTAAATAATATTTTTTTTATTAAAATTACGTCGTTTTGGAGATTCTTTTAAAAAAACAAGTGGGGCCGCAGTTGATATTTTTATAAATAAAAAAAAAAGTGGGAGCACTCTATGGAGGCTACTGGTGGGGTGTGATTATTTGGGTCTAACTTGAATCGTCCCTGTCTGATCACCCTAGCTCATAAATGTTGATAATTTCTAGAATATAATACATGTGTTCAAAATCTTTCCATATTTGAAATAGTTAGGTTTAAGATTGAAGTTTGTTTGGAAATGTGGGACTTAATTGATATTTTGATTGCTATATTAAGGTCCAATTTTTATTTTGGTTATTGAATTTTTTTTATTACATTTGTATTACTAAACTAAAAAAATATTTCAAACAAGTGATTTCATAATTTTTCATCCAAATAATTAACAGCGCAACTTACGTTGCTAACGTTTTAAGATGATGTGGACATCTTATCTTATATTTTTTTTTATTAAAAATAACTAAAATTGTACAAGTGAATAATTCTCAATTTTTTAAATATTTTAAATACAAATTAAAAGCTATTCATCGTCACCTCTTCATCGCCACCACCGCGCCTCCTCCATAACCATCTTCATGACGTCCTCACCTTCCGTGTAGTCCGACCGTCATCTCTTATCTCTAGCGCAACCTTCGCTCACCCATCACCATCGCCACCTTCTTCGTCCATTGTGAAGAATGAAACATGGGAATTTACTACACTTCCAAAAGGTTAAAAACTCAATTGGGATGAAATGGGTGTACAAGACAAAGAAGAATGCAAAGGGTGAAGTGGAGAAATACAAAGTAAGATTAGTAGCCAAAGGGTACAGTCAAAGAGCCGGTATTGACTATGATGAAATATTTGCCCCTGTTGCTCACTTGGAAACTATAAAATTGCTTTTTTCATTGGCGGCTCAAAATGGTTGGTTGATTTACCAAATGGATGTGAAGTCTGCATTTTTAAATGAATTTCTTGAAGAAGAGGTGTACGTGGAACAACCGCTTGGCTACATTGTCAAAGGAGAAGAAGATAAAGTTTTGAAATTGAAGAAGGCGTTAGATTGAAGCAAGCGCCGAGAGCTTGGAATAGTCGAATTAATAAATATTTTCAACACAATGATTTCAAAAGATGCCCGTTTGAACATGTCGTTTATTCGAAGGTCGAAAAGAATGGCAATATTTTATTTGTGTGCTTGTATGTTGATGATTTGATTTTTACCAGAAGTAATCCAAGCATGTTTGAAGAATTTAAGAGGGCTATGGCGCGTGAATTCGAGATGACGGATATGGGTCTCATGGCTTACTACCTTGGTCATGAAGTGAAGCAAAGCAAAGAAGGAATTTTTATTTCTCAAGAATGATATGCTAAAGACCTTCTTAAAAAAAATTAAAATGCTTGATTGTAAGCCAGTAAGCACACACATTGAATGTGGTATTAAATTGTCAAAGCATGAAGGAGGATATACAGTGGATCCAACGTTTTTCAAGAGTCTTGTTGGAAGTTTGCGATACTTAACATCCACAAGATATGGAGTTAGCCTTGTTAGTCGTTACATGGAAACCCCCACAATAACTCATTTGAAGGTTGCTAAACGAATTCTTCGTTACATCAAAGGTACTCTTGATTTTGGCTTATTTTATTCAATTTCAAATAATTTCAAGCTTGAGGGATATTGTGATAGCGAGTGGGCTGATGATGTTGATGATAGAAAGAGTATAATTGTATTTGTTTTCTTTATGGGGAATTTAGCATTTACATGGTCCTCAAAGAAGTAAACTATTATGACTCTCTATACTTGTGAAGCGTAATATGTTGCTTCTACATCTTGTGTTTGTCAAGCCATTTGGCTTCGAAATCTTTTAAGAGATCTTAATTTGCAACCAGAGAAGCCAACAGAGATTTATATCGATAACAAGTCGGCAATTGCATTGGCTAAGAATCCGGTGTTTCATGATCGAAGCAAACACATTGATACGAGGTAACATTTATAAGAGAATGTGTTGCAAAGAAAAAAGTTGAATTTGTATTTGTGAGGAATCAAGACCAAATTGTTGATATTTTTACGAATCCACTCAAAGTTGAATTATTTTGCAAATTGCAGAGCTCGCTTGGTGTGACAAGTTTAAGAGGGGATGTTGAAAAATAAACTTGTCCCAAAGTAATTAAGTATTTAACATATTTATGTTTTAATTAATATTTATGTACTTGTTGGTTCATGTATTTGAAGGTTCATGAAGCTAGGTTAATTCATGTATTTGAAGGTTCATGAAACTAGTTGAAAAAGTGTCTAGGAAGTTGTTTTTCATTTCATTAAGTGTTTATTCATGTATTTGAGTTTATACATGTATGGAGATTCCTAAAAATACCTATGTACTCAACTCATTTGAAGCAAGTAAAAAATATAAAATTTCTTTTGTCATAACATCTTCTCCATTTTCTCAGTGTGTGTGAGATTTTTATTTCCAACAACAATAACCATTATTTAACATGAACGTAAATAAAGCATCTATAGATTACTTGCTTCTAACACTCATAAACCAATAAATTCAATTATTTACAATCAAGATCAACAGGGCCGACCCTGAGTTTTGAAAAGCCTAAAGCGGACAACAACAAAATGGGCATTTTGCGAATTTTTATTAAGATAGGCATAAAAAAAATATTCTTATTCTTCATTCCCCGCATCTACTATTTGTTCTTCATTCTCTGACACACTAGAACTCTCCTTTTGTTTCTTACTACCAAAAAAATTATCAAGTGAACCCGCTTGAGATTAAACTAATTCATCCGCTTTTTTCTTTCTTTTTCTTTTTTTAGATCTAGACATATACTTCTTAGGAGCCATGGTGAATTAAAATTTAAAAATCTGCAAAATTTCAACATAATCTCAGTCGAGTTGATAATCTCAGGCCTAAAAATAGGTCTTTTCACTTTTGAATACACATAACATAAATATAAGCTATTATAATGTTAAAGCTTTAATTGCTCCTACAATTTTCTCTTGCATTGCTTCTTCAGTATTTCTCTCTTATTGTGTTATTTGTTACTTTGCAACTCTAACAATTTGATATACAAAAAAAATGAACCATTTAACCGAGAATATAAATCACATACCAATCAATATGTAACTTCAAACAAGAAAGAAATGGATGTATTTGCAAAATAAAAAGAAAGAAAAATATACACATACCCATGAAAATTGCTCTGTTCCCTATCCGCCCAGCAAAATCAGTCTTTGACTTCCCATTCTTGTCAATAAACATAGTGCAGATAAGAATCAAATAGGTATCAATTGTGCCCAAATCCCAATATCCACTTCCCATCATATTTTGAAAAAAATATTTTGAAAAAAATATTTTTCATCTCTATAGCACAACCCAATTGGAACTTTTCTAATATTATTCCACCATCTCTATAGCATTTAACTTAATCAGTAGCACTAGCATAAACAAATAATCCACATACCACAGTAGCATAAACAAATTTACAAAATCAGACAATGCTTCTAAATCTCATAAAAAAAATTAAATTCAAAACCCTAAAAAATAGAATTAATACCTGAAATTAATCACTAATCAGTGATGAAGGAGAAGAAGGACTGAAGGATTTGCTTTTCTGCCTTTTCAGATTGATTGATTTGTGTTATGTGAACTATTTGTGTGAACTGAATCTATGAGATGAAGGAGACAATCAGACAAACTAACGCAGACAATTGTGAAGGCTGAAGCCGTGAAGAAGACCGGACGAACGTGATTCTGTAAAGGAGACTAATACTATTGGACCAATATGCAATTTAAGGGGCCCTAAAAAATTTTGGGCCTAAAACCAAGGCACCTTGGGCTTTAGCCCAGGGCCGGTCCTGAAGATCAATGAAATCCCCAAAATTTTACAGTAGCAAAAACTTGTGCGCACACAGCAGGCCGAGATAACAACACTGGAAGCCAAGGTTCAAGTTCTTCAACTTGAAATTATATCTATACACTAAATTGAAGCCATTTGAAGATTTTTGTACATAATTTTCTCAAGAACTGGACTTTGAAGTATAATCTAGTGATCATATTTGTAGCAGGCACATTGCTAAAATTAGAAAATGGATCTGTATAAATTCCCAAATAAGAAATTAGCGGGTCTTCTCGAGATCTGTCTATAACAAACCTCAAGTGCTGAGTTTCTACTGGGGGAAACAATAGCAGCCTTCGATATCCCACCGTTGTGCCTTGTGTCATTTCCTGCCATTCTCCCTTTCCATTCAGAATATCAAGATGGAATTCAATGATCCGTTGCCCCATATGGATTGGCTCTTGAACTAGCAAGACGTTAAACTTAACTAAATCTGAGAAGTCTAAATACAACACCCAATTTGACTGATCCTTAACAGGAGCCCAATAGTTATAAATACCGTCTTGGAGGATATTGTGGGAAGCAAACCGAGAATCATTTAAGCCTCCTCGTGTACTGCTGGCAGAAAGAAGAGCATTTTCAGCTAAGTTATGGGAGAATATGAAGCTCCGGTGGTCAGTGAATTCTCTAAGGACCTGTATATCTTCATCTGATATAAGACCTGACGAATTTGGAGGTATATTGAGTAACAACAGACAGTTTCTGCCAACTGACTTGTAGAACAAGTCTAGAAGCTCCAACGAAGATTTTGGAACTTGCGATGCGTGCCAGAACCAACCCGGCCTGATGGAGACGTCACACTCAGCAGGTACCCAATCATGGCCAAGAGGGTCTCCTTCTTGAGAATACCTAGTTTTGAGATACAGATATGACAAGAATGATCAACGCACTTACTTTTGCCAAGTACTAAGTAGAAGAAAAGAGATTATCAGGATTCCCTGCATTAAACTCGCTGGCATGAAGGTGCAAAACATAGCACCCTCACAATCATATGTTTCTCAAGTAATATTAGACTCAACATGTAGCTTCCCTCTGTATGAATACACATTTATCTAAGACTAAATTTAAATTGAGAATAACCAACGTAGTTGAAGTTTTATAAAAGGACTCACTTGGTGTCGGTGCCACCGATTGTTGCTGCACTACGATTGAATAGGGACCAGCATGTAGTCCCAGCAAAACCAGCCTCATCTCCAACCCATCTGGTGTCTGGACCAGTATCGGAAAAAATAACCGCGCCAGGCTGCAGCTGATGAATGAGACTAAACCACTCATCAAAGAAATATTCCATATCCTTTTCCCCCTCTCCTTTTGCACCATCCAACCATACCTCCTTTATCACACCATATCTATTCCAATTTCACAAAAAGAAAAACAAGAACAAAATAACTTATATAAGCTATAGCCCCACTACAATTTTCTGGAATAAATTTTATTGAATAGTCCGAAGTAACAAATAGAAGAACGTTACTAAAGCACATGTGATAGTGTTTTACAAGATTTTAACGAACAATGCTACCAACCATTATCTAACTTAAAATGACAGGAAATAGTAATCATGGTCTCAAAATTAGCCTAGGATTTTATGAAGTTTGTCATAACCATCTTCTGCAATGACCTCATGCATGTTGCCTTCATACGTATAGAATTTTGCATTAGACTTAGTTAAGCAATTTAATCTCCATGAACCAGTCAATCGTGCCAATGACTACAATAGTTTCACGAAACCAAAAACCCAACACATTTTCGTTCACCAAAAACACATTTTGACCAGGATGAGAAACACCCTCAAATAAATCAACTTCCATAATTGCTTAAATTTAAATTGACCCACTTGACAATCTAATCAGCTATAATCCAAAATATACAATACAATCTATTACCAAACCAGACCACAAGCTCCGTAATAACCCAACAACAAACTCTACAACTTCAACTATTTTTCAAACACCAAACAAACACTATTCAAGGAAAAACGCTTTAAAATACCAAGTCAAATTTCAACCAAATTGTACCTTGTGAGCAGCTCAGTCATTTGCCCCATATAATACTCATTGTACTCAAGAGTCTTCCCATAAACTGGTTCATGCCTATCCCAAGGTGAGAGATAAAGCCCCAACTGAATGCCAGCTTTTACAGCAGCCTCGGCCAATTCACCCACAACATCACCGTTCCCATTTTTCCAAGGACTAGACTTTACTGAGTAATCAGTATAATCAGAAGGCCATAAGCAAAACCCATCATGGTGTTTGGCAGTCAGAATTACCCGGGAAAATCCATTTTCTTTGGCCACACTGACCCATTGGGTTACGTTGAGTCCAGTGGGCACAAATACCGAGGGATCCGCGTGTCCGGAACCCCATTCGGTGTCCGTGAAAGTGTTGGGCCCGAAGTGGAGGAAAAGGGCCATATCTGAAAGCTGCCATGAGAGCTGTTGTGAGCTTGGGAGGGGTAGAATTGGAATTGGGGGTGGTATGGGGAATAATGAAGAAATTGAAAATGAAATATGACAAATGAAGATGAAGATTATGACGATGGAGTTTAATCTTGAAATAGGTAATTGGAATTTTGTGGACTGGATTGTCAGGCGATAGTAACTTTGATCTGGCCCTGGGTTATTGATTTTGTTGGCTTTCATGGTGTGTTGTGGTCCACACACACAGAATGTTGAGCTAATCAAGTTTATAAGATATGTTTGGATTAATGGATACTTTTAGATGAATCAAAAAACAGAGTTGCTTAGAAGCAATTAATGATACTTCACTTTTAATCTGAGCAAGGAAATTATTGTGATTGTGAGCTTTCACAGTTCATTGATATTGATGTTTGCTGATTCAATGGGAGAGGAGAGTCAAAATGGAAGAAGGAGACTTTTGCGTCTAACTAATCATAGACTTGATCTAAATGACCTCCACCTTGGATTCTTCGGTTCACTTCTCATCATCGAGTTATTCATTTATTATTATTATTATTATTATTATTATTATTATTATTATTATTATTTTGTCCTCTCACACCAACCCTTGTCGAATCATTTGACTCAAGTTTGCCATTGATATGGTTAAAAGTGAGCTCCTTATGAGATGTCTAGGTTTCAAAATTTTACTCAAGTCTCCATAACTTTGAATTTAATCAAGGAAAATGATATGATGCTACTTTCTTTCTAAGATGACAAAGTTAATTATACCGAAGAAAACTTATATTTTCACATCCCTTTTTAATATTTTTACATAATTCTTTTTTATATGAGAAGAAAATGGGTCGTACATTTATGTGAGAAAAGACCATATGAAAATATTAAAAATTTATGTGAAAATTGTGTTCCCTTAACAGAAGGATGTTGATATTGTCAAAATAAAAATAATATTATTACAGTAAAAATAATTTTGTAATTATTTTTAAACTCCATAACACTTTTAGTCTTTTAACATATTTACTTATTTGACAATATTATTTTTATTTTGACAATATCAATCCCCTAAAAAAGTTCAAATAGTCACTAAGGACCTACATTTAGTATTATTCTTTTAATAACTAAATATTTAGAATAACTAGATCAAAATTTTGTAACTTTAAACCAATCAAACTATGTGTATGTCTGTTTAATGAATTTGTTATTTTTGTCCTAGCAGTTAAAGGTGCAAATGAGCTTTTAATTTTGGTGAATTAACAAAAACTAAATCTCACTAAAATAACTCCCAAAAACAATACATTCTCATCTAAACATCTATATATATATATATGGATAGTGATTCGCAGTAAATATTTATTATGAATACTATTCTAGCAAATAGATCTTTTACCATCCAACGTGAGATTTAAGGACCTAGATTAACTTGGGCATGGGCCCAATCGCTAGTTCTTTTGACGGCTAGAAAAACTCTTACCAACGACAATTATAATGACTAAGTTGTTCTTGAAGATTAATAGGATTTTTTCCTACTCTTACTATCGGTCAAGCTAAACAGGATGTTTATCATCAATACGACGTCTTATAGTCTGGTCGTTAGTAAGAGTAGCAATTAGACGATACACAAAACTCATATTTGGATCTGCTTGCTGTTATTAGACGTTTGCATATGATAAGGTATCAATTGAGAGGAAGAATAAGACAAGGATAAGGTTAACCAAAGTAAATTCTACATCAAAATTCAAGTTTGAATGGATTGAATCGATTATTCTACTCCAATTATTAGTATGAATATTCTTACCGATTTTTTTTAACGAATTTATTTTAATTTATAAAATACGATTAGAATTACATGTATGAAATAACAAATTGGGTAGTATGTATTACATTCATGATTAATTTTGTATGAAGTCATATACATGCATAATATTGACATATTTTGTGTGAAAAATTAAACTAAAAATATGATATAATTGGTGATTACGTATATACATTGAATAATTGGTCATGCATACATTTACACATATATAGAATATTATTATTGAATAATTGGTCATGTATGCATAGATTATTATTGGGGTGTCCTTTATGACTAACAAGTAGGACGGGGCAACATATACCGTTTTTCCGGTTTTTTGGACCGGATCGAATTGATCGATTCTACAAAAAAAAGAATCGAATCCTAGGTTTGGTATAAAAAACCAGAGATATATCGATTTTTCTAAGATCTTGGTTTTGATGCGGCTTTTTTTATGGTTCGGTATATACCGGTTTTCTAATTTTTTATTATTAATAATAATAAAATAATGATTATAATAATAAAAATAATAATAAAATAATGAGTATAATAATAATAAAAATAATATTAATATTAATAAATGTAATAATTATATTAATTTTCGATAAAAACCGATTCGGTATACCGGTCCAACCGGTACCGGCATCGGTATCAAAATTTGAACGGTTTCGATATCAGTTCGATTCGGGCCCATTTTTACCCGTTACCCACCCCTCCTAACAAGGTCATGTGTTGGGTGATGCATGCGAGGGTGTTGATAGAAGTACACTTACAACATCCCAACTACAGTCATAACCTATGACAAATGGGAGCTTATTAAGTTAAAAAAAAAACTTACTAATTATGTTTATTTTATTTTTGGGTTGCCGGTGTTAGAAAAACTCTTAATTTGAGGTATTTTAGAAATTTTTTTGGAAATGACATGTAAAAAAAGACCGTGGTATTTTTTAGTTTGATTGCACAAAAATTATTCAAAGTGTCCAAAAAAAACAAGTAAGGATAAAGTTGGGCTTTAGTCTTTACACACCTCATTTGGTAATGCCGGCAATCTTTAATTTGGCTTCCGCATACTCAAATTCACAAAGGTCAAAACAAAATTTATGCGACTTGGATACATTATAAATTGGAACCTGTTTAATTAAATTAAAAAATAATAATTTATATCAAACAAATTATTATATTATAATTATTCACAAAAGAGGCATTATTCAAATATCAAACACAGTTTACTACACGAGGGGAACGTCATTTCCCAAAAAAGTACATAAAAAAGTAAAAAACTGAGGAGAAGATCAAAAGCACAAAAGACTCCTGACGAGCATGCCGCTTTATATTGACAATCCTCAGAGTAGTTCCCCTTTCTGTAGTAGTGCACCACCTTCACAGCCCATTCACGGTTCAATCGAGTCCTACACTTCTGAAACAAACTCAGTAAATAAGATGCAACAGGTCTAATCATGTTTAAAAGATCAGCAGTAAAGTGAGAATCAGTTTCAATAGTGAAATTCTTGAATGCTTTGGTCCAAGCTGCTGCAAGAGCATCTCTTACTGCCCAAGGTGTAGGCAATGCAAACCCATCATTCTTGATGTCGCTGCAGTCTACGATCCCACATAAATACATAATCTCTAAACATGCAACATGCACAATGTCTGTGTTTGTGCTTCTACCCCTTTCTCATCCCAAGCCGAAAGTTTAATTTAGCCTGTTGACGAGCTTGGTTGACCAAATATGTGGATTCCCTCAACTTGCCTAGGGAAAGTAATACACAATTCTAAAAGCTTAAGTCGTTGGAGCAATTTTCGACCCGACATGGTATCAGAACTATAAATTCCCGTCTTCCAACAGGCAAGTAGTATTATGCTAATGCACCTGCTTTATCGACTGTTTATGCATAACTCTGCCCTTGGTTCGTCTCTCATATATATAGACAATGCAGAAATTTACTACTTTTATATGTTTACAATCTCTTTCAGTTTATTTAGCAAAAAAAAAAAAAAAAAACTTACTACTTCCATCCTAACAAAGAATGCCACAACTTTTGGGATCTATGGGTGGTCAAATTGGATACAGATTATAAGATGTGGCCAAACACATTTAAAAATGATACATTAATACTTTTGTAAAAAAATTTTACCATCACTTTGCATGTGATATTGGAATCATATGTCATTTTCGGTACAATCCGGTAAGGTTACACCTCTACCAAGAAGACTTCTTCTAAGATAAAATTGAACTCCATGACCTTTATACTATCACTTTGCATGTATTCGGAGTACAATACCTTTTACATAATAGAACATTGTTTTTTGAAACCATTAATGCTTATGATATATTATTATACTGCCTCTATTCCACAAACACAGTCCCATTTTTCAATTTTTTGGCACAACCAAAGAGTCCTTCGTTTACGGAATAGTAGTACAAAATGACACAATATCCTCAAGTTTGTCATCATAACTTTATTGTCATACCACCCCTACTAAACAAACTTATTATTATTTTTAGAGGTAAACATGGAACAAAATTACATCCTTAATATTTGCAAATTCTGTAAAAGTGACTATTTTTTGTGGATTAGCAGAGGGAGTAATAATTAAGGGCCTCAAATGTAGTACCAGTGTAGAGAATGTTCTACGTTTGTAAATTTCATTGATTAATCAAAAGCAGGTGAAAGAAATTTGAAGGGGGTGAGTAATTACCTGAAATACATTCAGCGTCATTTTAAGCAGCGCCAGCAGTTACATCCTTAATTGTTTTTGTGGCGAAGATTTCAATCCAATAGCCATCAGGGTCTTTGATGAATGCTATTCCTTTCATTTTCCCTACAACCAACTTTGCCTTACTTTATGCAAGAATTTAGCAATTACAAATAATTGCTTTTTAAGAGATAATATAACCAATGATTATAAACTATACACAATAGATAGTCAGAAAATTAGAGAATGGGTTTTGAAAAATGCAATAAAAGAGAAAAAAATAATCTAAAACCCATTGAATTAATATTAACTTTTACTTCAGACAACACCTCATAGTACGAAGTGAACTTTATATTTCAACACGTAGATGATTGATCATC
The DNA here is from genome assembly GCA_020205605.1 of Panax ginseng. Taxonomy (NCBI): domain Eukaryota; kingdom Viridiplantae; phylum Streptophyta; class Magnoliopsida; order Apiales; family Araliaceae; genus Panax; species Panax ginseng. The sequence goes on from CM035136.1 coordinate 10,449,264, forward strand.
AGCGACATTTATATTGACTTAGATATGCATTTAATTTAAGAAGCATCATAACATCTCATACTAAATTTAAATTTTAGAAAAATGAAATTACCATCATCAGGTTTTTTCACGAACTCCACTCCCAGACTTTCGAATCTCTCACAGGCCTTGTATGTGTCATCAACAGTTACACCTATGTGTCCTAAAAGCAATATGAGACACATAAGTTGTTTATTATCAGACAAATCCAAACATCTACTTAAAACTGAATAATCTATGTAGTATATAGGAAACATTCACGTGTTCTGGGAGAAAAGTGGTTCAATTGAACTGATTCATCAGGTAATAGAGTAACTACATTAACCAAGCAAATGATACGGCAGGTCTGTTGAACAGCACCATTAGCTATAGAGAATTAGAATAAAAATTTAAGCAATAATGCATCTATCAATTTCCTCTAAGTTAGGTAATATGACATCCATCTTTTATTGTCACGGTTATCTCTTATTCAGCAATGATCACAATGCAATGACAAACTAATCCATATTAACATCTGATCGAGTCTAATATTTTCTAGTGTGGGAGCCTGCTTCTCAGATCTAATGAAGAAATACATTCAATTCATCACAAAAATGTGATAGGAAGTAGATACATGTTCGGCTGATCAGAATGATTTCTGTAATAACATCTCATATTATATTTGCAAATGAAAAGACGAATCAACTTCTAGATGTAAATAAAACTAATTATTTAAGGCTTACCAAAAAAGCACTAATTAATTACAATGTAGACAACATATCAGAAAAAACAAAAAACATTAGGTAGACAAAAAATGGTCATAAACAAATGTATATTTATGTTTCTAACATATTCAAGTCTACAAATGAAACTTCAAACCCTCACATCCTAACATACCCTATATAAATAAGATAAAAATGAAATGCAGAACATACATAATTAAGTAAACATTTTGAGAGTAGCATACCAAAGCCTCTAGGCTCAGAGTTCCCATTATGGTATTTGAAAGTAGGATCACTCTCAGTGCCCCAATTACTGTGACAAGTATTTGATTGTTAGACGTGGACAGAGAGCCTTTGGAGCAAGATATAAAAATAAAAATAAAAATAGGAAAGACAAATGATCTTGCACCAAAGAGAGATCATACTGAGTGAGCTCAATAGTGGCCTTCTGACTGAAGGTCCAAGCGGTACGTTCTGCTGGATTTCCTGGAGCCAATGACAGATCCTAAACCAGAGATAAAAATGCAACTTATCACATGCTTTTAATTTATATGCATGGAGAAAAATGCTCTCGTTGAATCCACAATATTTAAACACCACCAAAAATAACCAACTAGGCATTTATGATATTAGGGGAAAAGAAGAAGAACAAAGGAATGCAATTTCAGGGTGGAGTAGAATGTTTTACCTCATAGCCCAGAAAATACAAGCTAAATTTATTCTCTGGAAAATCCAACCTCTTAAGCAACCTGTATTTGGGAAAAAACAAACTTAAAGATTTACTCTACTAGCACCAGTAATTGAAGGTAAGCATATACAGTGAACCAAATATGTATATTTACTCTTGAAGTTTTATTTTCGTTTCTAAGTGAATAATGAAATTGAAGTCCAATGTTTTTACTGCACATTGAATAATAAAAAATTTAAAAAAGAAAAAGAAACATTATAAATTCCTTAATGAAGATTAATTTGTTACGCACTATATTTTTTGGTGAAACTATATTATACGCCTATTGGCAAAAATAAAATATAAAAATTTAAGACAAGGAATTCATAGGTAACATGTTGCCACCAGGTACTAGTGCAAGACCACAGACTGCCTTCTGGCAGTAGAGACTACCAAATACCCAAGCTATTACCTTAGGAGTTAGGAATGCCCTAAATAAAGTCACTATTTAAATTTTAATTGATCCAGAAATTTACGATATACAAGAACCAGTAATAAAAACAATTTGAAACAACTACATAATCATAACAAGCGTATAGATGCCCGTCTACAAGATGACAACGAACATGTAGTCAAACAGTAAAAGATATATGATCAAACAACTGGTAAGTGATAATAGCATTGAAGAACAGAAGGAGAGTAGAGAAAGAGCAACCAGTCGAGGATTTGACTGTCCCTACATTGAAAAGCCTCCAGATTCTTAATCCAGCACATGGAGTGTAATATCCTGAATATTTACGAGGCTAGAATAAGAAAATAAAATTTTCCGAAAAAGACGCGAAAACACTATTCATAAAAACGCTAAATCACTATTCATAAAACATAAAGTCAACTTTGGAAAAGTCAACATTTTTGACTAACCGGATTAGTTAGGAAACCTAACTAGAAAGTAAACTAAGTTGGATTAACCAAATTAGGTGGAATTTGATTAGGTTGTAGACTGTAGAGAAAGTGAGGCATTATGGCCATTTAAGAAAGCTTATATGCAGGGACGGAGCCAGGATTTGTTCTTTGGGGGGGCCAAAAAAAAATTTAACATCATAAAATATATTCATCACTAAAAAATAAAATTTCACTATTATAAAACATATTTTTACTAAAACAAAAATAATATAGTAATAGAATTTGCTTTGACAATGATAATAAAACATAGCAAAAAAAAAAAAAGTCTTTTAAAACATATCAAAACTCGGGGGCCGTAGTCTTACAAAATTTTCAAAACAAACAAAATGTACAAGTGAGTTTTATAAAATTTTCAAACTTTGGGGTGAATCTTACAAAAATTTCAAACCTTGGGGGGGCCATGGCCCCCTCCAACAACCATGTAGCTCCGTCCCTGTGCATATATAGGTTTTTCCTTGATTAATTAGTTGGCAAAAATGAGACTTTGCTTCTTAAAATATGTTGTCCAAAATTGTATGGTGTGTTGTGGCACATGGGTGACTAGGTTTGGTGACTCACCAAGTGTGATGATGAATGAAGCATGTGACTCACTATGGTGACTAGCCATGGTGGGGTGGTTTAAGGTCCTAAATACCCTAAGTCTTGGTTTCCTATAAATAGAATCATCATTCTTAATAAATCCTCACATATTCACAAGTAATTCAAGAGCAAAAGAGGCTAGAGTAATCATAAGAGAGAGTTATATTAGTAATTGAGAGAAGGAAAGAAAGCTAAAATCTCGCGTTTTCAAGTATCGAGAAGCTAGCACTTCAAAATGTATGTTGTTATAAATTTAGTTTATGTTCTTGTGTTCTTGAGTAAAATTTATGAAAGGGAATTGTTAAATACACAATAGAAATTGTTATTTCCACAACAAAAGTGTCATTATAGATATTATAGCGACGGTTGCAGTTTTTTCTTCTGCAGTACCTCGACGTGACATGAGGGTGAAAGGGGTTCAAGAATAAGTTTCTTTTTATAAGGGCTAAAATCACTTATTTTGGCTTTTTTACTCCATATTGTAGGGTGGATCTCGAAAGATATGAAGATCTCCCCAAGCCGTCTACATCGACTTTCATCGAATACGGCTTTTCGCAGAATTCTATATGTATCTATGAGATCGAGTATGAGATCGAGTATGGAATTCTGTTTACTCACTTGAAATTGAGTATCCGTTTCCCTCCTTTTCCTGCTAGGATTGGAAAT
>CM035136.1:10452994-10695494 GCA_020205605.1 Panax ginseng
TAACCGTCGCTATACATCTACAGCGACACTTTTGTTGGGGAAATAACAAAAAGTGTTGTGAATTTAACAATTACCTTTATGAAATAATACATGTTTAGGTTTATGATTATGTAATACAATGCTATTAAGTCATAAAAGATGAAAAGTAGTTAATTAACCCAAGTGGTAACTAGTTAGAGAGATTGAAAGTATGAAATGAGAAACTCCTAATCTGAATTGTTATATCTATAAAGATATATGTCTAAGTGATGGTATTGAATGATATTGGGAGTTCTGTAAGCACTGATATTACACTAATGACTGCCAGTAAGATGCCAAAATTACCAGAATGCACCCCTGTTGCCAAGAACGATCTTATCATTAATGTTGTGAAACTTGATATATATTGAAGTATAGAATGTTTAAAATCACAAGGTTAAAACTTTGACCAATATATATATGGTGTTATCCATATATACGAATGAACTACAAGTTGATACTTGCAGAAAGAATGAGATTTAGATAAGTTAAGATCCACAGATGAAGTTAAGGAAATTTATAATTTTATAGTCTGTAATAAATTAATTCAACCAGTATAATTACGGAATCATCGGTTAAGTTACGAATGATGTTGAGTTAGCGTCGACCCTTGTTCGGGCGGCCAGCGCCCAAATTAGGGGGCGTTACAGAGAGTTCATAACCAATTTCTAGAAAGCTCAATCCCAAGAGAGAATAATTTACCCATAACACTCCTCACTACTCTGGCAATGTAACACCGATTATTAAGTACAGATTTGAGACTGACTTGCCGATTGACTCAAACTTTAAACATCATTATCCATCACAACAACTGACTTGCTGATTTGACACCAAAAGAAGAGAATAATGCCCCCTCACCGCCGCGCGGGGGAGGGTTGGGGGGACAGAGCTTGGAACCCTCACTGTCCTAACATTTTCATCAAATTAATGGAGATATCATGGATCTTTCTTCAAAATTTTAATGAAAATTCAAAAATTATCCTTGATATAATCCCAGATGGATAATTTCAAAACAATTACAGAATCACGAACTAGTCACTATAGTATGTTCACAGTAAGCTATGTAATATCTTTTAAAGCATGGGACGCTTCTAGTCTCCAAATTGGCATTTGAACATTAACTGAAAAAACTACATGACTAAACAACCAAATGAAGACCATTAATGCTGCAAGTAATTTCACATCTGCATCTGATATACATATGAGACATTGAAATTGAACAATAACTTTATAACTAGCAAGAACAAGACTTACGACATGCCCAGCACACGAGAGTAAAAATCAAGGCTGACTTTTGGATCCTTGATTCGAAACATCTGAAACATAATAAAACAAAGGTTGCAGAATACATATTATTAAGAAAAAGTTCATACTCATTCTTCAGATTACACAAGCTAACCAATGAATATTTTAATTATGTCATTTCTGCAATTCTTTCCATTTCCTCGTATTTGTATTTTAATCTTGTGATAAAAACTTTTCTATCTTTGTGAGATGTTATGTAAATGCTTTACCGTTTTAGAACCTTCAAAATATTTAACTATAAAGTATCTTTACAAAATGTTAAAAGAATAATTCTGGTTTTAGAATCTTCAGAATATTTAACTATACAATCTTTCATTTAATTTTATGACCAATAGGAGGCACTTTTTGCTGCAAGTAATTAGAAGTACAAAGCCAATTAGCACCTTAACTAAGAACAGTTTTACCTGCATACGTGCATATTATACCCGTAACCAATTACATGAAAATTCAATAAGTCAAAAAGAACTCTCATTTGTGGATGCAGGTAGATTATTGAAGCTAAATATAACTAAAAGGAGAAGGAGAAAATTCTATTTGAAGCTAAACTATGCATTTTAGCTTAAATCTCAGCTCATTTGGCAGAATTGTGTAAGCCATAATGGTACTTTTATATTTATTTATTTTTTATAATTGGACATTGGAAAGAAAGTACAGTTATTTTAAAAGCTTCAGATAATTTACGGAACTACTATAATTCTTTTTCCATTTTCTAGACATGTTATAGAAGTACTCCCAAGTAGAGTAAAGGTAATCGTAACAACCTCACTTTAGGGATAAGCTAAAATTCTGGTGCTTCTCCCACTAGTTTTGCATCAAGCTTAGTAAATTACATAATTGAACTATAAAAAAGATAAGTAAATTGTTGTTAAAAATTTCTACTGTTGCTCTACAACCCTATATAAGACTACAATTAAAGCCTCCCACCAACAAGCAGTGACTGAATCACTGAAGTTCTTATATATTGATTTGTAAAAAAAAATCATGAAATCAGTATATTGCATTGGTAATCATGATCTTAACTCAACAAAGAATCATAATCCAGCTAGTAATCAACTGAATATATTCTCTGTCATAAATCCAAAAACAACAATGGGTAAAGATTAATGTACATAATAAATTTGTGGGCAAGTGTTTCTAAAGTATAGCTTACTGTTTGTTGCATAATGTATCCTTTAGTGGCTTCATCTGGGGTTGTGTGAAGGCCTGGATCGTTAGATGGGGATTCTTTGGAATCAGAAGCCATTGATGATGATACGAAGAATCTACCAGACCAATTCTTAACCTGCAAAAGAAACATATAAACAGAAATTGATGAGAAATTAGGAAATTGGAATTCTGGGGATTAAAGCAATTGAAAGTTTGAACCTTTGGGTTGATTGTGAGGTATAGAGGGATTGACGATGAATGGGGTTTTGCGGTGAATCGGAAGAGAGAGAGGCGATATAAGGAACTGGTAATTAAAGAGGTCATTTGCGAGAGAGAAAGCTCACCTTGTAAATTTTTACTGATGCTATACGAATTGTGAGAAAAGTTCCGCTTAATTATTGCTGCAAAAAGGATTTTTATATTTATTCTTTATTTAAATTTATTTTTAAATTAAGAAATTTGTAAGGAGGGTGGTTATCTCGTTCCATCCTTCTCCATTGATTTTTTTTTGTTTAACTAACTATTTAAATCAATAAATTATATTTTATTAAATATATGCAGATAAATGATGACAATGAATATTTATCTAACAAAATACAATTGATTTTAAATTTCTCGCTCACTCTAATAAATCACTAGAATCATCTAAAATTTGAAATAAATTTCATCGTCCATATATATATATATATATATATATATATATATAGGGAGTTGATTCATAACTATCATGGGTTATGAGATATTTAGCTAACTCATCTATGGTCATTTAATACAATCTTTAACGATGAAGATTAGAAGAATTTTATTACTATCGTAAAAAGTTCTTGGTTAAAAAATTCAAAAAAAAAAAGCCAAATTTTTTTTCTTTCTTCTATTCTAACACATTTTTTTTCTCTTTCTTTAATCAAATCTTAAAATCCAATGATTTTTCGTTACAAATCCAAATTCGTTAATCTACATATGGTTGGAAAGGTCTTGAAAAGATTTTCAAAGTAAGAGACACTTTTGATATGTTTTGATATATTTAAAAGATTAAAAATTACAACCAAAGCTTATAATGATATATTTCAAAATATAAAATTTAATTCTAATTTTTGTCATTTTAACTAAATAAAATGATATCAACAAATGATCTTATTTAAAAAATATTAACGAGAGTTTTTTGTAATAATATATAAATTAATAATTTTAGATTTGTAACAGAAAAAGTTATTGAATTTTAAAATTTGGTTGAAGAATGATAAAAAAAAAAATGGGTTAGGAAAGAGAGAGTGTTTTAACTCTTTCTTGAATTTTTTAAGGTTAAAAGTATATGCAAAAAGTTTATGCGGATACTAATTATTATTTGCAGAAATTTCGTGGGGACATTACTAATCTTGGCCATCGAAGATTGCAATGAAATAACCACATATGAGTTGGCGGGGAGATGACCCATTGCTAACTGTGACTATTGTAAGACCCCAAATTTTTATAAATAATTAAAAATTAATTTTTTATATATATTATTCTAAATAGTAAAATGTATTTGATTTAATAAATGTTATAGTTGTGGGTGATATGTGTAAATTATATAAAGTAAACGATTGTTGGAAAATATTCGTTTTGTTTTAAATATTCTTTCATCAAGAATATTATATTCTTAAAAAAACGTGACCTTTGAAATAACCAATCATTAGTGGTCCCCACAACGAAATAACTTTTGGATATAGAAAGCGACAGAAATAACCTTTTTATAAAATAACGGCAAAACTTTTATCGTTAATTGTTGAAAAAATCGATGATAAAAATACAATAATACGCGTTATTCCACAGTAGTATGCGGTATTGCACAATATCTCTGATTATTTGTTCTTACGTAAGAAGTCACTTAGTATTTCATTCAATAATTGTCACAGTAGTTGTTGCGTAGTATCTCATATTATTGATTCAATAATTGTTACAATAATATATGTATAATATTTTATATTATTAAATCAATAATTGTCACGACACAATTACTCATATTATTTGATATAATACAATTATTGGATAGCATTATTGGCAATGTCTGGAAAGTTCTGTCGAAGAAAAGGGTTAGGATATTTAATTGCGCCCCAGTAAGGAGAAATTTTTATCGGAAAACCCCTTATTTCTTGGGAACGATTTGATTGTTAAATATTGTGAATCTAAAATATTAATTGTGAATAATTATTGAAGAATAAAACGTATTGATAATTATTATGTGGTGGATATTTGTCCAAATTTTTATTACAAATGGAGGAATTTAGCATGAGATATTTGCTGAAAGTTTGACATATTTTGTTATGAAACCACAACTATCTTCTCCGATAGAATATTTGTTCAAATATATTATCGTAATATTATATTATAATAGCATATTATGATATTATAATAGTATAATGTGAGACCCCGAATTTTATGAAATAAAAGTATTCAATTTTTCTATTTTAGTAAATGGTTAAATTGATAAAAGGTTAAAGTTAAGGGTGATATGTGATTTTTTTTTTTAAGTAGACAAGTTGTCATAAAATACCTGGTTACTATTCACTCTAGTATTATACACTCGGGTATTTGGGACATTTTTTGTGTCGGAGTACTATTCACGAGTTACTATTCATGAATTACTATTCACAAGTTACTATGCACAAGTTACTATTCACGAGTTACTATTCACGGGATATTATTCACCCGAAGAAAATATATTTCTTTTCGGTCCAAATCATTTTTGGGTACAATATTATTTCATGAAGAGATGTACTAATTTTTCGTAATTTGTTGAAATTATAATGAAAAGCTTTTTATATAAAATGTAATACTTTTATAAAGTTATTCTATAAATAGAATATATTATATCTATTATGCGTAGTGTTTTGCATAGTAAAATCTTTTTATATAAAATGAATACTTTATAAATAGAATATATTATATTTTATTATGCATAGTGTTTTGATAGTGTATTCCAGATAGTGTTTTTAGATAGTAAAATCTTTTTATATAAAATAGAATATATTATATTTTATTTAAAAAGATTTTACTTTAAATATGGACCGTCGATTAAAGTAAATCAATCTGGACCGCTTAAATGGGTTGAGTTCTTATTCATTTCATTCTTCTATAAATAGAAGCTCATTCCTTCATTATTTCTTACGAATTCACTGAAACTCTAGAGAGAGAAACTATAGAGAGAATTCTTCTTCTATAATCTTGAGAGTATTTCTTTAGAATTTAAGAAAGCTTTGAGCGTAATATAAGTTTCCTTCGAGTATATCCTCGCCCTACTAGTCGGAATACTCTTCTTTGAAAGGTAAAGGGATATTATTATAGTAAGAAATATTATTTGTTGTACCCGTAAGGGGTGTTATTCTTTCGTATTCATGAAGAGAACTTATGTTATTCCATTCTTTATTATTCTGTTGGAATAACCTGTATGCGCGGTTTACCCTATAATTGGTGGAATGACCTGTATATGCGGTTTACCCAATACTTGGTGATCTTCTTCTCATTATTCCATTCTTTATTATTCTCATTGGAATAACTTTGTGTCTGCGATTTACCTATACTTGGTGGAATGACACAGATATGCGGTTTACCCAATACTTGGTGATCTTCTTCATTATTCCATTCTTTATTATTATGTTGGAATAACCTGTTTATGCGAAGTACCGCATACTTGGTGAAATTCTTTTATTATTCCGTTCTTTATTATTCTGTCGGAATATCCTATCGGTGTGAATTTCACCTGACCTAGTTCCATTATTTATTATTTCATTCTTTACTATTCAGCGCCTAATAATATCATATGCATGCGTTTTATCTTGGACACAGTTCTATTATTTATTATTCCGCATTTATTATTCATTTGAATAACTCATTCATGCATGATTACGCACGCATGGTGAAATTCTTGATTATTCCATTCTTTATTATTATGTTGGAATAACTTTATCATCATGCCAAGTAATCTGCATACATGGTGAAATTCTTTTATTATTCCATTCTTTATTATTATGTTGGAATAACTTATCTATCGCAAGCAATCGCATACATGGTGAAATTCTTTTATTATTCCATACTTTATTATCTTTGTTGGTTATGGGTTTTACAAATTGTATGTCTTTGACACTGTAGTGCAAAGATGATATGTTGTTGAATATCTTTGGCCTGTAGTGCAAAAATGATCTATTATTTGATAGCTTTGACCCGTAGTGCGAAGATGGACAGGTGTATGACATGATCATGACCACTAGTGATAATAACGAATATCCTTGGTCGTATTGCATGGATAATTCAATGATGTGATTGGCAAGATAATGACCATTATTGTAACAAATGAATGTCTTTGGTAGTAGTAATCGACGAATACATTGATTGGTATGATCATGACCATTGGTTTTATAGTTGAATATCTTTGGCCCGTAGTGCAAAGATAGACAATTGATTGGTATGATCATTGTTATTACATTTAAATATCTTCAGCCTTTGGGGTAAGGATATTGAGTAAACATTCTATTAATCCTTTGTGGCAAGGAGAAACTGTTGATTTACATGATTATAAATATGAATTGTGAACTTAATTAAAATCTTTAGTGGTTCAGGTGAAGACAGGTGATGAAAGTTCTCTTTGTCTTGGGTACAACGAAGAACTGTTGATGAGTATTACAGGAATGAAATATTAACGATGGACTTTTAATTTGGAGGAGAAAGTAGACATTATGTTCTACTTGACTCTTCTAATGGATTGTTGATTCCGCTGCAATTATGGTTGAAAAGTTTTATTATCTACCATATATTCTAAATCTCTGATTTATTCTGATAAAGGTTGTTGATAAATTAATTATCTTAGCCATGATATTTTTTACTGGGCTAGTTGTGCTCACCCTTTTGCTTCACAATTTCTTTCAGGTAATAAGAGTGTAGGCGGGTTGAAATGAGGATAACAGGAAATAATAGTGTGATGGTTCGAGATCGTCGAAGTTTCTCAATACATTATAAAACGGCATGATATGCAAGTATAATTGTATTGAAGACCTAAGATGTGTGTCGTATTTTATACGTCACATAATAATTGATTTTAGCGAACAACAATAGGGTGATGAGAACTTGACTTTGAAAGCGTCAAAAGTGCACCTCATTAGAATGAATATGATAATAATCTTCTCGTTCTTCTTTGGGGTCTTAAAATATTTCTTCTTTGTATTTTATATGGCATTGTAACAATTTGAGTTTGATATCATCTACGAGACAATATTGTATTAAAACTCACGATTAATCATAATTAAATATTTTATCTGACGATTCAACATTAGATAAATGAAGTTTGTATTTAATTTTTATAATGTGATATCTGGCGACTCAGAATGGGTGATGTATACCTATTTTTGGGGACGTCACATATAATTTTATAATTTATACTAGATAACTTTTTAAATATTAATATTTTTATAATATATGATTTGCAGCATGTTAGTATATTAAAGGTGAGTGGAGGTGAGATGTTTTGCTTTGTATTCTTTTTTCTTTTCTCCAAGTTGGTGGGCTGAAAGACTTTATCGTGCAATTCATTTTTCTAAATTGTGGGCCCTCAACCAATAAAAAGAAAGAAAGAAAGAAAGAAAGTTAAGCAAAAAAATTTGGCAAACGTTCTGAGGTTATCAAGCGTAACACGCCACCATCTTCCTATAAATAGGTTGCTCAGTTAAGAAATGAAACTCACACCAGAATCACAAAATTCTTCTTCTATAATATTGTGCGTATTTATTTCGAGTATAAGGATACTTTGAGTTAAGCTAATAGTGCAAGATTTTAATCTCCATTATACGAGTCAGATCTAGTCTTCTACTAAGATAAATGATATAATTTTCTTTCAATACTCGTAAGGGATATCATTTTCTTCATACTTCATATTATGTAAGTGATATTATTTCATTTCATATTCCTAAATTTGAACTTACTATGGTAAGTATTGCTTATATAATTCCTGAAATGATTAGAAATTTCTTGATATTTGCACTTCATCTAATCACTACTAAAAAATGGTCATTTGTGATAGCCAAAATCCATCAAGAAAGGTTTACATCACAATGGTCGTCTTATATACGCCCATCATGAAAGGTTTTACGTGATGATTTTGGCAATCAAGCAAAAGCTTAGTGTTTTTGTGATGATTAATGCAATCAGATTAACATGTAATCTATTGTGACTGTCAAAGTCATCACACAAAAAAAAACAAGACTTTAGGGATCAAAGGTAAGAACATGAATCTCTATTTACCCCATTTGCAAACTAAATAACGAGTATTACAACTACACCAAAGTCCAGGTCATAATTATAATTTTTAATATATATATATATATATAATAGGAAACATATATGAGTTGAATTACTAAACAAAATTACTTCTACAAAAGATTTGGTGCTTGCAATGTCAGTCACAAATACTCTATAATGATGGTAAAATTAGTCATCAGTGAAAGCCGTCATATATTTTATTATTTTGTGATGACTTAAAAATTCCATCATAAAATACCTTCTTTTTGTAATTACAAATAAAAGTCGTCACAAAAATTTATTTTTTTAATGATTGTTATGGTCGTTATAAAATATTATTTTGATTATTTCTTACATTAAAATATTAGTGATAGCTTAAATGCAATCACGAAAAGGGTATATCTATAAGTGATGACTTAGTGCGTCAAAAAAAGAAAATTTATTTTGCGTGAAAAATTTGGTGTGATTGACTTGACCATCACAATTATAATACATTGATGGCAAGATTAGTCACCACTAAGAACCATCATATATACTATTATTTTGTGATTGCTTAAAAAGTCCATCACAAATTACTATCTTTTGTGATTGTTTTTAAAAACTGTTACAAAGTTCTGTCACGTATTCTTATTTTTCTAGTAGTGAATATCATTTCACTGAAATATTGGTCTGAACTTTCTTATTAAATTTTAATATTTTTATGTTGGGGTACTATTCAGCCGGGGTACTATTCATGCCAGAGTACTATTCACGACGGAATTTGGTTTTCTTTTCTTGTCCAAATTATTTTTGAAATATGAATCTTAAATATCATTCTTGAATTTTATTCCATAATTAGTTATCATTTTGACAATTTGGACATTCTTAAACTTGGATAAATTAAATTACAAATCTCTAATATTTATCATTGATCTCACTTTTATTCATCATTTATATCATTGTCATAATCCTCACATTTAAATTATGGTGAAAGTTATCTTTTACCCGTAGTGCAAAGATGAATTATTGATTGGTGTACAAATGAATATATTTTTCCCGTAGTGATAGACTATTTTTTGGTGTGATTATGACCATTGGTGTACAAATGAATATCTTTGGCCTGTAGTGCTAATATGAACTGTTGATTGGTGATTATAAAAGAATATCTTTGGCCCGTATTTCAAAGATGAAATCTTAATTGGTGTTACAAAGATAAAATATTGATGGTTTACTTGACCTTTTTATTGGATTGTTTATCCCGCTGCAGTTGTTGATCTAAAAGTTGCTGTCTACTATATTTTATCTGAGTTGTTATTGTTGAAAGCTAATGATAATTTATTCTTCATTATTTTAGTCATAATATTCTTTATTAGGCTAGTTGAGCTCACCCTTTTCCTTTTTGTTATATTGTTCTTCTTAAGAAATGAGTGTAGCTGAGACTAGTCGGAGAGTGGAGTAATGGTTTGAGATGGTTACTATAGTAGTCCTCACTATTCTGTAAAATACGATACAATATTTATATTGAAACTCACAGCGTATAATGTGACCGTATTTTGCACGACAGTTTAATAGTCGTAAATAGAAACATTTGTATTTTAATTCTGTATTATGTATTTTTGCGACTCAAGATGGGTTGTGTGAACCTATTTTGGGGGCGTCACAACTATAAATCAACTCTTATATATATACACATTTACAATATATATATATATATATATATATATATATATATATTATGTGATTAATTAGACAAAAAAATTACATTTAGTTTAGTACCTAATAGATTCAAGTTTTGTGATTTTTAAAACTTATATACATATATAGGAAAAAATGTATATACACAGTTGTGTATTACACAGTAGGGTTATGACGACGGTTTTTTGGGTTATAGCGATGATTTCACCTATAATAACTATGACGACAGGTGAACCGTTGTGATAGCCCAAAAAACCTGTCGTCATAGTCCTACTGTGTAATACACAAATGTGTATATACATATAGCCATATATATACATACATATATATATATATTAATAATGGTCAGCATAAAATTTAATAAAGTTACATTTTGGCATGCAAAGAAAATTTTCAATTTCTTCAATTATAAAAATCAACAGGTTTTAAAAATAGTAGAATGAAAAAAAATTGTCAATGATCTTCTCAACCTAAGGCTTAATTAATTCTAGTATTGGATTCACGGGCTCAAATCATTAAGCTTAGTAGCTTACCACTAGCTGAGCTGCTTTAGTTTGATCTAAGGGTATTATTATAGTTTAAATACATATCAATTATATACAAAAATATTCATAAATTATTTTTTGTTATGTAAAATTAAAAATACATGTTTGAATAACTCTATAATTATATATAATACTTTGAAATATAAATATATAATTAAAATAAATTAATATATAGGATCGAAGCATTGTCGGTTCAAAAAAGTACGATTTAGTGTACCCGTGGTTCAGAGGTAAATACCAAAATCGCATCATACTGGTCCCGATTTAAAAAATTTTACACCAAAATTGCATTGTCGAGGTGAAAGGTTTAGTTAAAAACTAGCCGGTTTGATGTGGTTTGACCGATTTTGGATCATTTTCGGTTTAAATTGTTATACCTATCTGTTAGAATTTAAGAACGAATAAAATTGCAATCACACAAAAATTATATGAAAGACAAAAATGAGAACACGCGATATACCCAGGTTCATCAATTTGGCTAATCTTGCTTGTCTGATATATTAATTAGATACCTCACACGTTCTACAATGATTCATACACCAAATAATGTTTTTATAGTAATTAGAAAAACCTTAGCTGCTATATATAACATGAGCCCAAACACATGATGTGACGCCCCCAAAATAGGTATACAACACCCGTTTTGTGTCGTCAAATACATGGTACAAAAAGCAAACTACAACTTCAATAATACAATTGTCGTGCAAAATACGACAACACATACTGTGAGTTTAAATACAAATATTATCTTCTGACAATATCCACACTCAAATAAGTCATCATTATGATTATTCAAACACTATTTTACGTGTAAATAGTGAGGATCGCTAAAACATCTTTCTAGAACCATCACTCCATACCCCGACTAGATCCTGCTATGTTCTCACCTCCTGAGAAGAAAAATGGAACAAAAAGAAAAAGGGTGAGCTCAACTAGCCCAGTAAGAATATTATGACTAAGATAATGTAAAATCCCAAATTTTACGAATAGAGATTTAATTTTCTCGAAATATTTTTTTTAATATTATGGTGTGAATTTGAGATAATATTATAGTTGTGGGTAGTATTTATAAATTTTGCAAAGTATGCAAGTTGTTATATAATATTCGATTGGTCGGGGAATATTCTTTTTGTCGTGGAATATCCGTACGACGGCATAATCATTGGTGGACCCCACAACGGAATTATTGTCGGATTGAGAAAACGACAAAAGTATTTTATTGAAAATAACGGCGGAAGTTTACCGTTATCTTCATTGAACTACTCTTAGTAAAAAATACGATGTCTACGCGTGGTTGCATAAGTAGCACACCAGTATTGATTATTGATGCTTACGTGAGAAGTCACCCGGTTATACTCAATTATTGCTATAGTAATTGTTGCATCATATCTCTCATATTATTGATTCGATTATTATCACAAGATCATCCGTATTATATGATATATTATTAAGTCAATAATTGAGATGACAAAGTTATTCATATTATTAAATTGCAATATTTACAATGTCTGAAGTTACATCGAGGAGAGGTTTGGTCACCTAATTACGCTACCATAATAGGAGAAATCCTTATTGGAAAGCCCTCTCTTTCCTAGGAACGACCTGGTTGATAAATATTATGAGTTATAAATTAATGATGAATATTATTAATATTGATGTTGTGCTCGGAGTTGAATTTGGAGACGCGGACGTGATATTTGAGTCCGGAACGGTAAAATTAGTTAAAATAGACTATAAACAAAAAATTTGCTGATTTTTACAATTTGGTCAAAAAGTCAACAGTTGACTTTCGGGAAAAGTCAAACTTGAAAATTTCAAAATTTATATTTTTGATAAAAATAGTTTCATTATGTTGGAATTATTTGTGTTAGTGAAAATCGACATTTATTTCGATAAAAATTGATGTTTGGAGGTTATTTTGACCAATTGGGTATTTAACCGGATAAATGAGCAATTGATTGCTATTATTTCACATGATTATAACTATTTGTTCACATATGTATACTACTGTTTCACATTCTTGTTACTATTAGGGGAGTTGGTGCAAGATTGATAATACTTGAATGACTAAGTTAAAAATAGAGGTATAGATGGAGGTATTGTTCTGTAATTTTTCGAGGCCCAAAATATGCAATTATCGAAACTATATTTTTCTATAAATAGAAGCTCATTCTTTCTTCATTTCTCACCAATTCACTAAAGCTATAGAGCACTTATTGTAGAGAGAAATTATAGAGTGAAGCTATAGAGATAAAATCTATAGAAGAAGAGAAGCCTGCTACTTCACTACTCCTATATCCAGTTTCTTTTATGGTAAGGGGTGTTATTTCTTTTGTATTCAAGAAGAGAACTTCTGTTATTCTATTCTTTATTATTCTATTGGAATAACCTGTATACGCGGGCTACCCTATACTTGGTGACATTCTTCTATTATTCCGTCTTTATTATTCTTTTGGAATATCCTCATGCATGCATTTTTTTCTGGGACTTCGATTCCGCCTTTATTATTTTGTTAGAATATCTTGTCTGTGCGTTTACGCCGGACTTGGTTCCATCTTTATTATTGTTCATTGGAATATCCTGCATGCAAGTTTACACGGACCGGTTCCGCTTTATTATTCTCATTGGAACATCCCGCTTGGTCATGTATTTCTCCCGACTGGTTTCGTTACTTATTATTCTCGTTGGAATAACTTTTCGTCATGCAAGTACCGCATGCATGGTGATTTCTTTTGTTATTCCATTCGTTATTATACTTAGTTGGTTAAAGTTTTGACTTATACTCCATGAAATTAGTGGAATATCCTTGATATTTGCAAGGCTTCATCCAAAGATTTTTCATGGAAATATTCTTCCGAGCATTCTTGAATTTTACTCTACAAAGCGAAGATCATGTTGACAATTTGAACGTTATCAGTTCCTGGATAAACTAATTCTTGAACTTGTTTTATTAAATTCTTATATCATTGTCATCATCCTCATGTTTATATTACATTGAAAGTCATCTGTGGCCTGTAGTGCATAGATGGACTTGGTATGATTATGACCAGGGATTATTCGGTAATCATAACTGTAATGTTACAAATGATGTGGAAAAAGTCCTCATTGGCCCGTAGTGCATTGATGGACAGTTTTTGGTATGATTATGGCTATGGATTCTCTTTGTTCGTAGTGCAAAGATGAATTGTTTTATGGCATGATCGGGACCGTTGATGAAAACATGATTATCTTAAGCCGTAGTGCATGTATAATTCGTTGTCGTGATACTAAAGAATATCCTTGGCCGTAGTGCAGGGGTGATTCGATGATGTGGATTATTTATTAAGCTGAGTCCCAGCGATAATAGTGATGAAAAACCTTTTCAATAATAGAAGATAGTAGATTTTATTCCCTACTTGACTCTTCTAATGGATTGCTTGTTCCGCTGCAGTTAAACTTGATGTTTGTTATATTTTATCGCTTAACAACATTTGTTGAAGGTTAACGATAAATTATTCTCGCATTATCTTAGTCTTAATATTTCTTCTTTGGGCTAGTTGAGCTCACCTTTTCTTTCACCGTTTCTCTTGAAATGAGAAACGTAATTGGGGCTAATCGGAGAAACGTGAGTGATGGTCCTAGATGGTGCATTAGTAGTCCTCACTATTCTCGTGAAATAGTGTGATAATAATTGTAATGAGGACTCCTTTTGAGTTTGTATAATCTCTAGTAGACAATATTTGTATTCAAACTCACAGTTTATGTTTTATCGTATTATACACGACAGTTGTATTATTAAGTTGTATTTGAATTCTGTACCATATATCTGGCGACTCAAAATAGGTGATGTATACCTATTTTTGGGGGCATCACAGATAATATACAACAAATTATCATTAGTTTTCAACAGGAAAAAATCTGATAAAATATAATAGATAACAAATTTTAGATCAACAACTGCAGCGGAAACAACAATCCATTAGGAGAGTTAAGTAGAGAATGAGTTCTACTATCTTCTAAGATTTAAAAGTCCATCATCAATATTTTATCCTCAGTAATAATAATCAATATACATCTTTAAAAAATATTCATCTTTGCACTACAGCCAAAGATATTCATTTGTATCACCAATTTGGTCATGTTCATCTCAACACTGCTCATCTTTGCACTACGGGCAAAGATATTCATCGATTAATCATTCATCTTTGCACTATAGGCCAAAGATATTCAGTAATATCATCATTTAGGACTGAGGATGATGAAAAATATTTTAAAGAAAACGAATCCAGTGAAACAAAATAACAAATATTAGATATTCGTATTACAGTTTATCCAAGATCAATAATACTTCATAATAACCAATTTCGAAGTAAAATTCAAGAATAAATATCAAAACATGGATACAATCAAAGATAGTAACCATAATAGACATCTTGGACAAAAAGAAGAAAATTTCATTTTTTGATGAATAGTGCCGTATACGTGAATAGTGCCGTATACGTGAATAGTAACCCCGACACAAAAAGTTTCAAATTTGATAAAAAGTTCAAACCAATATTTTGATATCGAAGAAAATAATATCATTTATGAAGAAAATAACATCCCTTACCTCAAAATAACATATTTCGATTGAATTTGGATATAGTCTTGATGAAACTTGTACCAGATAAAGAACACTAAAAAATACTCACAAGAATACGCTCGATAATATAGAGGAGAAAGAGAGAAACTTGTTTCGGTGTGATTTTCAATTCTAACTTAGCCTCTCTATTTATAGGAAAATGTTAGAACGCTTATAGAGACTAAAATAATAAAATATATTATTTCTTTTTTTTCTTCCACACCACCTCAATTTGTCAAGCACCACCACCATCTTTGAACCAAAAGATAGCGACCCATGTGTTGATAACCAAGTGGGTCTCACCCATAAATTAATAAAAATTATTTTATTTTCCTAAACTTCAACAATTCATAAAAAATAGAATGTTTATCAGAAAAATACGAATTTTATGTCCATTCTACCCGAAATCAATTCTCTACAACTTAGTAGCTTTGAGTTTTTCCAAATTCCAAACATACAATATCCGAAATCCACAAATGGATAATTTTAATACCTCCACAATCGACAAAAATAATGATAAAACACCTCAAAGATTAATTCCTTCATTTTTATCCACATAAAATAAATATATCCATCATTTATATCCACATAAAATAAATATTTTCTTATCATATAAATTAATAATTAATTATTCACAAATAATATTACAGAAATCACAATTATGACAACCAGCTAGTTCTCAGAAGAAAGGGGGCTTTCCAATAAGAATTTCTCCTTCTCATGGCGCAAATTAGGTGACCAAACCTCTCCTCGATGTAACTTTCTAGACATTACCAATAATGTTATCTAATAATATTATTCAAATAATATGAATTATTGATCTGATAATGGAAAATACTGTGCAGTGATAATTATTGAAACAACAATAATATAAACAATTATTGAATCAATAAAATAAAATATTAAACAATAATTACTATAACAATTATTGAGTAGTGTCTTCTTACGTAAGAATCAATAATTCAAAAATACTGTGCATCCACGCCAGACATCGTATTTTAACCAACGGGTATTCCAACAAAGGTGTTAATCAGTAATAACTACGCCGTTATTTATAAAAACTCAAACTTATCGCTTTTCTCCATCCGACGCTTATTCATTATAGGGCCCAATATGATCGCTGCTTGGTCAATGCGAAATATTCTCCGACAACAAGAATATTCCACGACCAAACGAATATTCCCCGACAACAATGATTATTTAATAACCACTTGCTTATTTTGCAAAATTTGCACATTTCACCCATAACCAAAATATTATATCAATTTAATACCTTATTATTCACAATAATAATTAGAGAAAATTCGATTTTATTTATAATAAGTTGGGGTCTTACACATGAGACCCAATACATTAGTAAAATTCAAGATCAGACTACTAATAAATCCCTCAACCTAATTGCACTATGCGCTTGACTTCCATAGTATGCTCCTCCTCAGAACCCCCACCACCACTCATTGGTGAAATTTGAATGTCATTCATCGGGCGAGTTAGACCCCCGACTGGGTAGTCGTAATAGCCATTCGTCGAACTCACAGAAGTATGAGTCAATCCCAACACTATCTAATGCTAGATTTACCATAGCTTTAGTACACAAATCAAGCCAAGTCGAATTCCTATCAAAACAAGTTATTTATACATATTTTGTACATAATTTTTATAAGCAGTTAATATTAATATTCTGAGCAAATATAAGTTTAATTATACATTTGTAATTTTTCTAATGACATTGTTATTATAAGTAACATTTATTGTATTTATAAAATTATTTTTATTTTGATAATATTGATCGCTAGCTTAGATGAGTGAATATGATAAAGTTTGTTGGCTCAATTAACTCACACATCATATCAACCGAAGTTAGTTAGGGTAGTTAGGTTCGATTGAAATAGCGAGCTACAAGAAAAGAATCCATACAAAATAGTTTTCTAAATTTGCATATTAATTAAAGGAGTAGTAGTATTTCAAGCGAAATTAATATTATTTTTTTTCATTGCAAATGTTTGACTTTTAAAAGATATAATTCAGATAGAAGAGGGAACAATTTAATGATATAATCTGGGCCGGAATCAGTAATTTATATTAGGAGGGCCAAAATTTTTTATGAAAAATAATAATTCTTTATATATGTTTGTAAAATAAAAAAAAAACATTTATTATACCTCAAATTTTCTAATAAGTTGTGGTTAAATGTTAATTCAAGCAACATATATGAATAATCCCACGTGCGAAGGAAGGTGCCGAGTAAAATTCAATTAGGGGATAACTTCATTTTTTTTAACTTTGGGGATTGTGATACAGGGAATTTCAGACTGAAGATCCTGAGAGATCAGATAATACGATGATGATGATGTTAAAAGACCAAAAACTAAGTGATCCGCACAACGATATCGATTGATTTCGGGGTCAAGCGTTCGGTTCATGTCTTCGGAGCCGGAGTTCGACTTCGGATGACGTCATGACTTCGAGGGTGACGATCTTCTTCTAGAATGACGTCATGACTTCGGAAGTCGATAGATTGACTTTATTATTATTATTATTATTTAGTTCTTTTATAATAATAGTATTTTATTAGGTAGTAAATATTTTATAATAAGTTGTTATTTGTTAGGATTTTATTTCCGTAATTTTAGGGAGTTTGTTAGGATTTTGTTTTCATATCTCTAGGAGGATTTTATTTCCATATCTTTAAAAAGATTCTAGAGTGACTTGGAAAGAATTTTTTATTAAGCTATATAAACCAAACTTGTGGGTGAATAGAAAGATAACTTTGATTTTGATAAATATAAATTTACACATTAGAAAGAGTTTATGTGACGCCCCCAAAATAGGTATACAACACTCATCTTGAGTCGCCAAATACATGGTACAGAATACAAATACAATCTTAAATATACAACATGAGCTGTGAGTTTTAATACAAACATTGTCTTTTAGACAGCATTAAAACCTAAAATAAGTCCTCAATACATTTATTAACACACTATTTCACGTAATAGTGGAGGACTACTAATGCTATCCTCTCGGACCTTCACTCCGCTCCCAACTAGTCCTCGCTACGCTCTCATTTCTGAAGAGAACAATGAAAGCAAAAAGGGTGAGCTCAACTAGCCCGTTAAGAAATATTATGACTAAGATAATACAGAATAAATTATCATTAGCCTTCAACAAAGTTAAACCGATAAAATATAACAAACATCAAGTTTAATCATAATGAACACAAGCATCCATTAGAAGAGTCGAAGAGGGAATAAAATCTACTATCTTCTATGATTTAAAAGGTTTTTCATCACTTTTATCATTTGGGACTCAAATTAATAAATAATCCACATTACCGAATCACCTCTGCACTACGGCCAATAATATTCTTTAGTATCACGACCACAATTATCCATGCACTACGGGCCAAGAATATTTGTGTATTCATTAATGGTCATGATCATGCCAACAACCATCCATCAATGCACTACGGGCCAATGATGACTTTTTTCCACATCATTTGTAACATTACGGTACCCATGATTACAATCAATAATCCTCGGTCATAATCATACCAAGTCCATCTATGCACTTATAGGCCACATTGACTTTCAACAAAATATAAACATGAGGTCGACGACAATGATATAAGAATTCAATAAAAACAAGTTCAAGAATTAATTTATCCAAGAACCAATAACGCCTAAATTGTCAACATGATACTTTCAGAGTAGAGTAAAATTCAAGAATGCTCGGAAGAATATTTTCATGAAAAGATCTTTGGATGAAGCGCAAAATATAAAGGATATTCCACTAATTTCATGGAGTATAGAAGTCAAAACTTTAACCAACCGAGTATAATATAGAATAGAATAACAAAAGAAATCACCACGCATGCGATAGATCACATGCATGAGTTATTCCAATGTAATAATAATTAATGGAACCAAGTCGGGGCGTAATACGCACCGGCAAGCGGATATTCCAATGTATCAATAACTAACTAACGGAACATGTCGTGCGTAGCATTGCATACATGATGTTCCAATGTAATAATAAATAACGGAACCATCCAAAAAATGATAAAGAATGAAATAATGTAAGAATTTCACCAAGTATAGGGTAGCCGTCATGATACAAAGTTATTCCAACAAAATAATAAAAATGGAATAACAAGTTCTCTTCACTTAATACAAAAGAAATAATACCCTTACCGTAGAAAAAAAGCGGATAATTTGGAATAAGTAAGGTAGAAACTTCTTTCTTCTTTCTCTCTATAATTTCTCTCTCTATAATAATTGCTCTAAAGCTTTTGTGAATTGGCGACAAATGAAGGAAGAATGAGCTTCTATTTATAGGAAAATATAGTTTCGATAATTATGCGTTTTGGGGCTCAAATATTACAAAGACAATACCTCCAACTTTTCTTTCTTTTTTAATTTAGTCCTGCAAGTATTATCAAACTTGCACCACATCCTCTAATAGTAAATAATGTGAATCAATAGTTCAATCATGTGAATCAATAGTATAATCATGTGAAAAATACGAATTACAAAGATAAGACTCCATCTATACCTCCATTTTTAACTTAGTCATGCAAGTATTATCAATCTTGCACCAACTCCCTTAATAATAGATACAAGAATGTGATTCAATAGTACACACATGTGAACAAATAGTTATATAAGCATGTGAATTAGTAGCAATTAATTGCTCATTTATCCGATAAATTACCCGATTTATCAATATAACCCCTGCACATCAATTATCATCTAATAGATGTCGATTTCCATTAACACTAATAATCCCAACACAATGGAACTATCAAATTCATCTTTAATCAACATGAACT
This sequence comes from Panax ginseng, assembly GCA_020205605.1. Taxonomy (NCBI): domain Eukaryota; kingdom Viridiplantae; phylum Streptophyta; class Magnoliopsida; order Apiales; family Araliaceae; genus Panax; species Panax ginseng. The sequence continues at coordinate 10,473,381 of CM035136.1, forward strand.
TATTCATCATTAATATTATAACTCACAATATTTAACAACCAAAGTCGCTCCTGTGAAAGAGGGCTTTCCGATAAGAATTTCTCCTTATTGGCGTAGAATTAGGTGACCAAATGTCTCCTCGATGTAACTTCTGACATTATAAATATTGCAATTTAATAATATGAATAACTTTGTCGCCTCAATTATTGATTTAATAATATATCATATAATGCGTATGATCTTCGTGACAATAATCGAATCAATAATATGAGAGATATTATGCAACAATTCATCGTAGCAATAATTGAGTATAACCGAGTGACTTCTCACGTAAGATCAATAATCAATACCGTGTACTACTATGCAACCACGCCAGATTCGTATTTTTTACTACGAGGGTAGTTCAACAGCTTTTAATTGTAACACTTTCGCCGTTATTTTTATAAAAAGATAATTACGCCATTTTCTAACTACGATAATACTTCCGTTGTAGGGTCCACTAATGATTGTGTTGTCAAATGCATTTAATATTCATTGTTAAAACGAATATTACCCGACCAATCGAATATTATATAACCACTTGCTTACTTTGCAAAATTTGTAAATAATACCCACAACTATACATTATATCATATGCACACCATAATATTCAAAAATATATTTCGAGAGAATTTAATCTTTATTCATAAAAGTTGGGGTCTTACAACCTCCCATTCTTATGAAATTTCGTCCTCGAAATTAGGGTACGTACCTGGTATATCAAAGAGGTGAGAATATCTTGACTTCAACTCAGATTCTAACTCCCAGGTCATTTCTTCCACATCGTGGTTTCTCCACAATACTTTGACTTGAGGTATAACCTTGGAGCGTAGAATATGATCCTTCTTATCCAAGATTTTAACAGGTAACTCTTCATACGTTAAATCTTCCTCTATCTTGTCCGGTTCTAATTCAATAATGTGGTTCGGGTCTTTCACATATTTACGTAACATAGATATGTGAAAAATGTTATGAACACGAGACATACTTGGCGGTAAAAGCGAGTCTATAGCCACGCCCCTATTCGATCGAGGATTAAAATGGGCCAATGAATCGAGGGTCGAGCTTCCTCTCTTCCAAATCTCGTAATTCCTTCCATGGAGCAACACGTAACAACACATGATCTCCAATATCAATTCCACGTCCTTTAAATGAAGATCGGCATAACTCTTTTATCGATCTTGTGAGGTTTTTATACGTTGTCGGATCATTTGAATCTTTCCATAGTAGCATACGTACTCAACTCCGATCCCAACAATGTTGCTTCACCCACCTTATCCCAGCATACTAGAAAACGACACTTTCTTCCATACAACGCCTCAAATGGAGCCATGCCAATACTTGCTTGATAACTATTGTTGTAGGAAAACTCCACCAATGGTAAGAACTTGTCCCAACTTCCCTTGAAGTCAAGGACACAAAGTCTTAATAAATCTTTAAGAGTTTGAATAGTCCTTTCCGACTGCCCGTCCGTTTGAGGATGATATGCTGAGCTAAATCGTAAATCCGTGCCCATAGCTTTTTGCAAACTAACCTAAAATCGTGAAGTGAATCTTGGGTCTCGATCAGAAACTATGGATACTGGCATACCATGCAATCTTACAATCTCGTTTATGTACATACGAGCAAGATGTTCAAGTGTATAAGTTTCTCGTATAGGTAAGAAATGAGTAGACTTGGTCAATCTATTAACAATGACCCAAATAGCATCTATGCCTTGAGAAACCTTGGGAAGACCAGTAACGAAATCCATGGTAATGTGCTCCCACTTCCATTCTGGAATTTCAAGTGGTTGCAATGGACCTTTTGGCACTTGATGCTCCTCCTTGACTCATTAACAAGTTAGACACCTTGAGATAAACTCCGCAATCTCTCTCTTCATATTGCTCCACCAAAATGTATGTTGAAGATCACGATACATTTTGGTACTCCCAGGATGGATTACAAATAGTGTGTTGTGCGCCTCCATCATGATTTTATACTTTAAATCAGGGTTGTTAGGAACACAAAGTCTGGAGTTGACTCGAAGTATTCCTTCTTCATCGATTCTTGCTTCCAAATAAGACATTCTTGCAATTACTTCCTCATACGCATCACCTCCAGTGTCCGTAGAAATGAGAAAGCTATAACTTTATCGATTAATGCTCGCTTCTACTCAGATATTCGCCCATCATCATATGGGTTCCCTGAAGTCTTTAACTCTATCTCCATCCTTTGTAAGTCATATAAAATGGGCCTTTGTGTTGACAATAATGCACTCGCATTCGCGTATGATCTTCTACTCAATGTATCGCCCACTACGTTCGCTTTTCCGGGATGGTATTGAATGGTATGATCGTAATCTTTCAACAACTCAAGCCATCGTCGCCGCCTGCATGTTGAGTTCCTTTTGAGTGAAGAAATATTTGAGGCTTTTATGATCCGTATAGATCTCCACCTTCTCCATACGTAATGCCTCCAAATCTTATGTGCAAAAAAACTATCACGCCAACTCTAGATCATGAGTAGGATAATTCCTTTCATATTCTTTGAGTTATCGTGAGGCATAGGCTATGACTTTCCCATGTTGCATGAGAACACATCCTAACCCTTTGCTCAAGATCATCACCAGAGATGACAAATCCTCCGAGCCGATGGTATTGTCGAACAGTCTTTGAAATGAATCTTCTCTTGAGTTCTTGAAAACTCTTCTCACATTCCTCGCCCCAACCAAAATTTGTATCTTTTCGAGTCACCGAAGTTAATGGAGTAGCGATTCGAGAAAACCTTCTACGAATCTCCGATAATAACCAAATTTCGAAGCGAAAGCTACGTCTTACATTACTAACTTAGGTTGCTCCCAACTTTGAATTGCTTCAATCTTTTTCTCGTCAACAGATATTCCATGATTTGATATTACGTGCCCAAGGAATGCAACTTCCTCAAGCCAGAACTCGTATTTCTTCAACTTGGCATATAACTTGTTTTCACGAAGCTTTTGGAGTATCAGCCTCAAGTGTTGCTCATGGTCTTCACGAGTTTTAGAGTATATGAGGATGTCATCAATAAAGACCACCACAAAGTGATCCAAATATTCCTTGAATACTCGGTTCATCATGTCCATGAAGGCAGCAGGAGCATTAGTCAATCCAAAAGACATGACTAGAATTCATAATGCCCGCATCGAAGTTCTCCGAAAGCAGCCTTTGGAATGTCATCAGTTTTAATCTTCAACTGATGATATCCGAAACGAAGATCAATCTTTGAAAAGAATTTGGCGCCTTGCAACTGATCAAACAGATCATCAATGCGAGGCAACGGGTACCTATTTTTTATGGTGACATGATTCAACTCCCGATAATCAATACAAAGTCGCATACTTCCATCTTTCTTCTTCACGAATAGAACAGGAACACCCCAAGGAGACGTAGTAGGTCGAATGAAACCGATTTCTAATAATTCCTGTAGTTGGGTTTTTAACTCCTGAAGTTCAATAGGAGCCATTCGATATGGGGCTTTGGAAATGGGTTTTGTACCGAGTTCAAGATCGATACCAAACTCGATTTCACGCTCCGGGGGTAGGCCAGGAAGTTCTTCGGGAAATACGTCAGGAAATTTATTAATAATAGAAATATCATTCAAATCTGAAGTATTTTTGTTTAAATCTGTGACATGAGTTAAGAAAGCTCTACATTCGTTTTTTTAATAAACGAATAGCTTTATGGCTTGAGATGACCGTGATTGATTTTAATGGTTTGGTCGCTTGAATTCTCATAGTAGGTTGATTAGGAATATGAAAGCTAACAACCTTACGAAAATAATCAATTTTAGCATGATGAGTAGTTAACCAATGAATCCCTAGAATCATGTCAAATGCAAGTATTTTTAAAGAAATAAGATCGACAGTAAACGCAATGCTACCGATTCTGAATTAAACAAGACTTATAAACAGTGGATGTAATGAAGGTTTCTCCCAACGGAGTTTCAACCAATAAGTCAAAGTCTAATTTCTCCGGAGTCAAATTTAAACATTGAGCGCAAGTAGGAGAAATAAAAGAATTGGTAGAACCGGTATCAAATAAGGTATAGATTTCACTAGAGTTTATGATAAGCTTACCCGTGATGACCTCGTTCGGGTTCCTTGCTTTCTGGGAGGTCACAACAAACGCTCTCCCTTGAACTACCGACTTTGACTTTTCTGGGACGACTTTTGGTGCCTCCATCCCAGCTAGACTTGTCTTCGGTGCATGACAAAATCGGGTTAGGTGACCTTCTCTTCCATAATTATAACACGCTTTGGACTGCATCGCGCAGTTTGGACTGATGTGTCCCTCCCCTCCGTATTTGAAGCATATGATAGGTGGTCGTTCTTCTTCCTTAACAACGGGTGTTGGTCGACGCCTTTCCATCATTGTTGAATCTCCTCTTCTTGAAATGTCCATTCTTATTGTCTCGCCATGATTACCACCGGCGGTTACCATTTCGGCATGTTGATTCCTCCAATGAATCGCGTCTTTACACAGTTTATGAGAAATTAGATATTGACGTATCTCGGGTTTCAAACCTCTTAAAAACATCCGCGTCATTCTCTCCTCATTGTCAACTAAGTGAGACGCAAATCGGGACAACTCGACAAACTTAGCTTCGTACTGCGACACGGTCATATTGTTCTGTTCCAACTTGATGAACTCTACCTCTTTTATGTGACGAATACTTTTGGGAAAGTACTTGTCGTTGAATAGTTCTTGGAACTTCTCCCAAGACATCTTCAGTGCGATAGGTTGAGTACATTTTACCGATTCCCACCAGTAATCTGCCTTTCCTCGTAACATAAAGGTGGCAAAAGGAACCTTTTGCTCCTCGGAGCATCCCAAGACATCAAATATCTTGGTGATCTGTTTTATCCACGCTTCTGCCTAAAGTGGTTTTGGCTCTCCATTAAACTCCGGTGGTCCCAGCTCCTTGAACTATTTAACGGTGACTGTCCGAGAGTTTCCAGTGTTTCCATCTATATTTTGAACAGGAGCCGCTCTCGCCTGATGTTGCATGAATTGCATAAAGCCTCTGAACATTCCATCGTTCATCATTTGGTCAGTGTTGTTGTTTGCATGAGGATTGTCGCCTTCCTGATGCACATTATCCTGATTATTGATCTGTGGAGACTCAACGGTCTCTTGTGCTCCATTGCTATTCTCAACATTCTCGGATGTCATTTTCAGATACTGTCACAAAACAAGGGTTAATTGACATGCAACATATTATCCTTAAAATCTGACCAACCAATTAAATAATAAATAAACTTAGGTAGGTCATACTAGCGAAAGAATTCCCCGTCTCTCCCCTCCTAGTTTTAGTCTCACATCTTAGCCAGGGATCATATCCCTAAGCTTTGATACCAACTATGACGCCCTTAAAATAGGTATACATCACCCATCTTGAGTCGCCAAATACATGGTATAGAATACAAATACAATTTTAAATATACCACATGAGCTGTGAGTTTTAATACAAACATTGCCTTTTAGACAGTATTAAAACCCAAAATAAGTCCTCAATACATTTATTAACACACTATTTCACAGAATAGTGAGGACTACTAATGTTATCCTCCGGATCGTCACTCCGCTCCCGAAGTAGTCCCATTACGTTCTCATTTCAAGAAGAACAATGAAAGCAAAAAGGGTGAGCTCAACTAGCCCAATAAGAAATATTATGACCAAGATAATGCAGAATAAATTATCATTAGCCTTCAATATTGTTAAACTAATAAAATATAACAAACATCAAGTTTAACTGCAGCGGAACAAGCAATCCATTAGAAGAGTCAAGTAGGGAATAAAATCTACTATCTTCTATGATTTAAAAGGTTTTTCATCACTTTTATCACTGGGACTCAGCTTAATAAATAATCCACATCACCGAATCAACCCTGCACTACGGCCAAGAATATTCTTTAGTATCACGACCACAATTATCCATGCACTATACGGGCCAAGAATATTTGTGTATTCATTAATGGTCATGATCATGCCAACAACTGTCCATCAATGCACTACGGGCCAATGATGACTTTTTCCACATCATTTATAACATTACGGTCATGATTACACCGAATAATCCCTGGTCATAATCATACCAAATCCATCTATGCACTACAGGCCACAGATGTAAAATCCCAAATTTTACGAATAAAGATTTAATTTTCTCGAAATATTTTTTTTAATATTATGGTGTGAATTTGAGATAATATTATAGTTGTGGGTAGTATTTATAAATTTTGCAAAGTATGTAAGTTGTTATATAATATTCGATTGGTCGGGGAATATTCTTTTTGTCGTGGAATATCCGTACGACGACATAATCATTGGTGGACCCCACAATAGAATTATTGTCGGATTGAGAAAACGACAAAAGTATTTTATTGAAAATAACGGCGGAAGTTTTACCGTTAATACTGTTGAACTACTCTAGTAAAAGTAAAGTAATACGCGCGGTTGCATAATAGCACACGGTATTGATTATTGATGCTTACGTGAGAAGTCACTAAGTTATACTCAATTATTGCTATAGTAATTGTTGCATCATATCTCTCATATTATTGATTCGATTATTATCACAGTATCATCTGCATTATATGATATATTATTAAGTCAATAATTGAGATGACAAAGTTATTCATATTATTAAATTGCAATATTTATAATGTCTGAAAGTTCATCGAGGAGAGTTTTGGTCACCTAATCAATGCTATGATAGGGAGAAATCCTTATTGAAAGCCCCCTTCCCCAGAACGACTTCGATTGATAAATATTATGAGTTATAATATTAATGATGAATGTTATTAATATTGATGTTGTGCTCGGAGTTGAATTTGGAGACGCGGACGTGATATTTGAGTCCTAACGATGAAATTAGTAAAAATAGACTATAAACACAAAATTTGTCGGTTTTACTATTTGGTCAAAAAGTCAACAGATTGACTTTTTTGGAAAAAGTCAAACTTCAAATTTCAAAATTTATATTTTTGATAAAAATAGTTTCATTATGTTGGAATTATTTGTGCTTTAGTGAAAATCAACATTTATTTCGATAAAAATTGATGTCCGGAGGTTATTTTGACCAATTCCATTATTTAACTGATATAAATGAGCAATTGATTGCTATTATTTCATATGATTATAACTATTTGTTCACATGTGTATACTATTTTTTCACATTCTTGTTACTATTAGGGGAGTTGGTGCAAGATTTATAACACTTACATATGACTAAGTTAAAAATGGAGGTATAGATGGAGGTACTATATCGTAATTAAGTATTTTCACATGTCTGAACTATTGATTCACATGATTTACTATTGATTCACATTATTTACTATTAGGGGAGGTGGTGTAAGTTTGATAATACTTGCAGGACTAAATTAAAAATGAAAGAAAAGTTAGAGGTATTGTTATGTAATTTTTTGAGCCCCAAAATATGCAATTATCGAAACTATATTTTTCTATAAATAGAAGCTCATTCTTCCTTCATTTCTCACCAATTCACTAAAGCTATAAAGCACTTATTACAGAGAGAAATTATAGAGAAAAGCTATAGAGATAAAATCTATAGAAGAAGAGAAGTCTGCTACTTCACTACTCCTATATCTAGTTTCTTTTACGGTAAGGGGTGTTATTTCTTTTGTATTCAAGAAGAGAACTTCTGTTATTCCATTCTTTATTATTCTATTGGAATAACCTTTATACGCGGGCTACCCTATACTTGGTGACATTCTTCTATTATTCCGTCTTTATTATTCTCATTGAATATCACGTATGCATGCAGGCTTTTGTGCCGGACATGATTCCGCTCTTTATTATTCTCGTTGGAATATCCTCGTCAATGCGTGCGTTCGCCTTTAACCGGTTCCATCTTTATTATTGTTCTATTGGAATATCCTATTCACATGCGTTACTGGGGACCTAATTCCGCCTTTATTATTCTCATTTGGAACATCCTTGCTTGTGCGAATTTTGCCTAACCCGTTCCGTTATTTATTATTCATTGGAATAACTTGCCTACATCGGTACCGCATGCATGGTGATTTCTTTTGTTATTCCATTCGTTATTATACTCGGTTGGTTAAAGTTTTGACTTATACTCCATAAAATTAGTGGAATATCCTTGATATTTGCAAGGCTTCATCCAATATCTTTTCATGGAAATATTCTTCCGAGCATTCTTGAATTTTACTCTACAAAGCAATGATCATGTTGACAATTTGAACGTTATCGCCTCTGGATAAACTAATTCTTGAACTTGTTTTATTAAATTCTTATATCATTGTCATCATCATCATGTTTATATTATGTTGAAAGTCATCTCGTGGTGCAGAAGTGCATAGATGGACTTGGTATGATTATGACCAGGGGATTATTCGGTATAATCATAACCGTAATGTTACAAATGATATGGAAAAAAGTCCTCATTGGCCCGTAGTGCATTGATGGACGATTTTTGTATATGATTATGGCTATGGATTCTCTTTTGGCCGTAGTCAAAGATGAATTGTTTTATGGCATGATCGGGACCCGCTGATGAAAACATGATTATCTTAAGCGTAGTGCATGGATAATTCGTGGTCGTGATACTTCAAAGAATATCCTCGTCAGAAGCTAGTCGAGGGTGATTCGATGATGTGGATTATTTATTAAAATTTGAGTCCCAAATATTAAAGTGATGAAAAAACTTTTTAAATCATAGAAGATAGTAGATTTTATTCCCTACTTGACTCTTCTAATGGATTGCTTGTTCCGCTGCAGTTAAACTTGATGTTTGTTATATTTTATCAGTTTAACACTGTTGAAGGCTAACAATAAATTATTCTGCATTATCTTAGTCTTAATATTTCTTACTGGGCTAGTTGAGCTCACCCTTTCTTTCACCGGTCTCTTCAGGAAATGAGAACGTAGCTGGGACTAGTCGGGGAACAGAGTGATGGTCCTAGATGGTGCATTAGTAGTCCTCACTATTCTGTGAAATAGTGTGATAATAATTGTAATGAGGACTCCTTTTGAGTTTGTATAATCTCTAATAGACAATATTTGTATTCAAACTCACAGTTTATGTTTTGTCGTATTATACACGACAGTTGTATTATTAAGTTGTATTTGAATTCTGTACCATGTATCTGGTGACTCAAAATAGGTGATGTATACCTATTTTTGGGGGCTTCACAGTTGGTATCAAAGCTTAGGGATATGATCCCTGGCTGAGATGTGAGATAAGAACTAGGAGGGGAGAGACGGGGAATTTCTTCACTAGTATGACCTGGCTAAGTTTATTTGGTATTTAATTGGTCGGTCAGAGTATAGGGATAATATGTGATATGTTAATTAACCCTTGTTTTGTGGCAGTGTTTGAAAATGACATCCGAGAATGTTGAGAATAACAATGCAAAGACAGAGACCGCCGAGTCTCCACAGATCAATAATCAGGACAATGTGCAACAGGATGTCGATAATCCTCCTGTAAACAACACGACTAATCAATTGACAAAAGATGGTATGTTTAGGAGCTTTTTAGAATTCATGCAACATCAGGCAAAGGCGGCTCCTATTCATAATGAAGGAGGAAACAATGGCAACCCACGGTTGGTCACCGCTAAGCAGTTCAAGGAGCTGGGACCACCGAAGTTTTTGGAAAAGCCAGAACCACTTAAGGCGAAGACGTGGTTAAAGCAGATCACCAAGATGTTTGAGGTCTTGGGATGCTCTGAGGAGCAAAAGATTTCCTTTGCCACCTTTATATTGCGTGAAGAAGTAGATCATTGGTGGGAATCTGTAAAACGTACCCAGATTGACGCACTCAAGATGTCTTGGGAGAAGTTCCAAGAGCTATTCAACGACAAGTACTTTCCCGAAAGTATTCGTCACATGAAAGAGGTGGAGTTTATCAAGCTGGAGAAAATATAATATGACCGTGTCGCAGATGATGAGAGCTAAATTTGCGAGTTGTCCCTTTTGCATCCCATTTGGTCGATAATGAGGAAGCGAATGACGCGAATGTTTCTAAGAGGTTTGAAACCCGAGATACGTCGAAGATCTTATTTCTCACAAACTTTGTTTATATTCGGATGTTGTGAATAGGGCTCGCTTATTGGAAGCGCGATAATGAGTTAAGACAACCAAAAGGCAACGACCAACAACACGATAATAATCAGTCAGGTGTGGCAATGGTCATCGAACAATGATAACCATCGTGGGGAAATTATCATGCCAAGAATGATAACCACTTCGCCGTGGTAATCATGGCCAAAATAATAAGTGGAAATTTCAAGAAGAAGGTTCGATAATGATGGAAAGACAAAAACACCAAAGACCCGCTTCAAAGGAAGAAGAACGATCATCGGTCAGATGTTTCAAATCACGACAGAGAGGGACACATCCGTCCAAATCTATGACGAAGAATCCAAAGCGTGTTTCAATTACGGAAAGAAAAGGTCACCTAGCTTTCGATTTTGTCGTATGGTGAAGTCAAGTCCACCGGGATAGTGATGCCAAAGGATGTCCCGACAAGCCAAACCGTAGTTTTAAGAGAGCGTTTTTTTTTTAGTAACGAGGAACCCGAATAAAATTATCACGGTAAGTTAATCATAAACTTTTAAAGTCTATACCGTGTGTTGAATCTGGGTTCTACTCACTCTTTTTTTATTTCACCTAGTTGTGTTCAATGTTTGAATTTAACTCCAGAGAAGTTAGACTTTGATTTATCTGTTGAAACTCAGTTGGGAGAAACCTTCGTTACCTCTACTATTTATAAATCTTGTTTGATTCAAATCAACACTTTCACGTTACCTGTCGATCTTATCTCTTTGAAAATATTTGCATGGATGTGATTTTTGGAATCGATTGGTTAACTACTCATCATGCTTTTCGTAAGGTTGTTAGCTTTCATATTCCTAACTTTTTAAGTAACCAAACCACTAAAGTCAATCACTGTCATATCAAGCCATAAGTAAAGAGCCCCGAGCCTTTCGTTGTTGACTTCCTTGTGTGGAATGCTGCCGCCGCTTTCTATAAAGCGATAAGCGATGTCGTGAGTGACGATGGAAAGTTGATAGGTATCAATGTGACGTACTATCCAAGTCTTGGATGAGAGTCATGGTTTTGAATGACATTTCTATTATCAATAGATTTCTTGACGTATTCTTGAAGACTTCTTAGCCTACCCTAGAGCGTAAAATCAAATTTTGTATTGACCCCAGTACAAAACCCATTTCTTAAACCCTCAAATATTTTTTCAACTAAAATGAACGTAACATGCGCCAAAGACGTTGGCTCGAGCTGTTGAAGATTACGATCGTACCATTCAATATCATCGTGGAAGAGCGAACGTGGTAGCTAACGTGTTAAGTAAAAGATCGTATGCGTTTACGAGTGCGATGTTATTATCACAAAGACTCATTTCGTATAACTTACAAATGATGAAGATAGAGTTAAAGACTCTAGGGACCCACATCGAGATAACGAATATACGATTAGCATTGACTTTAATCGATAAAGTTAAAGCCGCTCAAACTACATACTCGGAGCTGATGAATGGGAAGAAGAAGGTTCAAGAGGGCGTTATTCTAGAAGCAAGAATTGATGAAGAGAGAAAATCTCAACCCTTGATTTAATTGGACCATTTGAAATCCTCGATCGAGTAGGAACTATGGCTTATAGACTCGTTTTACCGCCAAATATGTTGCGTGTTTATAACGTTTGTAAGACCCCGATTTTTTTTTTAATAAAATGGAATTTCCTCTATTTATTATTTTGAAATAGTAAGGGTTGAATTGATTAATATGGTTAGTTATGAGTAAAATGCGCAAATATTTTAAAATAAACAGGTGGTTATAAAATATTCATTGTTGTCGGGGAATATTCGTTTGGTCGTGGAATATTCTTGCTGTCGGGGAATATTCATACGACGGCGCAGTCTTTTCTGGTGCCCATAACGAAAAGCGATTGGATGAAGAAAAAGACAAGTATGAGTTATTTATAAATAACAACGTAGTTATTCTGATTAATCTTGTTGGAATACCGGTGGTTAAAACACAAGATGTCGCCATGGCGTTGTTGAAAGCGATGACACTTGCGGTATTGCACCAATTATTGATTCTTACGTGAAGAAGCACTACTCAATAATTGTTACGATGAATTCTTATTCAATATTTTATTTTATTGATTCAATAATTGCTGCGTTGATATTTTATATTACTATTGTTTTAATAATTGTCACTACACAGTATTTTCCATTATCGAAGCAATAATTCATATTATCTGAATAATATTATTAGAAAACATTATTGGCAATGTTTAGAAAGTTCTGTCTAAGGAGAGGTTTGGTCACCTAATTGTGCGCCAGTAAGGAGAAATTCTTATTGAAAGCCCTCTTTCTCGAACGGCTGGTTGTCGATCTTGTGATTACATAATATTATTTGTGAATAATTAATTATTAATTTATATGATGAGGGAAATATTGATTTTATGTGGATATAGATGGAGAAATTTTTTAAAGTGACAATTGTTAAAAATTGATAATTTATCTTATCTGATAAAATAATATTTTATTATATTATTATAATATAATAATGATAATATTTTTACAATGAATGTGGGATATATGAGTATATGAGGAGGAAGAGTATTTTTGTTGCAACAGTTGTTTAACACATATTTTATGTGTCGGTGGACCCAATTTCTTGACTGAAATTTGATTATAGCCTGTAAAATCATCCGTATGTGGGTTTCGGTCAATTTTTGTTTGAAATTTGGAAAAAACTTTCTTCTGCAAAGTTATAGAGAATTGAATTTCCTATAAAAAGTCGCGAGATTCGAATTTTCTGACAAAAGGGCTATTTGTTATGAATTATTGAAGTTCCGAAGTTCAGAAATAATTGATTTTTGGGAGTTTTAGTTAATTATTTTGAGAAAAACGTTTTTTGTGCAATTAGTGGGCTCACATGTGTTATAAATGATCTGAATTTAGATCTTCAAAGTTGGGCTAAGGAAATTTATAATATATATTAATATTTTATTAAATTTTCTGCTTTGGTGTTCTAAGCATTTTTATAAATAGGGTCTTGGGTTAAATTGAAAATCACACCGTAAACTGAAGTTTTCTCTATTCTCTCTCTATAATATCGAGCGTATTTTGTGAGTATTTTAGTACTTTGAGTATTGCTATATCTGGTCAAGTTCTTTCAAGATTATATCTAGTATTCCAATGTAAGACTTATTCTTTTTGAGGTAAGGGATGTTGTTTCTTCTTAAATGATATTATCTTCTTCAATATCATTATCTTCAAATATTGTTCGAACTTTTTATCAAATTTGGAACTTTTTCATGTCGGGTTACTTATTCATGAGTTACTTATTCACGAGTTACTATTCACGAGTACTATTCACGAAGCGTGATAATGTTTTTGTGAAATTTCTATCTTTTGGTGTTTGAGTTACTTATTCACGATATCGACCTTTATTCACGATATCTGACACTATTCACGTAAAAATTAAATTTTCGTTTTTTCGTCCAAAATATCTATTATGGATACTAGCTTTGATTGTATCCATGTTTTGATCATTCTTGAATTTTACTCCACTATGATTATTTATGAGGTATTTTTGGACATGGAATAAATTTGAAGTCGAATCCTTAATATTTATTATTTTGTTTCAATTGGATTCGTTTTTCTTAAAATATTTTTCATCAACCTCGGTCTTAAATGATGATATTCTTGAATAACTTTGGCATATCTTTGTAAAGATGAATGATTTCTTGATGAATATCTTTGGCCCGTAGTGTAAAGATAAACAGTGTTGAGATGAACATGATAATCGATCGATTAATATCTTTGGCCCAGTAGTGCAAAGATGAACAGTGTTTAGATGAACATGACCAATCGATGAATATCTTTGGCCCAGAGTGCAAAGAGATGAATATTTGATTTCGAGATATATATTGATTGATGTTACAGGATAAAATATCGACGATGAACTTTTAAATTCATATATAGAGAGATAGTAGTTTGCATTCTCTACTTAACTCTTCTAATGAATTATTATATCCGTTATGAAGATTGATTTAAAACTCGGTTGTCTATTGTATTCTATTAGATTTTTCCTGTTGAGGACTAACGATAATTTGTTCTATATTATCTTAGTCATAATGTTCTTTTTACTCTCGGCTAGTTGAGCTCACCCTTTTCCTTGTTGTTCCATTTTTCTTCTCGGGGAGGCGAGAATGTAAATGAGTACTAGTCGGGGTGGGAATGATGGTTCTAGAAGTTGTTCTAGTAGTCCTCACTATTCGTAAAATAGTGTATTAATAATTGTAATGAGGACTTATTTGAGTGTGGATATTGTCTAGATAACAATATTTGTATTTAAACTCACAGTTTTTATGTTGTATTAATAAAGTTGTAGTTGTTTCTGTACCATGTATTTGGCGACTTAGAATGGGTGATGTATACCTATTTTGGGGGCGTCACAACGTTTATCACGTATCGATGTTACGTAAATATGTGGACGACCCGAACCACATTATTGATTTAGAACCGGACGAGATAGCGGATAATTTAATGTATGAAGATGTACCTGTTAAAATCCTGGAATATATTCTACGCTTAAAGGTTATACCTCAAGAGTTAGAATCTGGTGAAGTGTACTCATCTGTTTGGCATACCAGGTACGTACATAAATTTCGAGGGCGAAATTTCATAAGGAGGGGAGATTGTAAAATCCCAAATTTTACGAATAAAGATTTAATTTTCTCGAAATATTTTTTTTAATATTATGGTGTGAATTTGAGATAATATTAAAGTTATGGGTAGTATTTATAAATTTTGCAAAGTATGCAAGTTGTTATATAATATTCGATTGGTCGGAAAATATTCTTTTTGTCGGGGAATATCCATACGACGGCATAATCATTAGTGGACCCCACAACGGAATTATTGTAGGATTGAGAAAACGACAAAAGTATTTTATTAAAAATAACGGCGGAAGTTTTACCGTTATCTTCGTTGAACTACTTTCGGTAGTAAAAGTAAAGATGTCTGCGTGGTTGCGTAAGTAGCATTACCTGTATTGATTATTGATGTTTACGTGAGAAGTCACCGATTATACTCAATTATTGCTATAGTAATTGTTGCATCATATCTCTCATATTATTGATTCGATTATTGTCACAGTATCATCTGCATTATATGATATATTATTAAGTCAATAATTGAGATGACAAAGTTATTCATATTATTAAATTGCAATATTTACAATGTCTAGAAGTTACATCGGAGAGGTTTGGTCACCTAATCAATTGCTACTAATAGGAGAGAAATCCTTATCTGAAAAGCCCTCTTTCCTCGAAAAGCGACTTTGGTTGATAAATATTATGAGTTATAATATTAATGATGAATGTTATTAATATTGATGTTGTGCTTTCGGAGTTGAATTTGGAGACGCTTGAATGTGATATTTGACTCGAAGCGATGAAATTAGTAAAATAGACTATAAACACAAAATTTACGGTTTTTACTATTTGGTCAAAGTCAACATTGACTTTTTTCGGGAAAAAGTCAAACTTGAAATTTCAAAATTTATATTTTTGATAAAAATAGTTTCATTATGTTGGAATTATTTGTGTTAGTGAAAATCTACATTTATTTCGATAAAAATTGATGTCTGGAGTTTATTTTGACCAATCGGGTATTGAACCGGATAAATGAGCAATTGATTGCTATTATTTCATATGATTATAACTATTTGTTCACATGTGTATACTATTGTTTCATATTCTTCTTACTATTAGGGGAGTTGGTGCAAGATTTATAACACTTACATGACTAAGTTAAAAATGGAGGTATAGATGGAGGTACTATACTGTAATTCGTATTTTCACATGTCTAGAACTATTGATTCACATGATTTACTATTGATTCACATTATTTACTATTAGGGGAGGTGGTGTAAGTTTGATAATACTTGCAGGACTAAATTAAAAATGAAAGAAAAGTTGGAGGTATTGTTATGTAATTTTCCGAGTCCCAAAATATGCAATTATCGAAACTATATTTTTCTATAAATAGAAGCTCATTCTTCCTTCATTTCTCACCAATTCACTAAAGCTATAGAGCACTTATTATAGAGAGAAATTATAGAGAAAAGCTATAGAGATAAAATCTATAGAAGAAGAAGAGAATACTTCTTCCACTACCCTATATCCAGCTTTCTTTTTTTTAAGTGTGACACCCCCCAAATAGGTATATATCACCCATTCTGAGATGTCAAATACAAGGTATGTAAATAATAACTACAACTTTATTGTTACAACATATAAATCATGAGTTTAAATACGATATTGCCATCTGACAATATCCATATACAAATAAATCCTCATCATAATTATTGA
The DNA here is from genome assembly GCA_020205605.1 of Panax ginseng. Classification (NCBI taxonomy): domain Eukaryota; kingdom Viridiplantae; phylum Streptophyta; class Magnoliopsida; order Apiales; family Araliaceae; genus Panax; species Panax ginseng. Next base: position 10,489,811 of record CM035136.1, read on the forward strand.
TACATTATTTTACAAAAATGGTGAGGACTACTAAACAATTCTCTAAAACCATCATTCCATACCCCGACTCGTACTTGCTACATTCTCGCCTCCTGAGAAGAAAAATGGAACAAAAAGGAAAAGGGTGAGCTCAACTAGCCCAGTAAAGAATATTATGACTAAGATAATATACAACAAATTATTGTTAGTCTTCAACAGGGAAAGATTTAATAGAATACAATAGACAACAAGTTTTAAATCAATACTCGCAGCGGAAAATATTAATTCATAGAAGAGTTACGTAGAGGATGAAATCTACTAATATCTATGAATTTAATAAATCCATCATCAATATTTTTATCCCCAGTAACATCAATCAATATATATCCGGAATCATATATTCATCCTTGCACTACAAAGCCAAGGACATTCACCACCATTGGTCATGTTCATCTAAACACTGCTCATCTTTTGACTACGGGCCAAAGATATTCATCGAAATCATTCATCTTTGCACTACAGCCAAAGATATTCATCGAAATCAATCATCTTTGCACTACAGTGCCAAAGATATTCAATAATATCATCATTTAAGACCGAGGATGATGAAAATATTTTTTTTTTAAAAGAAACGAATCCAAAGTGAAACAAAATGACAAGGATTAAGGATTAAGGATTCGTATTTGTTTTATCCACGTCCAAAAATACCTCAAAAATAATCATAGTGTTGTAAAATTCCGAATGATCAAAACATGGATACAATCAAAACTAGTATCCACAATAGATATTTTGGACGAAAAGGAAAATTTTCATTTTTGATGAATAATAAAAGATTCGTGAATAAGATCAGATATCGTGAATAAAGGCCAGATCGTAAATAGTAACTCCGACACCAAAAGTTCCAAATTTAATAAAAACTTCAGATCAATATTTCAAAGATAATGATATTGAAGAAATAATATCATTACTGAAAAAAAAATAATATCCCTTACCTCGGAAAGACAAGATTTTAACCTGGAATCTTCGGATATAGGCTATAACTTGAACTTTCACCGTATAGCAATACTCAAAGTATACTCAAAATACTCACAAGAATACGCCGATAATATATAGAGAAAAACTTCGATTTCGGTGTGATTTTCATTTCTAACCTAAGCACTCTATTTATAGGAAAATGCTTAGAACACCAAAGCATTAATAATATTAATTTTCCACATCTTCCTACGCATACTAGAAATCTGAATTCAGCCATCCTAACACATGTTAAATGAGTCCCAACAATGAAAAAAAAAAGCGTTTTTGTAATTAAAATTATTTTAAACTTCCAAAATTAATTATTTTGAGCTTTGAAACTTCAATAATTCATAATAAATAGCCCTTTTATCGAAAAATTCGAATCTTGCATGTTTTTATAGGAAATTCAATTCTCACAACTTTACGTAAGAAAGTTTTTCCAAATTCCAAATGAAATTGACCAAAATCTACAAACTAATCGATTTTACAGAGTTATAATCAAATTTCACCAATAAATGGGGTCCAATTTATATGTTTAACATGTTTTAAACATTTATTGCAACAAAATAATCTTCATCCTCGTATACTCATATATCCCACATTCGTCAGAAAAATATCACCATTATTATATTATTAAAATATAATAATATATATATATTTAAATGAATTATTTTATCGAAAAGGATAAATTTTAATTTTCAACAATTGTCACGTTAAAAATTTTCTCCATCTATATCCACATAAAATCAATATTTTCCTCATCATATGAATCAATAATTAATTATTCACAAATAATATTACAGTAATCACAATATTGACAACCGCAGCGCTCCTGGAAAGAGGGGCTTTCCAATAAGAATTTCTCCTTCTTGGCGGCATGATTAGGTGACCAAACCTCTCCTTAGATGTAACTTTCTAGACATTGCCAATAATTTTATCTAATAATATTATTCAGATAATATGAATTATTGCTTCGATAATGAAAAATACCGTGTAATGACAATTATCAAACAACACAGATATAAAATATCAACGCAACAATTATTGAACCAATAAAATAACGAACAATAATTATCAGAACCATTTTTGAGTAGTGCCTTCTTACGTAAGAGTCAATAATTGGTGCAATACTGCAAAGCTTCTTGTCTTGAACAACGCATATTATCGTGTTTTAACCAACGGGTATTCCAACAATTAGGTAAATTCAGTAATAACTACGCCAATATTTTTAAACAACTTATATTTGTCGCTTTCTTCCTCCAATCGCTTTCAGTTATGGGGCCCACACATGGTCGCTACTTGTTGTCATTTAATATTCCCCGACAAAGATTTAATATTCCACGACCAAACGAATATTCCCCGACAACAATGAATATTTTATAATCATTTGCTTATTTTGAAATATTTGCATATTTTACCCATAACTATCCACATTAATCACATCAACCCTTACTATTTCAAAATAATAATTAGAGAAAATTAAATTTCATTTATTAATTATTTGGGCTCTTACAGTAAGGGGTGTTATTTCTTTTGTATTCAAGAAGAGAACTTCATTATTCCATTCTTTATTATTCTATTGGAATAACTCAGATACGCGCCATACCTATACTTGGTGACATTCTTCTATTATTCCGCCTTTATTATTCATTGAATATCATGTCTGCATGCGTTTTACGCCGCACCTAATTTCGCCTTTTATTATTCTCATTGGGAATATCCATGCTTCGCAAGGCTTATCGCGGGACCGGTTCCATCTTTATTATTGTTCTATTGGAATATCATGTCTGTGCGTTTACGTCGGACATGGTTCCGTCTTTATTATTCTGTTGGAACATCCTCGGTTGCAAATTTCTTTGACTTCGGTTCCGCTATTTATTATTCTACATTGGAATAACTTTGCCATCGCAAGCACCGCATGCATGGTGATTTCTTTTGTTATTCCATTCGTTATTATACTCAGTTGGTTAAAGTTTTGACTTCTATACTCCATGAAATTAGTGGAATATCCTTAATATTTGCGCTTCATCCAGTATCTTTTCATGGAAATATTTTTCTGAGTATTCTTGAATTTTACTCTACAAAGCAGTATTATGTTGACAATTTGAACGTTATCAGTTCCTGGATAAACTAATTCTTGAACTTGTTTTATTAAATTCTTATATTATTGTCATCATCCTCATGTTTATATTATGTTGAAAGTCATCTCGTGGCTCAGAGTGCATAGATGGACTTGGTATGATTATGACCGAGGATTATTCGGTATAATCATAACTCGTAATGTTACAAATGATGTGGAAAAAGTCCTCATTGGCCCGTAGTGCATTGATGGACGCTTTTTGTATGATTATGGCTATGAATTCTCTTTGGTCGTAGTGCAAAAGATGAATTGTTTTATGGCATGATCATGGCCAGATTGATGAAAACATGATTATCTTAAGTCGTAGTGCATAGATAATTCGTGGTCGTGATACTTAAAGAATATCTTTGGTCGTAGTGTGAGGGGTGATTCGATGATGTGGATTATTTATTAAAATTTGAGTCCCAAATGATAAAAGTGATGAAAAACCTTTTAAATCATAGAAGATAGTAGATTTTATTCCATACTTGACTCTTCTAATGGATTGCTTGTTCCGCTGCAGTTAAACTTGATGTTTGTTATATTTTATCAGTTTAACACTGTTGAAGGCTAACGATAAATTATTCTGCATTATCTTAGTCTTAATATTTTTTACTGGGCGAGTTGAGCTCACCCTTTCTTTCACTGTTCTCTTTAGGAAATGAGAACGTAGCTGGGACTAGTCGGGGAACAGAGTGATGGTGTTAGATGGTGCATTAGTAGTCCTCACTATTCTGTGAAATAGTGTGATAATAATTATAATGAGGACTCCTTTTGAGTTTGTATAATCTCTAGTAGACAATATTTGTATTCAAACTCACAGTTTATGTTTTATCGTATTATACACGACAGTTGTATTATTAAGTTGTATTTGAATTCTGTACCATGTATCTGGCGACTCAAAATAGGTGATGTATACCTATATTTGGGGGCGTCACAACAGATGACTTTCAACAAAATATAAACATGAGGATGATGACAATGATATAAAAATTCAATAAAACAAGTTCAAGAATTAATTTATCCAAGAACTAATAACGTCCAAATTATCAACATGATACTTCTTTGTAGAGTAAAATTCAAGAATACTCAGAAGAATATTTTCATGAAAAGATACTGGATGAAGCGCAAATATAAATGATATTCCACTAATTTCATGGAGTATAGAAGTCAAAACTTTAACCAACTGAGTATAATATAGAATGGAATAACAAAAGAAATCACCATGCATGCGATAGAATCGCAGATGCATGAGTTATTCCAATGTAATAATAATTAATGGAACTGTGTCAAAGCGTAATACGCAATCGGCTGATATTCCAATGTATTAATAACTAATCGGAACCATGTCATGCGTAAACGCATGTATACGATGTTCCAACAGAATAATAAATAACGGAACCAGGTCATGCGTAAAGCACAGACATGATGTTCCAACAGAATGATAAAGAATGGAATAACATAAGAATTTCACCAAGTATAGGAAGCTCACAGATATCTGAGTTATTCCAATAGAATAATAAAGAATGGAATAATAGAAGTTCTCTTCACGAATACAAAAGAAATAATACCCCTTACCGTAGAAAAAAACTGGATACTGGAATAGTAAGGTAACAGACTTCTCTTCTTCTTTCTCTCTATAATAATTGCTCTAAAGCTTTTGTGAATTGGTGAGAAATGAAGGAAGAATGAGCTTCTATTTATAGAAAAATATAGTTTTAATAATTGCACGTTTTGGGGCTCGAAATATTACAGTACAATACCTCCAACTTTTCTTTTATTTTTAATTTAGTCCTGCAAGTATTATCAAACTTGCACCACCTCCCCTAATAGTAAATAATGTGAATCAATAGTTCAATCATGTGAATCAATAGTATAATCATGTGAAAAATACTGAATTACAAAGATAAGACCTCCATCTATACCTCTATTTTAACTTAGTCATGCAAGTATTATCAATCTTGCACCAACTTCTCTAATAGTACAAGAATGTGATTCAATAGTACACACATGTGAACAAATAGTTATATAAGCATGTGAATTAGTAGCAATTAATTGCTCATTTATCCAGATAAATTACCCGATTTATCAATATAACCCCAGGACATCAATTATCATCTAATAGATGTCGATTTCCATTAACACTAATAATCCCAACACAATGAAACTATCAAATTCATCTTTAATCAACATGAACTTATATCATTAATATTATAACTCATATTTTAACAACCAAGTCGCTCCCGGAAAGAGGGGGCTTTCCGATAAGAATTTCTCCTTATTGCACACGCAATTAGGTGACCAAACCTCTCCTCGATGTAACTTCTGGCATATTGTAAATATTGCAATTTAATAATATGAATAACTTTGTCATCTCAATTATTGATTTAATAATATATCATATAATGCGGATGATAATCGTGACAATAATCGAATCAATAATATGAGAGATATGATGCAACAATTCTCAGTAGCAATAATTGAGTATAACCGAGTGACTTCTCACGTAAGCATCAATAATCAATACCGTGTAATGCTACTACGCAACCACGTGTATTCTTTATCAGATTTTTTACTACCGGGTAGTTCAACGGTTTTAACGCTACCGTTATTTTTTATAAAAGATAATTACGTGCGTTTTCTAACTACGACAATACTTTCGTTGTGGGGGTCCACTAATGATTGTCTTTGTCGTCTTAATATTCTCTGTTAAAACGAATATTCCCCAACCAATCGAATATTATATAACCACTTGCTTACTTTGCAAAATTTATAAATAATACCCACAACTATAACATTATATCATATTCACACCATAATATTCAAAAATATATTTCGAGAGAATTTAATCTTTATTCATAAAAGTTGGGGTCTTACAGTTTATCTGTGTTTTTCGGTAAATTTGTTCATTTATTTGTGAATTCATTTGTTTACTCGCACGCATTATAATCGTTATCCCCCCCTGTCGTCAGATTGTATTCTCAATTTTTTCAATTAAGGGATTAATTTTTTAAAGTAAAATTAATAATGGTCCTATATTTTTCTATTTTGGTATAAAAAATTAATTGAATAAATGTTAAAATGAGGTGGTGTTTGTTTAGGTCTTAAAGGCTCTTAATAGGTGTGCCTCTGATTCGGTCAGAAGCACAACTTGTTTGGTAAAAAAATGTATGTCTCTTAATCGGTAAGATTCAAAAATAATGCTAAACCATTTAAAGTCACATCTGAGCGAGTTTATATTTTTTTTGGACAAAAATAACCTCAACAATATTACAAAATCCCCCCTTTTATCCCCAATACAATTTTTTGTGATTTCACTTTTGCTTCTATGCTTCTTCCTCTTTTGGCTAATTGGAACTGGTTCATCAATCATGAATCACGAGCTTGTTGACGTGAGAGGGACGACAAGAGGGATTCGCAGATAACATCTCATATGATGATTGAGGTTTGAGGATTTGGATAAGGGATCCATGAACTTTGATTCACTTTTACTTATGTGCTTCTTCTTCTTTCGATCGACGAATTGAGATTTTTGTTTTCTGTTTGGAAATAGATTTTTGTTAAAAGAGATTGTCTAGGTGATTGGGGTTTGGGGATTTCAATGAGGGATTCACGAACTCGATCTGATGATTCACGAATTTGAGATTTTTTATTTTTGTTTTCTGTTTGGAAAGAAATTATTTGGAATGTTGAGATTATTATATTAGCTAATTAATTTATTGTTATTTTTATTTATTTTAACTTTTATTTATTTTATTTTACTATTTTTATAATTATTAATATGAGTTTATCATTATGCTTTTAAAAAAGTTCTAACTCAGTGGGAGGATTAAAGCGGAGCAAAATGAAGGGAACGAAGAAGAAAGACAAGATAAACCGCAATTGGGTGATCAAGACATAGAATTAATGGTTAATCTATGTGAACAAATTGCAATTCAAGTCTTAACAAGTGTTTGAAGTTCATTTAATTTGTATAGTTGAATAATTATTATGCTATGTTGATATTTTCATTGAACATTATACATTTTGTTTCATCATATTGTGGTCAAAATATTATAAATATGTATTTAATTAAAATACTATTCAGACCTCTCTAATTAGCAAACAAATTTTGCTTAAATTGTTCAAATGGTTAAAATAGTAAAATACTGTTATTCAGATATTTTGAAAAAATTAATTATCAAACAACATTTTTTCATTTAGACACAATTCTGAACAAAGACTATATTATTCAGATATCTAAACTGTTCAGATCTTAACACTCATCAATTTTATCAAACACCACTTGAGACTCAATATTACACATAAGTATTTTTTAATTAGTCTCGTGTCGCTGTCATGTCATCAATTTTTTTATGTGAAACTATCAATTAGTTGTAATCATAAAAAATTAAAAAGTTTAATCTCCTAATGAAAAAAATTGAGAAGACAATCCCCAAAGTGAAAAAAAATTAAAATTTTAATTCTCTAATTGAAAAAATTGAGAGGACAATCTCTAAAGTGAAAACAAATTAAAATTTTAATCCCTTAATTAAAAAAAAATTGGTGATGCACATTGTTAGGCCATTTGTCCGTGGTATAATATTCTTGGAGGAATTTTTTAAATAACATGATGGATAATATTTGATCCTAAGAAGATTACTACATATAAGGATCATTTACTATTTACTATTTACTATTTGCTATTTATCATTACATTATTTATACACGCTCATCAACTTAACTTGATTAACAGAGGGATTTGCTTGCGCAAAATTAGTAATTACTACTGCTATATATATATGCTCAACGCCTCAACCTGGTCGTCATCATCATCAGGCCAACCTTCTTCAACTTCATCAATCATATTAACGTACGTCTATGAAACCACACACTGCTGAAGCTACAACCATGACTGCATGTAATGAAAAAGAAATGTTAAATGATCATATTTTATAAAAAGTATAGTAAAATTTTGAGAGGATATGATTAAAAATAAAATTAATAAAACTTAACTAGAATATAAATAATTTTTTTTTTAAAAATAAGACCGGTCCTCGGCCACCTCGTCCATGCAGGCTTATTAGTTCATCACTGCACTACTAGAAAAACAAGAATACGTGACGGAATTTTGTGACAATTTTTAAAAACCATCACAAAAGATAGTAATTTGTGATGGACTTTTTAAGCAATCACAAAATAATAGTATATATGATGGCTCTTAGTGATGACTAATTTTGCCATCAATGTATTATAATTGTGATGGCCATGTCAATCATACCAATTTTTTCACGCAAAATAAATTTTCTTTTTGTGACGCACTAAGTCATCACTTATAGATATACCCTTTTCGTGATTGCATTTAAGCTATCACTAATATTTTAATATAAGAAATAATCAAAACAATATTTTATGACGGTCGTGACAATCATTAAAAAGTTAGATTTTTGTGACGACTTTTATTTACAATTACAAAAAGAAGGTATTTTGTGATGGAATTTTCAAGCCATCACAAAACAATACAATATATGATGGCTCTTAGTGATGACTAATTTTACAATCATTATAGAGTATTTGTGACTGCCATTGCAATCACCAAATCTTATTTGAAAGTAATTTTGTTTAGTAAGTCAACTCACATATGTTTCCTTTTATATTTTGTTTTAAAATTATAATCATGATCTGGACTTTGGTGTAGTGGTAATACTCGTTATTTAGTTTGCAAATGGGAGAGGGTTCGAATCCTATAAGTATCATTTGATACAATTAATACAGATATAATTAATATAGTGAAATAAATTATACGTAAATAGAGATTCACGTTCTTACATTTGATTCCTAAAGTCTTGTTTTTTTTGTGATGACTTTGACAATCACAATAGATTATATGTTAATGTGATTGTATTAATCATCACAAAAGCACTAAGCATTTACGTGATTGCCAAAACTATCACGTAAAATCTTTCATGATGGGCGTGATGATTTTCCTACTTTTTATGATGGATTTAAGTCATCATAAATGACCATTTTTTTAGTAGTATATACATATACATTAGGCTGAATCACGAGTGTTAAATATGATGAGTATCCCATCAGCTAGAGCCCAACATTTGAAGATGAATTAGTTGACAGATTCGTCAAACAAACTCTACATGGCATGGCATAGTAAGTAAATAATGTATTGATCAGCATGAGGTCACAAACTGGACGAACCAAATTAAAGTCGAGGAGCGGCCGACGGCATAAATAAATAAAAGGACCCCTAGCTAGCTCGCTGACAAATCATACTTGGCATGCATGCAGATCGACAACTGATGCATGCAGATCGACGATAAACAAAGACGAAAACAATTAATTAAGAAGCTAAGCTACCACTCTCCAATGAACTGCATGTCTGCATGCGGTATGAAACAGATACCTTTGACAATGACAAAGAGCTAGCTAGGTAAGGATTATTTATTTATTTATGAGATATGATTTTTTTATTTATAATAATAATACTACTACTAATTTAGTACTCTCATATTTGCTACTTTATTATATATGGACTATGAATTATAGTATGTCTTAAATAATTAACACTAAAAAAAGTACCGGTTAATATCATCATCTGCTTATTATATAGTCTCTCTCCTTAATATAAAAGACATTGAATACACATTTTTTTTTTAATATAATTTGTTTGTCCATAATTTAGACAGTCGTTTAATTTTCTGATTGTTTTATTCTTCTGTTTAGATTATAAAAATTTGTCATTTAGATTTTATTTTTGGATATAGTAGATATTCTCTCAACTTTATTATACATGTAATTTTTTATATATATATATATATATATATATATTGTGCATGAATTAGAATTAATCTTCCATGATCATATTTTTGAAGTTTGTAATTTTTTCTTTCTTGAAAGATAAATAATAACCGGAATTACTACTCCAATAATAGTAATAAAAAAAATAAGTCGAAGAAGATAAATAGATAATATTTTGGAAATTAATATTTTCATATTATTTTTTGATATTTTTATATAAAAAATATTGTTATATCGTCCACGTCACGTGTTTCCTAATATTTTGTGCGACGGAGGAGACGAAGTATATATATATATATATCAAGTTATAACTCTGTACGTTACTATGGAGAAAAAAAGGTTATAAGTACGTTAGCTACCACTAACCACTCCATTGCACTTAAAACATAAATAAACACAAACAGCCGAACATGCACACATCATAACATCGACTCTTCTGGCAGCATGGTCAGCAGCACGCAGATTTCAATTTAATGGAGTTTAATTCACCCAATTTCAAAAGAACAACTGTTCAATCACTATTACTATTTTGATCCTTCACTCCTCACTCTGTTACACAAAATGGAAAAATCTGGGTATGGCCAGGACGGAATATACAGATCCCTCCGCCCAACATTAATTCTCCCCAGAGACCCCAACCTCTCAATCATTTCATTCCTCTTCCGGAATTCCTCTTCTTTACCGAACAAATACGCCCTCATCGACGCCGATTCCGGTGAAACCTTAACCTTCTCCCACCTCAAATCCATCGTATTTAAAGTTTCCAACGGCTTACACCAATTGGGTATCCAGAAAAACGATGTAGTTCTCATCTTTGCCCCCAATTCCATCCAATTCCCTCTCTGTTTCTTCGGAATCATTGCCGCCGGTGCCATTGCCACCACCGTCAATCCCAGTTACACAGTTCCCGAGATTTCCAAGCAGATTAAGGATTGTAACCCAAAAATTATAATCACTGTTCCTGAGTTATGGGGAAAGGTTAAAGGGTTTAATTTATCAGTTGTGATCTTGGGTTCTGAAAAGTCTTTTGAAGGATTTGAATCAAATTCAAGGATTACCCTTTTTACTGACTTGGTGAAGAATAACGGGTCAGTTTCAAATTTACCAAAGATTTCGAGTAATGATACTGCGGCTTTGTTGTACTCGTCTGGAACAACTGGGAATAGTAAGGGTGTGATTTTAAGCCATAGAAATTTTATTGTCGCGGCTTTAATGTTAAGCAGTGATCAAGATTTGACGGGTGAGGTGGACAGTGTGTACTTGTGTGTTGTGCCCATGTTTCATGTGTTTGGACTCGCTCTTATTACGTTTGGTCAGCTCCAAAGAGGGAATGCAGTTGTTTCGATGACTAAATTTGACTTTGAGATGATTTTGAGGTCAGTTGAGAAGTATAAAGTGACACATTTGTGGGTTGTGCCACCAATTATACTTGCTCTGGCTAAGCAGAGTGTGGTTAAGAAGTATGATTTGTTGTCGTTGAAGCAAATTGGTTCGGGTGCTGCTCCTTTAGGGAAGGAGTTGATGCAGGAATGTGCTAAGAATTTTCCTCAAGCTTTGGTCATTCAGGTAATTTTACTGAAGCTTGGATATTAAATTTGTGAACTCCAATTCTGGCCTTCTTTTTTGGGTTGCTGAGTAATGTAGTTCTTGGATTTGAATTGGACTGCATTTGGTTATATATAAGAATTAGGATCCGTTCCATGCCTTGATATAAACAAACATGCAGTTTGGTTCTAGCATTTTATTTTAAGTACTTTAATTAGATGATATTGCATCTCATTAATATGCTTGAGTTTGGAGTAAATTCAGAAAATGGTGACCTTTTGGACAACTAAATCCATGTTTGAGACTTTGGGTGTTATATAACCTTGAGGTTATCATAATGATTGTTGAAAATACACTTTGTCATCTAATATTCCTATGCTTGAAATGAATATATTTCCCTACTTAGGAATTGCTTTAGAATTTTTCATGATATAATAGATTAATGATATCTGAACTAAAGCAATTTTTTTTTTCACAACCAAACTTCTGAAGGGTTAAATCTACTTCTCCCCACTGTACTCGACCTCGGTTTATAAATACATCATTGGACTAAATTTTTTTACAATCGACTCGCTGAACTGATTTTTTTTCTTCAAAACGTCACACAATCCGTTAAGTCAAGTTGACTTTAATCAGACTTTCCATATAAGATTCCACACAAGATAGAGAAATATGACGTGACAAATCAATGCACATGTGTAAAAAAAAAAGGATTTTAAAATCAAACTTAAACCTTTTTGTGACGCCCCCAAAATCGGTATACATCACCTATTCTGAGTCGCCAAATACATGGTACAAAATTAAAATACAACTTAATTATACAACAGTCATGTAAAATACGACTAAACATATGCTGTGAGTTTTAATATAAATATTGTCATCTAGACAATATACAAACTCAATAGGGTCCTCATTACATTTATTATCACACTATTTCATGTAATAGTGAGGAGGACTACTAATGCTATTATCCGGACCATCACTCTGTTCCCCGACTAGTCCCCTCGCTTCGTTCTCATTTTCACGAAGAGAACAATGAAAGCATAAGGGTGAGCTCAACTAGCCCAAAGAAGAAATATTATGACTAAGATAATGTAGAATAAATTATCATTAGCCTTCAACAAAGTTAAACCGATAAAATATAACAAACATCAAGTTTAATCATAAATGAACAAGCGATCCATTGAAGAGTCAGTAGAGAATAGAATCTACTATCTTCTATGATTTAAAAGGTTTTTCATGACTTTTATCACGAGACTCGACAATAAATAATCCACATCATCCCCCTGACTACGACCAATGATATTCATTAAGATCACAACCACAAATTATCCATGCACCAATCGTCGAGGATATTCGTGTATTCATCAATGGTAATGATCATGCCAACAACCGTCCATCAATGCACTACGGTCAATGAGGACTTTTTCACATCATTTATAACATTACTGGTTATGATTACAATCAATAATCCCCGGTCATAATCATACCAAGTCTATCTACGCACTACGAGCCACAGATGACTTTTAACATAATATAAACATGAGGATGATGACAATGATATAAGAATTCAATAAAACAAGTTAAAGAATTAATTTATCCAGAACTAATAATGTCCAAATTGTCAACATGATACTTCTTTGTGAGAGTAACACTCAAGAATGCTCGTAAGAATATTTCCATGAAAAGATCTTTGGATGAAGCGCAAATATCGAGGATATTCAACTAATTTCATGGAGTATAAAATCAAAACTTTAACCAACCGAGTATAATAAAGAATGAAATAACAAAAGAAATCACCGAGTGCATGCGATAGATCGCATGCATAAAAGTTATTCCAATGAATAATAAATAATGGAACGTCAATGCGTAAACGCCGAAGCGAGGATATTCCAACATAATAATAAATAATGAAACCAGTCACGCGTAGAACGATCGATACGATATTCCAACGAATAATAAAAAGAATGAAATAACAAAAGAATTTCACTAATAAGAAAGAAGGAATACCCTAACGAGTACAACAAATAATATCCCTTACCGTAAAAAGAAGAGTATTTTGAATTTGGTAGAGGAGGATATACTCAAAGAAAACTTGCAGACTACATTCAAAGCTTTCTTAAACTAAAAAAAAATACGCCAAGATTATAGAAGAAGAACTCTCTATAGTTTCTCTCTAGAGTTTCAAAGAATTAAGTAAAAAAATAAATGAAGGAATGAGCTTATTTATGTAAGAATGGATCGTGATAGTAACTAATTCATGAACGGTCCAGATTGACTTACTTTAAACTGGACGGTCCGATTGGTTTACAATAAAATATAATATATTCTATTTATAATCTAATAAAACGAATAACTTTATAAAAGTATTACATTTTATATAAAAAGATTTTACTACGCAAATACTATGCAGTAACACTAAGAAAACACTATGCATAATAAAATATAATATATTCTAATTATTGTTCAATAAAATGTATAACTTTATAAAAGTATTCTGCTTTATATAAAAAACTTTTCTGCTTTATTACATTAATAATACTAATAAAACAAAACTCATCATCATTATTATAATTCACAATATTAATCGACTGTGTCGCTCCTTGTGAAGAGGGGCTTTCCAATAAGAATTTCTCCCATCATGCCTTGATTAGGTGACCAAACCTCTCCTCGATGTAACTTCTGACATCGTTAATATTGCAAATAATAATATTAATAACTTTGTCATCTCAATTATTCATTATAAAATATTGACAATAATTGAATCAAATAACGTGAGATACTATGCAACAATTCTCGTAATAATAATTGAACAAAACCGAGTGACTTCTCACGTAATCATCAATAATCAATACCGTGTCGCTTACTTTGTCATAACTACACGATTATCGCATTTTTTAACACCGGGTGTTTTAACAGATTAACGGTAAAACTTCCGTCGTTATTTTCATAAAGTATTTTTGTCGCTTTCTCAATCCGGCAATAATTCCGTTATTAGGGTCCACCAATGATTGTGCCGTTATACGAATATTCTCTCGTTAAAACGAATATTCCCACCAATCGAATATTATATAACAACTTGCGTTACTTTGCAAAATTTATAAATATTACCCACTACTATAACATTATATCAAATTCATTCCATAATATTCAAAAATGATATTTATAGAAAATTCATCTTTATTTATAAAAGTTGGGGTCTTACACTTTTAATTAAATATAATGGAGAAAAATAAAAAAATAGCAAACACAATTAATTAAAAGAAAATTAAAACATTTGAAACAATATCAAAAACCTAAGAACTCGTTCATATATGGATTATTAAACTTCAATTCAAAAAACTTAATCCCAAAATTGAACCCAAGGTTCCAAACAACCATTAACACCCAACAGTTGAGAACACCAAGATAGAGAAATTTTTCTAAATACAGTTAAATGACTCTTTTTTTTTGTTATTCAATTTTATCTTCTTCTTATTACTCTTCATCCTCTTCTAAAAATTCATCAAAATAAAACCCCAGTTATAATTCACCCAAAATAAGAGCCAAAACCCTAATTAACTTCAAAAATCTCTAATGATAATTTCTTAACTTTCATTTCTAATTGATAACAAAAAGTAAAATCCACACCCACTTTTATCAAGTTAAGCGAAAGCCAAATGCTCGATTATCTTCTCAATAAAACCATGGATCTGCAAGATGGAGTACCAACTGAGTTGCACAACGAATTGAGGTGGTTCTTACCTAATTTTAACTTCCTGAAACAGATCTTGCGGGTTTCATCATGTTTATCCCAGCGACGACGAGGACAATTGGTCTGAACTCCGATGATAGAGTGCTCTGCTTTTGGTTTCGATTTTCATTTTTTTCAGTCTAATTTGACTCAAAATATCTATTTTTAAATATTATAAAATAAAATAGAACTATTTTTAAATGGATCGGTTTTCACTCTCTTCTTCGATTGCGTTATTTTTCTTCTTCTAGATCTGAATTTAGGTTTCTTTGGATCTGGGTTGTTGGAGTTCAAGTCTTGAGGTGAAAAAGATGATTTAGAACTTAGTTGCTTTAATTTGGATGAGTTTCAAAATTTTGATTTCGAATTATTTTTAATTTGGATTTGTAGTGTAGAAGATGATGAATTAGATTTGGATTTCGGCTACTTCCGGCTACTGGAATCGGATTTGAATTTGGATTTGTGGTGAAGAAACTGATGATTGTGTCATTGATTTTTATTTTTGTTTTAAGTTGCTTTGTTTTTTTATATTTTTTTGAGTTAAGTTATTGGTGGGTTGTAGGTTATCATTTATAATGGGACATGTAAGCATCCGATATGGCTCCACATAGATTTTTTGTTAACATTTAACGCTCATAGACGGAAATTCAATTTTTGTTAATAAAATTTAGTTTTGATTGAATTTTTTTTCAGTTCGATGATGTATTTGTAAACTGAGGTCGAGTACAGTGGAAAAAAATAGATTTAACCCAACTTCTGAAACTTTTGTCATGTAAGATATATTTCAAGTCTGGAAACAACTCTACGTTCACTGCTAGCTTTGAGTTGATAAATAATACTCTTTCCGTCCAAGTTTACTTGTTCTAATTTCTATTTTGATTTGTCCAAATCTATTTATCCTCTTTCTATTTTGATAATACTATTGACCTTATTTTTCTAGTACTACCCTCATTTAACTTATAAAAGAATTCATTGAAAACTACATGGGATACATTGGAAAAATAAACACTATTAATTTTCACATTGGAAGTATAATCATATTCTTTTTTTCTCCTCTCTCTCTCCTCTATTTTATTATTCTAAGAAATAGTTGGGAGATTAAATAAAACAAGAAAGATGATAAAAGAGTATTTAAGATGTATAATTTAAGGACAATTTTTTTTCTTAATAGGCGTGTATTTTTAACTTGGGACAAATAAACTTGGACGGAGGGAGTATAAGTTCAGAAATGTTTATTTCAAATAACTTTACAAATTTTTGAGGTAGACATTTTCTTTATGGTAATTATGTCCTATATATTAATAAAGATTCTTCTGGAGATGGTCGGTAAAATTTTAATTTGCAGCAAGATGTGTGCTTTTATCGGATTTCAATTCTGCACTTCCTAAAAAGGAAAAATGAGTGATAATTTTTGCCGGAAAATATTATCAATGTTGGTTCATATGACCGAAGTAGTAGACTGGATGAAATTACTCAGATTTCCAACACTACCAGCCAATGATCAATGATATATTGCATCCATTCATGTTCAAGGAAGGCAGTTTCCTGGAAAATATTGGAATCAGTGTGATGAATTATGGCTAAAATGACTAACCGTTTTTCCTTTTTCCTTTACGTTTTGTGGTACTTGAGCTTGGTTCTTAGACTGCTGATGTGAAAGGTTCTCCCGTGCATGCTCTATAGTTTGTGACAAGTAGCTTGGCGTTGAAAAGTGGCTTCTAACGTGCAATTCTGTCCATTCAGGGCTATGGTATGACAGAAACTTGTGGAGTTATCTCAATAGAGAATCAATTGGGAGGCCCTCGACATTCTGGTTCTGCAGGAATGCTTGTTCCAGGAGTGGAATCCCAAATAGTTAGTGTAGATACAATGAAGCCTCTTCCACCTAACATGTTAGGTGAAATCTGGGTCAGGGGACCTAACATGATGCAAGGTATGTTGTTTAATTTATTTTTGACTCTTGATTCACACGTTTCTTGAGAATGTGTTATATATAGAAGAACATTGCTGCACCTGTCCCATAGTCCCTTTCAAATTTAGGCTAGTAAAAGTTGGCACAGATCACAGTTGTCCAGCGGCTTGAAAATGACATTTCGTAAAACCATGTACCGGCATACTTGGCAGCTAAATATAGTACCGGCCAGGGGCGTAGTCAGGAATTTGAGTGGGAGGTGGCTGAAAAAAATTTCCACCCTAAAGATATTAATATAATTTTTAGAAAAATATAAAGGAAAAATAAAGTTTTATATATTTTTAGTTTTCATATATATGAATTCATTTATATCAATGAGTTTTAATATATTAGAGTAAAGTTAATGGTCTAAAATTTTTCAAATGCATCAAATACACATGTCATCACTATATTTGTTCAAAATCATGGTGGATCCTAAGAATTTCATTACATAATAATACAATGATAACTTGTATATTTAAGATAATTTGAGAAATCAAATTAGACTTAACATTAGTCATAATATTAATTTTATTTATTTGACTTTAAAACTAAGTTACTTTTTAATATTAACCTTATTACCTGTCTTTGAAAATTATAATTAGACTTTGAAATATATTGAAACATGAAATTAAATTTTATATATTATTTTAGGTATAACATATTAATTTATTTATATATCTCAAAACATGGGTCCACTACAAAAATATTTATACCATAAGGGGTGAATATCAATGTTCATAAATTTACATACTATGTTATAAATGAGTACGGGTAGGGGTAGGGGAGGGGTGGCCATGGCCCCCTCCAGTCCCTTCCTAGCTACGCCACTGGTACTGGCATACTTGGCAGCTAAATGTGGTACCGGCGTACTTGGCAGCTAAACATAGTACCGGGTTACTTGGCAGCTAAATATAAAATCTAGTTGCTTCGGAGAGCTAAATATAGTACCAGCTTACTTGGCAGCTAAATATAGTACTGGCTTACTTGCCTCGTGCCAGCGATTTGTGACTGCTGAACTGAGTAGCATGACTCAAATTGTAATGCAAGTTGGATTATTTCATCACAAAAAGACGCAATACATTTTGTCTTTTATTTTGTTCTGTTGGACCCTTTGACATTGTGATACCTGAATCCCACAACGGAACATATGGGATGGACTCATACGACTTTTTTTTTTTTGGGGGTGTGGTGGGCCAAGAGGATCCAACAACTGGTAGTTATGGGAGTGGATTAAGTCTTGATCAGGCTTTGGTGTGGGCCTGGATTGTTACAGACATGGTTTTTTCTTCAGCAGGGGTTGCCTACCCAATTGTATTATTTTTTAATTTTCTTTTGGTAAGCTATATTTTCTTTTCTTCTTCTATTGCTAAATTTGGGAGATTCAGTAGGGAAAATTCCTAGCTGATAGTTGTTTAGTTGATATGCAATTTTATAGTTAAACTTATGCATAGAATGCATGAGAACATTCACTTCAATTTAAGATTGAACTTTGAAGATACGGCTCTCGTATTTTTGATTTTCACACTGGATATGAGGCAATCATTTTATTTATGTTAATATTTATCATTCTACTATCAGGTTATTTCAATAATCCACTGGCCACAAAGCTTACTATAGATAATCAGGGGTGGGTGCATACTGGTGATCTTGGCTATTTTGACGAGGAAGGGCAACTGTTTGTTGTTGATCGAATTAAAGAGCTCATCAAGTACAAAGGTTTTCAGGTAACTTGCCATGTAATGATCCTTTATTAGTTACTGCATGCAAGATCATACTCACTAGTAACTTTATACACTCTTAAATGATAAAATCAACTCGGATACAGGGGCCTTGATCTTTGGTAGATTTTCGTTCTTGGCTGAGGTTTTCTCATATATGGCTTTGCGTAATGATATATTATATGCTGTGCCTTAATAAAATCATTCTAATGTGGCCAACATGTTAAGGAAATTAGAGTTTCATCATGAATTTCTTCTGCACATGTTTGGTTATTAGTTGAGTTCATACTAAGTAGTCTAATTGTGATGGCTGAATTAACCTTGTAAGCAAATTTTTCTTGTAATCAGGTAGCTTTGCAATTTGAACCGTAAAAGAAGCAGCAATTGAAGGAAAACATTGTTGTGGTGGGAAGTTGGGGCAACTTGAGTTCAGTCTTGCTGACTATCTAGATTCTAGATGTATTTGGTAGTATGAATAACTTTAGTCAATGCCATCCACGTCACAGGCCTCCCTAAGTTTATTTTCACTTAAAATTGACCTCTGAAGAATTTTGCTCCATCGATGGCTTTTCAGTTATAGCCTCTGATTTTTCTTTTACTTTTTGGGAATCAACGTTTTTATGTGTGTACTTTATCCTTCCCATGCCCTCTCTGTGTGTGTATACGTGGACGTACATCTGGACTATGCTGCACCCTGATTAACTCGCCAGCACCGTCCCTCGGCTAAAGCCCAAGGTGCCCGGGCTTTAGGCCGACAAATTTTTAGGGCCTCCTTAAATATTCTCTTCCTTTCATTACTTAAATAGAATACTTAAATAAAAAGCAAATAATCTGGTGAGTGACTGAGTGGTGCGGCAATTGAGTTTCCTTCTCCAGCGGACACCGACTTCGTCTCCTTCATCACTGTCCCTGCCATAGCTGAATTACATATAGATATAAATACAGATAGAAAATCAGAAGGCTCAAGTGTTAAATGCTATTCCAGTATTCCTTCTCATAAATTTCAAGCTAATTTCAGGTATTAATTCTATTTTTTAGGATTTTGAAATTAATTGTTTTGTTTATGAGATTTAGAAGCATTGTTTAATTTAATTGGGCTTGATGACTGATTGAGTAGATTTGTTTATGCTATTATGAATCAAGTGAAAAATTTAATCTCTTTTGAGTTTTTTTAATTGTTTGGGAGTAGTGTTAGACTCTTAATAATTAGAAAGGAGGCCCTGTTTGATAATTAATTTATAGATAATCACGAGATTATGTTGGAATTTTGCATATTTTTAAATTTTAATTTACCATAGCTCCTAAAAAGTATATGTTTGGATTTGAAAAAAGAAAAAGAAAGAAAATATTGAAATATTCGGTTATTATATTTGGTATTCTTTCGTATTGATGCTCTTTTGTTCAGAAAAAGTTCTTAGTTTTTTTATGCCTATTTTAATAGCAATTCGTAAAAGGCCTATTTTTTTTTGTCGCTTTAGGCCCTGAAAAACTCAGGGCCGGCCCTGCCTGCGCCTGAACTTGAAGTTTGATTTTTCTTGACAACCTCTTTTCTGAAGATTAGAGTTTCAGCTCATTGTAGATTCCCTGTTCATTCTTGAATAAAGGAATATGTGTCTTAAAATGATCTTCTCTTTTCGTGGAATATTAATGTGTTCTTTGGCACCATTGATTCTTGCCAGGTTGCACCAGCAGAACTTGAAGGGCTACTTGTTTCTCACCCTGAAATATTAGATGCTGTAGTCATCCCGTAAGTCAACAAGCACCAAACTTCTACATATAAAATCTTTCAACTCTTGAGATACTGTATTTGAATTGGAATCAGTTGTCCCTTATAGGTTTCCTGATGCTGAAGCTGGCGAGGTCCCTATTGCATACGTTGTCTGCTCTCCCAATAGTTCACTTACCGAAGAAGATGTTCAAAAATTTATTGCAGAGCAGGTTTTAAACCCCTTTCTGTCATTCATAATAATTCGTGACCTATTGATTAAACTAAAGAACCAAATAAAGGAAAAATCTGTTGGTATTCTTATGTAGGATCTTGCTTACTGATCTTGTTATTGATAGTATATTATATGATTTTCCGTGTAAAAACTTTCTGCTTCAGCCAATTTGCTACTATATATATATATATATATATATATATATATATATATATATTTCAGGTTGCACCATTCAAAAGATTGCGGAGGGTAACCTTTGTTAACTCCGTTCCAAAGTCAGCTTCAGGGAAAATCCTCAGAAGAGAACTTATTGAGAAAGTTCGAGCTAAATTGTGATACTGCGCAATTGAAGAGTAAATTACTTGTACTGAAATCACCATGTACTTTGAGATTCCTTTTACATTGTTGGTACCCATGCTCCTTGCATATTTCATTTAAATCTCCTTTTGCATGAGTAAAATAGAAGGATTTGAGCACATGATTTCATCATGATTATCACTAAATACGTAATATCTGTAAAAATATAGTCGTTTATGTCTGTTTTTATTTTCCTTTCTTTTTTTATGTGCGCCAGGAAGATATGGAGCGACACATCTCGTAAATATTTATTTAAGGTTGAGAGATTATAGCATTTGTTCCACATAGGAACATGTGGATGAACCGTGTGGTATGACATTTCTCTTACAAAAATTCCAACATATTATATTATACAAAGCTCAATTGAGAGCAATCCTCAACACCAATTGGGACACACCACAAGAAAAATAACACCAAGGCACACCTACAATCCTTCGACTAATGAAAATCAAGACAACCAACAAATTAACTTACACAAAAACATAACAAGATATGGTCTGATCTTTTATTTTGGAACCAAGGTAATACATAAATAGTATATAGATGCCTAAGAATTTAAGATGGAGCGTACACAATAATGGGGGTCCTAACCTGATGCGTCCCATCGTCCCAGATCAAAGAGGCACGTACAATTGGATATTCTTCACTGTCTAACCTTGCCAGGACACCCACCTGGAAAGTCATCGTCTCGCCCACAGTGTTGAACTTAAGAACTTCCGGATCAACTATAATTTGGATATTACGACTAGATGGTGCAGTCACAATTGCTTTGTAAGTAGACTTTGGTGATCCAACATTTGTGACTGTCCTGTTAGATATGAAAAATTTCTGTGCCTGTCGCAATGTAAACCAAGCAATTGAAGGGTAATTTAAATCATGAGCTTGTTTTTTGAGTCCTGAACAGGTTATTTTCTTGTTCCCAGTGACGAGTCTTAGCTGCTTGGTAGTATAACCTTCCAAACACAAGAATTTAATGTAATCGAGCTCATTTGCATCGTACACTAAACCCGGATCAACAGCTTTCTTAATGTCGATATGTCCAGATCCATATGCAAATTCAGCTTCGGGGTTCAAGGCAGCATTCATAGGAGAAGCTGTAAAAAAAGGGGGAAAAAAATCAAATTAGAAAGATATGAACAATTATTACATTTCTGTACTAATTATTTTCATAAAAATTAAAGAATACTTGAAGTATGCCGTCGACAAACCTCAGTATTCTATTTTTTTTTCCCGTAAAAAGTTATGTGTTGTAATAGTTTGATGGAGGGTCTTATATATCTATCTAAATTATACTTTAATGACATTTACATGTGTGTGCATTACCGGTAGTCATAAGAGCAGACTTGATAGCCGCTGGTGACTATAAAGGATGAAAAGTTTTGACGTAGGCAGCTGCTCCAGTAACATGTGGGCAAGCCATTGATGTTCCAGATACTATGTTGTACGGTACTGCCCTATTATCTTCTTTATTGGCCGAAGGTGAGGCAAGCGGAGACCATGCTGCTAAAATATTTACTCCTGGCGCACTTAAATCAGGCTGCAAATTATAAAAAGAGTAACAATTATTTAATACTCTCATAGTCCCCCCCCCCCGGAGACCATGCTGCTAAAATATTTACTCCTGGCGCACTTAAATCAGGCTGCAAATTATAAAAAGAGTAACAATTATTTAATACTCTCATAGTCCCCAAATAAAAAAAAAAAAAATGATACCTACTTATGTTAATTTGATCAATATAAATGAAATACCTTGAGGATGTTTTTAGATATAGGGTTCGGACCCTGTGACGAGAAAGATGCAACATATGGTGCTAATGGATCTCTACCCTCTGTGCTCTTATTTATAACTGCTGTTGGGTTCCTGTGTATTTGAATGAGTGTTAAAGAAATTATTAGGATTATAGTTTCTAGCTTGATCTAACTAATTATACATGTAGACTTGAGGGTATCCACCTTGATGATTTTATGTAGGTGGATACACTTCGCATTTTGTTAGAGCTTACAACAGCTACCGGTAATGGGAAAGGAAAACTATTATGCTAACATTCGCTGATATTAGTTAAGGCTGATCCATAATTTACTTGATTAGTTTCATTTCCTTGTATATTCACTGGTTACCTGGATATGGAACCATTAAAACCTGCATGAGTATTTGGAGCATCTTCACCAAGAATGAGAGGGTACATGTGATTCTGCTTGAATGGGTTTATTGAAGTACCCTACAAGCAGGCAAAGAGAGTATATAAGAGACCCTATTGACATTCATTTTTAGAGTTTCTATTTTAAGATGTCTCGGAAAGTGATTAATTATATCTAAACTCTTCTATCTTTGTAGTCGAGAATCCTAATTAGAACTTAGGAGTATATAATTACTGAAAAATGATAGGAAACTATACAAAGTTTTAGTTAGTCAAACTCTTTCAGTTGGGAGTTTTAGTTTTCGTTATTGTATATATACATATATGAACGTAGGTTTTAATTTAGAAGTGGAATATAGTTGGAAAATATACTCACAGGAATAACCATATTGTTGCCCAATTGAACCATGGTAAAGTACTTGCGGTCTATGGTGCTAGCAGCTACAGAAATAGACCATGGAGCGACGCTACCGATTGTTTGGGGTTTTGGACCTTCATTCCCTGCAGAATGTGAGGTTAATATTCCTTTCTTCATTGCATGAAAAGCTCCGATTGCAATGGTATCTTCAAAGTAACGTAGCGCATAGTTTCCACCAACTGAGATGGATATTATATCAACACCATCTGCAATGGCAGCATCAAATGCAGCCAGAATGTCGTGATCCATACTGCCAGCCTCCCAAAGCACTTTGTACGCCGCAATACGTGCTGATGGCACTCCTCCTCGAGCTATTCCTAGCCCAAGACCCCCTAGACTCGCTTGGTTAACCAAGTTTCCAGCCGCTGTTGATGCAGTGTGTTCCATGGCCCGCTGAATCTCTAGCTGATGGCAAGTCTTGTGGACTGATTTCTCCATCTAAGTGGAAGTACCGTGCTCCTATGATTTTACTGCATTGGCATTACAATAATTTATGAGCTTTTATTAATTCAGTTATGACGTAATTTTTATTTAATTATAAAATAATTATAGATAAATATATAAGATTTAAGTGACATGACAACAATGGATAGGATTGCTGGATTGGAACATCATAAGAGCAATGATATTATATATGAGAGTGAGATAATAGACGAGACAGACGGAGGATAAGACAACATATTATTGATGTAAGAGTTGTCAATGAATTTTTACTTATTGCAAGTGAAATTTTTGGAGGGTTGGCAAATTCCCTTCCATCTGCTTGGGGGTGGACCAAATCCTTTGTCACTGAAGCTTTCGGACTCCGGCCAGATTCCGGTATCAATCACTCCAATGATAACGTCACTTTCAATGGCCGATCGTTTTAGTTGTAGGGGCACACCAAGGAAGTCCCATGACCGTGTTGTGTGAAGCTTGTTGATTTTACTTGGAAACACCGAGACTACCCCTTCCATTTCTACCAGATTTGTGAAAATTTTAGTATAAAAAACATGCATTTATATATATATATATACTGTGCATAGTTATATATACTTATATATATATATATATAACCTCAAAAAAAAGCTTGATTTACCTTCCAATTTTTGCGCCTCATCTTCCGTCAACTTTGCCAAAAACCCGTTGAAACTTTTCTTATAACTATGGAGTAGATACTGTGATGCATCACTGTTAATCAATTCTAATAGAATTTAGTTTCAAGGCATATACAGTCACTTGCTAAAATATCATATTTGTCACTGAAGTATGCACCATGTTACAATTACAACCATTAACTTTAAATCCTTTCAGTTCACTCCCCAAACCTAGTCTAAGTAAAAAGGATCGGATGGACCTTAAATAGTAATCTGACTAATTTAGTCATCAGAATGTTGACAAGTGAGCAATATTTAAATTGTATTTGAGTAGTATTTAAATATTATATTGTAATTAAATTGAATAATACATAGTCAAATTGTATTTCTTTATCCACGTGGCTAGAACTTGTGACCATTATATATGGTCATTTTGTTTGCCCAATTTTCCCTTAGGATCAATATTAATTACTTATTAGTACTTGGGGTGGGTATCGGGAAAAATTAAAACTTCGTGGTCCAAATTATAAATTAGTGTATACTTCAAGGTTGCAAACTTCGTGGTACTTCATATGTAATTTATTCAGCACAACAACGGACAAGGAAAATCCCAAGTCTCCAAATTCAGTCTCCAAATTCAAATCAGGCAAATAGGCAATCAAGATCTGCAACTAATTTAGATATATTTTAATTTTAGTTTTTTAATTTCACAAATTTAACCATTGCTCTTTTTTGTACTTTTATAAAATTAGGGCTTTTTCTGCAACAAAGAAGAGAACTAAGGGGAAACATAAATTTAAAAAAAACACTAAAACGAAAAGGAGTAAAAAGAGATTGAAATAAACTTATAATCTGCATAGTATAATGTTTAATGTTGATATTGTTTTGATTTTTATATTTGTTGTTTTTATTTGGCTATCCATTAGTTATTAATAATATACAAGATATTGTTCCCGTTTTTGAGCAAAACCCAATCCCAATGAAACCTATAGAACAGTTCATTAGTAACTTATGTGATATTTTTGTAACTATTAAAAATGAGGCTATCATGCAACAATTTTAAGCAAAAAAACCTCGAAAAATGTTATTGTAAATAATATTTGAGTATTATTTAGTTTTGTGATTTGTTTTATTAAATTTTTATTTTTAAGAATTTTTTTTTTACCGAATTTGACCCAACTGAACTACGCGGCTGAATCCGTCCCTGATTAAACCTATAAATCATGTTATATGTTAATGTTTAACTTCACTAAGCTTAAGTTTCCAACTTCAACCCCCAAGACAAGATTGGTTCAACTGGTTAAGGCCTATAAGTTCAAAATCTCAAGTTGCGGCCGGTTTATGGTTCTTGAACCAAGACGTGAGTAATTATTGGTGAAATACCCTAATACTGGAGTTGAAAGATCTAACCGGCCAAGTCCCACATAAGAGCTGGAAAAATAAAAGGTCGAGAAAGCCCACATAAGTGCCAAATGAAAAACATTATTCTCTTGGTGGCTATTTTATTGAAAACAAATCAAGGTAATTTCTTCTAAGTAAGAAATATATGTTCAGTAGCACTAGGAGATGCATAAGAATTGAACTAGGGGTGCAACTTGGGCGGTTCTGGCGGGTTTAGGGGGCATTTCAGTTCCAACATACAAAATTTGTTGGGTATGAGTTGGAAAGGCTTAGAAGTCAGACCTATATTTCATTGTCCAAGAACCAATCCGTGATATAGTTTCTGCGGTCTGGATCTTAAGCTTACCACTTATCTAACATACCTTGCATACTCCTCTTTAGCGACGGAACGGGTGACGATTCTGTCCGTCGCAATATATAAAATCGTCATATTAGCTTTTAGCAAATACCCCTCTTTAACGACGGACCGAATCGTCGCTCGGTCCGTCGCTAAAGGGGGGTATGCAAGGTATATTAGATAAGGGGTAAGTTTAAGATCCGGACCGATAGTTTATGAGTTTGAGTTTGAGTTTGAGTGGGCAAATTTGGACATACAACAATTAAAATATAATTAAAATTATAATAAACTTAGTTCGTCAAAAAATAATACTCCATCCGCCCCATAATATATGACGTTTTAGAGTTGTGCATAAGAATTAAAAAAATAATTGTATAACATTAAATATAATACTAATTGTCTATAATACCCTTTGCGATATACTTATCTCATTTTCTCTTTCATCCGTAACATTTTTCAATGAGGAATAATTTTGAAAAGATTGTGGTTAATTCTCCTAGATTATATAAAACGTCAAGTAATTTTAAAAAAATAAAATCATCTAAAACGTCATATGTTATGGGACCGGGGGAGTAGTTGATAATTATAAATTGTTGAAAGATGACAACTTATTGACTAATTTAATAAGAATTTTTGAAAATAATAGAGAACATAATAATGGATGGGTCAAGTATGAAATTTCTCTGTCTTTATTTTTTAAATAAAAAAATATATAAAAAAGGGTTCTTACTATTTGTTTTTTAAAAAAGGTAACCTCTTTTTTATATAGAAATAAATAAATGCAATGAAAATATAAGATATGTTAATAGTATATTGATAAATTGTAAGTAATTTTAAAAGATAATATACCTAATAATATATATATATATATATATATATATATATATATATAGAGAGAGAGAGAGAGAGAGAGAGAGAGTCCTGATTCATCCCGGGATCCCTGACTTTTTTAAAATACGGACTTCTTTTTTTGTATAAACTTGTTTTGTTATATGTATCCAAATCACACCCAAAACACTGTATTATGTAAAAATTTCAGTTCCATAAAATATTAATTTTTTTTTTAGTTGTTTTAAAAAAAAAGCAAAAAAAAAAAAAAGTCTCAAATTTAAGAAAATGCGAGAGTCCTGATAGAATAGGACCATATATATATATATATATATATATATATATATATATATATATATATATATATTTCCATCCACAAATACGTTCTTTGTGGAGCAACCCCTTTTTTTATATGAAATTTCTACCGGAGCAAAAAAAAATAAAAAATTCACAAGCCAAAAAAGGAGTTGCTTCCACAAAGAATCCTAGATTCTTTGTGGATGTAACCCTTATATATATATATATATATATATATATATATATATATATATATATATATATATATATATCCAATCAAGAACCGATTACCGGATCACTATTCATGGTAACCAACTTGTCAGCCGTAGATCAATTTAATAAAAGGTTGAGATTGAAACAATTTTCTACTTAGCCGCTACATGTTGATCCGACTTCTAATTTAATAAGTGGGTCCTGGCTTGTCAAAACACATGTGTAAATAAGTCTCACTTTGTGATCTTTTATATTAAAAAAAGATAACCGCAGCGGTTTGGGGTTTAATTATTTTTTTTTACATTCCTTCCATTGTCCCGTTATTAAGTCACTTGCTCACTTAGTGTTAAGAAAAAAAGAGAACCACTACACCATGTAGCGACTTGGGGTTTAATTTATTTTTTTTAAATTCCTTCCATTGTCTCGTTATTAAGTCATTTGCTCACTTAGTGTTAAAACAAAAAAGAAAGAACCGCTACACCATGTAGTGGCTTGGGGTTTAATTTTTTATTTTTTTTACATTCCTTCCATTGCCCCATTATTAAGTTACTTGCTCACTTGGTGTTAAAAAAAAAAAGAACCATTACACCATGTAGTGGCTTGGAATTTAAAATATTATTTTTTCAATAATTTCCATTGTCCCATTATTAAGTCACTTATTGTTAAAAAAAAAGTTTCTTTTTAAAAAAATAATCCGACTTTAATAATAATAATAATAAGATTATTATTATTATAAGTTTAATCTTCCATAATTTATTATAAGTTTGATATTTAAATAATAATAATAATAATCTTATTATTATTATTAAATTTAGATTAATTTTTTTAAAAAGAAACCTTTTTTTCTAACAACAAGTGACTTAATAATGGGACAATGGAAGGCGCTACATGGTGTAGCGCTTCTTTGTTTTTTATAACACCAAGTGAGCAAGTGACTTAATAATGGGACAATAAAAGGAATTTAAGAAAAAAATAATATTTTAAACCCCAAGTCACTTCATGGTGTAGCGGTTCTCTTTTTTTTTAACAAATGAGCAAGTGACTTAATAATGGGACAATAGAAGGAATTTAAAAAAAAAATATTTTAAACCCCAAGCCACTACATAGTGTAGTGGTTCTTTTTTATTTTTTAACACCAAGTGAGCAAGTGACTTAATAATGGGACAATGGAAAAAATGTAAAAAAAAAAATATTTTAAACCCCAAGCCACTACATGGTGTAGTGGTTCTTTTTTATTTTTTAACACAAGTGACTTAATAATGGGACAATCGCATGAATGTAAAAAAAAAAATTTAAACCCCAAGCCACTACATGGTGTAGCGGTTCTCTATTTTTTTTAACACCAAGTGAGCAAGTGACTTTATAATGGGACAATAGAAGGAATTTTTAAAAAAAATAATATTTTAAACCACAAGCCGCTACATGATGTAGCAGTTATCTTTTTTTAATATAAAAGATCACAAAGTGGGATCTATTTACACATGTGTTTGACCAGCTAGGGCCCACTTATTAAATTAGAAGCCGGATCAACATGTAGCGGCTAAGTAGAAATTGTTTCAATCTCAGCCTTTTATTAAATTGATCTACGATTGACAAGTTGGTTGCCATGGATAGTGATCTGATAACCGGTTGTCATGGATTAAATCTATATATATATACACACACATTATCGAGATTTCTCCCATGAATCAAGGCGGCGAACCAAAAAATGAATTCTATTATAGCGACGAACAAAATCGTCGCTATAGTCGGTTCATTTTTTAGTTTACCCCCTTGGTTCGCTGGAGAAACCGACTCTATATATATAAATAATTTGGGTGGGCTTGGATTTCGTGGGTTTATAAAAGTATAAACTCAAGCCCACCCAAATTAAATTTGGATGGACCATGAGTTAAGCATGTTCTTAAAAATGTAAAAAAATCTTATCCAAGTATCATAAAATCGTGGGCGGGATCGGGTTACCTGTGGGTTGCCCAACCCAAGTTGCACCCTAGAGAGAGAGAGGGAGGGAGTGAGGGAGGGAGGGAGGGAGGGAGGGAGGGAGGGGGTGGGTGAAAAAAAAGAATAAGAAGAATTGAACTAGTCACCTGCCAATAACTTCATTCACCATGCTCATGTGAAGCGATTTTGCAGAGATTTCATCTTCAGGCTGGTCGCCCATATATACAATATAGGCCTGCAACCATTAATTACAAATTGGAAAATGTAGTTTGCAAATGTTTGTGTCAAATTTTTGGTCGTCAATTATAAATAATAAGAACTAGTGGTAACTCTTTTTAAAAAGATATGTAAGAGGTGAGTCACTCTTATAATATTATTAAAACTCATATGTTGCTATGTTTCACAATTATAATTCAATTAAAATTATCACAATACATAATAGAATTCATTGATCACTAACTAACTAGTCCAAAAGTAAACTCCAGTCCTATACCAGTTATTACTATATATATATTTATATTTCGCCAATAGTATAACAAGATGTTTAACTTTGTGAACATGCAGACATTAAAGCCAAATTTTTTGCCTTAATGGTATCAAGAAAATTTTAAACTAATTGGTATAGTTGCTCTGTTCCAGAAAAGTAGTCCATTTTCAAAATCTACGAATTAATTTAATAGTGTATATCTATATATATTTTATACATACTCCTAAAAATAATAAAATGTTAGGTTTAGCAATGTTTTATAATAACGAAATTATAATAATATATTAATTTAAGAATATTGTATTATTTTACACTATTACTACTAAAAAGTGAACTCTTCTTATTCGACAAAACAAATTTATAAAATGAGACTACTTTTTGTAGAACGTATGTAATGCTGGAAAATCAATGTTCGTGGAGTTCTTACCTTTCGGTTTGGGTTGGTAGATTCAGTGTGGGTAATGAGCAAAAAACAGGAGAGACTGAAAAAGAAAAGGCATCGAATGTGAGGAGATTGGCTTGCCATGGCTGGAGGCAATGTATTTTTTCTCTGTTTTCAAATTAAGGTACGTAGCAGCTAGCAGGAATGGTATTTGTAGAAGAAAATATGGTGGTCTCTAAGAATATTCGCAAACCAAAACATCTAGACAAATATTCTGTTTTTTATTGATCATGGAGTCCACTCGGCTTTGTGGAACCTCACGTTTTGCTTAGCTTTAGTTTCAAAATTAAAAATACAATTTGATTTTTAATATCAAATAACGACATATTAAATTAAAATTAATGTGAATTTATTTAATTTTAGTTGATACAATAATTATAATTGTATAGTATATAACAAAAATTATTAATTACAAAATTTATTACATTCTTAGTTTTTATGAGTCATACTAATTTTAAAATTTAATATGTCATGGTTTGAACTCAAAAATCAAATTGTATTTTTAATTCCAGAACGGAGGGAGTATACTTTTTACTAGACTCAGTTAGGATATAAAGCTATCACACTATATAAAATTATAAAATTTTATAACTTTTTATTGCATTGTTACTATATTGCAAATGTTGCCTCCATCCTAAAAAAGACGACTAAAATT
Organism: Panax ginseng; assembly: GCA_020205605.1. Taxonomy (NCBI): domain Eukaryota; kingdom Viridiplantae; phylum Streptophyta; class Magnoliopsida; order Apiales; family Araliaceae; genus Panax; species Panax ginseng. The sequence goes on from CM035136.1 coordinate 10,521,195, forward strand.
ATAATTTTTTTGTCTCTAAAATGATGAGAAAAGATACATAAAGTGAATGATAAATATATCATTTAGTAGAATTCATTAGTATAAAAAAAATAAAGTACTCATCACTTTATATAATTTTTTGGAGCCACTAATTAAGGATAAATTTAGAATTTTTTTATTCTTTTTTCCTCTACGTTATCTTTTCTTAATATGTGTAAAAAATATATTTTACTTATTCTTTTAAGGACGGATATAGTATAAAAATTACATTTACTATAACAAATATAACAAAAAAAATTTATAAAATTTCACGGTGTTATGTAATGTGACAACTTTATCCTAACTTGATTTTCTCTTTTTTTTCCTGCCAAATTTAAAATGAATTAATTGAATGAAAAGCAATTACATGAGCAAAGGAACCCCAAATACATTATAGCTTAAACATCATGGAAGCATACCACTAAAATGGTCACGCTATAAAGTCAAAAAAAAAAGTACCTCTATTACAATTTCGTGTAGTTGGATCCCTTTTTACCCTAAACTATACCATGTTTCTGAAGGTGAACCTTGGAAAGAAAGATTCCAACAAATTCAACCTTATGTTAAGTTTGGGTTGTAATATTAAAATAAATAAAAGAATATAATGAAAAAAACTAATGTAGTATTTGATAATCATTTCGACACAAACCATTTTGATGTAATAAAAATTTACTCTATTTTCTTGATTTTCATTTTATGTTGGAGGTGGTGAGATGAGATCCATTAAGATCGAATGAATGTACGTGATAATTTTGTTTTTTCTATCACACCATCCACCACCCACCACCAACACCAACACCAACACCAACACCAACAATCAAACATACACTTAAAATACAAACAATATTACTTTCTCTATTTCATTACTTTAATTCAAATATTAGTCCTAAATTTATATATTTTCAACCTTCAGGCGATTGGATTTCATTTTTTTGCCAGCAATCTAGCATGGCAAGACATAGGACTCATTTTTAAGGGCCTTGCGATCATTTTTAAGGGCATTCCATTTATTTCATTCCTTTAAAAACTAACAAAGTGCATTTAAATAATTAGCAAAAAAAGAAAAAAGTGTGCATATTTTTATTTGCATTGGCTTGATTTGCTTGGTTTGAATGAATTTTGAGATGGGGGAAAGATGAAATAGGTGGGTAGTCTGCAGATGTGGGGCTGTCCCGAGGTTAAGAAGAACATCTTTCCTTGCCCTATTTCTGATTATAATTTAATTGTAATCTAATTATAAATAGCATGCGGATTCGGATGTGAAAAGTAGACTATTCGGGTAACTAATTAACCGAATTGACTTGAAAAAAATATTATTTTTAGTTAGAATTTGATATACTATTTTAAGTTCATATTTTGGTTATTAATCAAATAACTGAATAGTATAATTCAGTTATTTGGTTTCGATTATTAGGCTAGTACATGTTTCAAATAATTGTTCAGCTACTAAAATTGTAATATCTCGAAAAAAATAATAAAATAATATTAAATTTATATTCTTAAAATATATTATTTGGAACTTGTCATTTATTTGGGTCAAACTAGTTATTTAAATTATGTGGGCTAATAAATATTAATAAGTGATAGATAATATTATGTGGTTAAAATTTGGGCCTTAATATTAATTTAACCCAAATAGAAGTTTATTAGGGCAAACCTAATTAATAAATAGCTAAACCTAATATTACTTCATTATACAAACTGAATAAGAAGAGGTGGCTACTTTGGAGATAAAGGGAACAGCTACAAAGGGGGCTCAGGTGAAGAAAGACTAGAGATTTTGATCACTAGTGGAGAAATTTCATCAGTAATAAGTAAGTATATTATACATTATATAAAGTGGGGATAAATCACGTGGTTCCATGTTAAATTATTAAATTTAGTATATTGTTTTTTTTCATCATGAGCAAGTACTTTTGTAATTCAAGAACTAAGAGCGATCTTTAAAGATGGGAGAGTTTATTTATTAATGTAATACTTATACGGATGTACTTATTATTATTATCACTTTATTTCAATTAGATTGAACGGAGGGAGTAGTCTGTGATTGATTTTGGAGATCCTAAAATAATAAATTGATGATTTTTTTAAATAAAAATATATATATAGCAGTAGTAATTAAAGTTTACGAAAACTTGCATAATTTGCAAGAGATGTTATACAAATAAATATGTAAGATTATATGGAATGAATTAAATCTTAATATTATAAGTAATTATATTTTATAGTCGTATCAAATAGAAGTGTTCATATTTTTATAAATGTACTTACATTTAGTATTATTAATTTGTGTAATTAGTTCTTACGGAAGGAACTTAAAGAGTTATATTTGGAATATAAATTTTGGAGTATTAATAATTGATATAAGACGATGATTAAAGGCATATTAAATAGATTATGAATTATTTTGGAATTATTGAATTGGATTATATTTAATTTGAGGTGAATATGTTTAGGTGATGAATAACGCTTTAGATTTTGATATCGTTGGCATTTGAGGTAAGATTTTGTGGAGTGTCTTATAAATGGTTTGGAAGTATCGTGTACTGGATTCCGTACTCTTTTAGCGATACCTTTGTTAAATTTGATTTGTTCGCTTGTTTTCTTATTTCAATTCTATTATAATTTCACATAATTATTTCTTGTGAAATAAATATATTAGTTTCATTTTAGAGTTGATACGTATGACTCGTATTTGTACTCTTTTGAATTAGGTTATCATGTTTAGTATTATTTATTTTGATAATTGTAGAAATGGCATATGTTCTTTACCTTCCTTTTGAAACTCTGTGACTATAATTTGATTCGGTTCAATATGCATATATAGAACCCTTTTGTTGGTATTATGTCGCATGTGTTGTGACATGATATTTTTTGTTAGAATATACCGTAGAGTATACCGAGTTATAACCACACTGTGGGGGGTACCACAGCACACGCTGCCTCTTAGCGAGAGACGTGACACTTTCGCGTGGCGAAGGTGTTTAGTCTACTGCGTCTCCATTTTGGATTCCTGGAGGAAGTGGGCCATTTGGTGTTTTGTTGTGGGAGGCGTATGGGTTAACCCTAGTTTTCTGTTCTGCGGATTTGTGATGTTGTGCCAAACACACCTATCCGATTCGTATACATTTGGATTCGCGGTCCAATGTGTGATTTGCCTGTGTGGCATTATTTTGGTTGCCTGTGTGGCATCATTTGACTTGCCTGTGTGGTATTATTTTGACTTGCCTGTGCGGCATTGTTTTGACTTGCCTGTGTGGCAACGTATGTTTCTGAGCTCACTCGGTATGAAATAATACACAACCATTTGATTTAGCCTATTATTTTATTGTATTAGTTTTATTTATTTCTGTTCAGTTTAATTCATTGAGTTAATTACTTCAGTTCGTTATTTCTTTACTCTTCTGTTGATTCAGATATATTCCATTCAGATCTTTGAAGATTATATTTTCGTTCGTATTTACACTTGAGGCTTTGTTCAGTATTTTGTCTCAGTTATTTTTATATATCGATTGTATATCTTTTGTATATCTCAGTATCCGTCTTTAGATCGACAATTGGCTCATGTCAGGTTTTTTCTTCCTAAGCAGGTTTGCGGGGGGTGATTAAGGGCTTAGTGTGATGAGAGTGTTGCCTTGACCATCTAGGTTGATTAAATTTTTGGTTTTGATTATTTTGATTCTAGTTGGAGAATTATATTTAGTACTTCATTGATGAATATCATTATTAATATTTTGAAGTTATTAGTGCTCTGTTTATTTATTTTTGAAGTTTATTGTGCTTTGTTCGTGACCTCCCTTTCTTTTTCGGAAAAAGAGTTACAAAAATCGTATGAAATTCGATATTATTGGATTATAATCCAATAGTGAACCCTACACAGTACCGTGATGGGAAAGATACACAACCTATAAAATATTTCTTTATTGTCTGTATTATACATAAATAATAATGATGGGTACTACCAGTCTACCACTATGAAGTCACATCTTGCAAAACTGAAGTCCAACATGAGTGGCTATATTTGCTCCAGTAGATCATATTATCACTGATATACATCTCGTGAAAGAAAATATTATCAGTATTTATATTTGTTAAACATATATATACGATCGAATACAGATAGAAACACAACTGTATGTGCTAATAACTGCAGTATCCGCTTTTATTTGCTATAAAACTGTTGTAATTTCTATAATTTTTTGTATTATAATATACTTATAAATATAACAATAATATATTAATATTGCATACAATGATTTTTACAAACAAAATTATTTTCTTCTAAAATATATTAATTAACTAACAAGTGATAATATTCAATTTTAAGTTAATGATTTATTTGTTTATATATCATATATTCAACTATTTACGTATAATACTTATATAATTTAGTAATAAAAATTATATTAAATATTATTTTATCAAAATATGAATTTTAAAGAAAATTAAAAATGTATAAGAATAAGAAATAATAGTAAGTAAATAATCATGATACTAGGAATATAGATTTTCCTAAATTTTAGGTTTATATTCTTAGATTTTAAGATTGAAGGATCATTCCTAAATTCTTATTTATATATATATATAATATCTAACCGTATAAATATTTCACGATATACGAAGAGTTTAGAGTAAAATACAGTGACACCCCCTCTAGATAATCATAATAACATTTACATCCCTTCTAGTTTCTAAAGTAACAGTTAGTACCCCTGCAAGTTTTTAAGGTTGACTAAATAGATAAAATTACATATTTACCCTTATATTTTATCAAAATATAATTACTAAATAATATATATATATATATATGTGTGTGTGTGTTTAATTATCCCTTTTTTTAATACAATACATTTTAATTATAGTTTTATTTGTAATTAAAACTATCTCATTTAAATTATTGGTAACTTATAAAACACTAATTTAGTTTAATTAACACATATTTTTGGATAAGTGATACAAATATTAAAAAAAATTTAAATTAAATTATTAATGAAGCTATTCTAATTAGAGTGATTGTGTGACGCCCCCAAAACAAGTATACATCACCCATCTTGAGTCGCCAGATACAGAATACAAATACAATCTTAAATATACAACTGTCGTGTAGAATACGACAAGACATAACTGAGAGTTTTAATAAGAATATTGTCATCTAGACAATATCCACACTCAATGGAGTCCTCATTACATTTATTGTCATACTATTTTGTAGAATAGTGAGGACTACTAATGCTATCATTTGGATCGTCACACTGTTCCCCGACTAGCTCCAGCTACGTTATCATTTCCTGAAGAGAACAATGAAAGAAATGGTGAGCTCAACTAGCCAAGTAAGAAATATTATGACTAAGATAATGCAGAATAAATTATCATTAGCCTTCAACAGTGTTAAACTGATAAAATATAACAAACATCAAGTTTAACTAAAGCGGAACAAGCAATCCATTAGAAGAGTCAAGTAGAGAATAAAATCTACTATTTTCTATGATTTAAAAGGTTTTTCATCACTTTTATCACGAGACTCAAATTAAATAAATAATCCACATCATCAAATCATCCCCGCACTACATGTGCCAATGATATTCTTTAGTATCACGACCACGAATTATTCATGTACCACGGCCAAAGATAATCATGTTTTCATCAATTCTATTCCCGATCATGCCATAAAATAATTCATCTTTTGCACCTCGGTAAAGAAATCCATAGCCATAATCATACCAAAATCGTCCATCAATGCACTACGAGCCAACGAGGACTTTTTCCACATCATTTGTAATATTACGGTCATGATTATACCGAATAATCCCTGGTCATAATCATACCAAGTCCATCTATGCACTACAGGCCACAGATGATTTTCAACATAATATAAACATGAGGATGATGACAATGACATAATAATTCAATAAAACAAGTTTAAGAATTAATTTATCCAGGAACCAACAACATCCAAATTGTCAACATTATACTGTTTTGTAGAGTAAAATTCAAGAATGCTCAGAAAAATATATTTCCATAAAAAAATACTGGATGAAGCGCAAATATCAAGGATATTCCACTAATTTCATGGAGTATAGAAATCAAAGTTTTAACCAACTGAGTATAATAAAAAAATGGAATAACAAAAGAAATCACCATGCATGCGATAGACAAAGACAAAAGCGAGTTATTCCCAATGTAATAATAAATAATGAAATCAGTCCCACAGAACGCATATGCATGTGATATTCCGGCGAATAATAAAGAATAAAATTGTGACGCCCCCAAAATAGATATACAACATCCATTCTGAGTCGCCAAATACATGGTACATAAAGCAAACTACAACTTCAATAATACAATTGTCGTGCAAAATACGACAACATATACTGTGAGTTTAAATACAAATATTGTCTTCTAGACAATATCCACACTCAAATAAGTCCTCATTACAATTATTCAAACACTATTTTACAAAAATAGTGAGGACTGCTAAAACATCTTTCTAGAACCATCACTCCATACCCCGAGTAGATCCTGCTATGTTCTCACCTCTTGAGAAGAAAAAAATAGAACAAAAAGGAAAAGGGTGAGCTCAACTAGCCCAGTAAAGAATATTATGACTAAGATAATATACAATAAATTATCATTAGTTTTCAATAGGGAAAAATTTGATAAAATATAATAGACAACAAGTTTTAGATCAACAACTGCAGCGGAAACATCAATCCATTAGAATAGTCAAGTAGAGAATGAGTTCTACTATCTTTTAAGATTTAAAAGTCCATCATCAATATTTTATCCCTGTAACAACAATTAATATACATGTTTAATCAAATATTCATCTTTGCACTACAGCCAAAGATATTCATTCAGATCACCAATTGGTCAAGTCATGTTGATATCAACACATGTTCATCTTCGCACTACGCCCAAAGATATTCATCGATTAATCATTCATCTTTGTACTACAAAAGCCAAAGATATTCAAGAATATCATCATTTAGAATCGAGGATGATGAAAATATTTTTAAAAAATGAATCCAAATGGAGATGTAAGGACAAATATTAAGGATTCAGATAATGCTTTATCCAAGATCAATAATACTCCATAATAACCCATTTTGAAGCGTAATTCAAAAATAAATACCAAAACATGGATACAATCAAAGATAGTAACCACAATAGACATCTTGGACAAAAAGAAGAAAATTTCATTTTTCTATGAATAAGTCAGATTCGTGAATAAAGGTCGATATACATGAATAAGAACCCCCACACAAAAAGTTTCAAATTTGATAAAAAAGTTCACCAATATTTCTAAGATAATGATATTGAAGAAAATAATATCATTTAAGAAGAAAATAACATCCCTTACCTCAAAATAACCGTATTTCGATCGAATTTCTAATATATAGTCTTGTGTAAACTTGCACTGATTAACAACTCTCAAAGTATCAAAATACTTACTAAAATACGCTCAACAATATAGAGAGAAAGAAAACTTATTTCTGGTGCGATTTTCAATTCTAACCTAAGCGTCTATTTATAGGAAAATGCTAGAACACCATAGGAGACTAAAATAATAAAATATATTATTACTAATTACAATTCCTACGTATGCTTTGAATTTTTGGGCAGCCATGTTGGAAGAATTCAGCAGCCCATGTGTGTATTCCACCAACCAAAAGTGGGTCCCCCCATAAATTTAATAAAAATTATTTTATTTTTCTAAAACTTCAACAATTCATAGAAAATAGCCCGGTTATCAAAAAAATACGAATTTTATGTCTATTCTGCCTGAAATCGAATTCTCTACAACTTTATAGCTTTGAGTTTTTCCAAATTCCAAACATAAAATATCTGAAATCCACAAACGGATGATTTTTAATACCTCCACACCGATAAAATACTGATAAAACACCTAAGCATTAATTCCTTCATTTTTATCCACATAAAAATAAATATATCCATCAATTATATCCACATAAAATAAATATTTTCTTATCATATAAATCAATAATTAATTATTCACAAATAATATTACGTAATCACAATTATGACAACCAAAGCCATTCCCGTAGAAAGAGGGGCTTTCCAATAAGAATTTCTCCTCATCAAGGCAATTAATTAGGTGACCAAACCTCTCCTCGATGTAACTTTCTAGACATTGCCAATAATGCTATCTAATAATATTATTCAAATAATATGAATTATCGATCCGATAATAGAAAATATCGCATGCAAAGATAATTATCAAACAACAATAATATAAAATATCAACGCAACAATTATTGAATCAATAAAATAAAATATTGAATAAGAATTACTATAACAATTATCGAGTAAAGGTCTTCACGTAAGAATCAATAATTCAAAAATACTCGCATCCACGCCAGACATCGTTATTTTAACCACCGGGTATTCCAACAAAGGTTAATTCAGAATAACTACGCCGTTATTTGTAAAAACTCAAACTTGTCGCTTTCTTCATTCGACAGCTTATTCTAAGCATGGGGCCCATAAATGATCGCTACTGGTCGCATTTAATATTCCCCCGACAACAAGAATATTCAACCACCAAACGAATATTCTCCGACAACAATGATTATTTTATCACCACTTGCTTATTTTACAAAATTTGTACATTTAACCCATAACCAAAATATTATATCAATTTAATACCTTATTATTCACAATAATAATTAGAGGAAATTCGATTTTATTTATAATAAGTTGGGGTCTTACAACCTCCCCTCCTTATGAATTTCGTCCTCGAAATTGACGTGACGTACACGGTGTTTCAATGGTGAGGGTACCTTTGCTTTCATTTCGATTCCAACTCCTGTGTCATTTATTCAATAATATGGTTTCTCCACAAAACCTTAACTTGTGGTATAACCTTGCGCGTAGGACATGCTTCTTCCTATCCAAGATCTTAACAGTACTTCTTCAGACGTTAAATCTTCTACTATCTCGTCTGGTTCTAACGCAATAATATGGTTCAGTCTTTCACATATTTACGAAGCATGGATATGTGAAAAACATTATGAACACGAGACATACTTGGAGGTAATGCGCGAGTCTATAGGCCACATTTCCTATTCTACGTTAAATCTCAAATGGACCAATAAATCGTGGATCGAGCTTTCCTCTCTTTCCAAATCTTGTAACTCCTTCCATGGAGCAACACGTAATAAAGATACATGATCTCCAATATTAAACTCCACGTCCTTTCTATGAAGATCAACATAACTCTTTTGTCGATCTTGTAAGGTTTGAATACGTTATCGAATCATTTGGATCTTTTCTGTAGTCTTGCGTACTAATTCTAGTCCCAACAACGTTGTTTCTCCCACCTCGTCCCAGCATACTGGAGAACGACACTTTCGTCTATACAATGCCTCAAATGGAGCCATGCCTATATTTGCTTGATAACTGTTGTTGTAGGAGAATTCCACCAGTGGCAAGTACTTTTCCCAACTTCCTTTGAAATCTAAAACACAGAGTCTTAATAGATCTTCAAGGGTTTGAATAGTCCTCTCGATTGTCCGTCCGCTTGAGGATGGTATGCTTAATCGAATCAGAAATCCGTGCCCATAGCTTTCTCGCAAGCTAACCCAAAATCTTGAAGTGAATCTTGGGTCACGATCCAAAACTATGGATACCGGATGCAATCTCACAATCTCATTCACGTATACGCGAAGCAAGACGCTCAAGGAATAAGTTTCTCGATAGGTAAGAAATGGGCGCACTTGGTTAATCTATCAACAATAACCCAAATCGCATCTATGCCTTGAGAAACTTTGGGAAGACTCAGAATCGAAATCCATAGTAATGTGTTCCCACTTCCATTTCGTAATCTCTAGTGGTTGTAATGGACCCTTTGGCACTTGATGCTCCGCCTTTACACGTTGACAAGTTAAACACCTCGAGATAAACTCCGCAATCTCTCTCTTCATATTGTTCCACCAAAATGTATGTCGAATATCATGATACATTTTGGTACTCCCAGGATGGATTGCAAACGGTGTGTTGTGTGCCTCCATCATGATTCTATGCTTCAAGTCAGAATCGTTAGGAACACAAAGTCTGGAGTTTAATCCAAGTATTCCTTCTTCATCGATTCTCGCTTCTGGAATAGCTCCTTCTTGCACTTTCTTCTTTATACGTATCAGCTCCAAGTCCGTAGCTTGAGCAGCTTTAACTTTATCGATTAAAGTCGGTTCTACTCGTATATTCGCCATTATCATGTGGGTCTCTGGAGTCTTTAATTCTACCTCCATCCTTTGCAAGTCATACAGAATGGGCATTTGCATTGACAATATCGCACTTGTACTCGCATATGATCTTCTACTCAATGTGTCAGCTACTACGTTTGCTTTCCAGGATGGTATTGAATGGTATGATCGTAATCTTTCAACAGCTCGAGCCAACGTTGTTGCCGCATGTTGAGTTCTTTTTGGGTGAAGAAATATTTGAGGCTTTTATGGTCCGTATAAATCTCCATTTTCTCCCATACAAGTAGTGTCTCCAAATTTTCAACACGAATCATTTATCACCGCTAACTCTAGATCATGAGTAGGATAATTCCTCTCATATTCTTTGAGTTGTCGTGAGGCATAAACTATGACTTTCCCATGTTGCATGAGAACACATCCTAACCCTTTGCCTAAAGCATCGTCAGATAACAAATCCATCTGCATGCGGATGGTATTGCTGAACAGTGCCAAAATGAGTCTCCTCTCGAGCTCTTGGAAACTCTTCTCGCATTCCTCGCTTCCATACGAATTTTGTATCTTTCCAAGTTAGCTAAGTTAATCTGAGTAAGCGATCCGAGAAAATCCTTCCACGAATCTCCGATAATAACCAGATAAGCCCGTAAAGTTACGATTTTGGTCCACCGACTTCATTGTTCCCAACTTTGTCTTCGCTTCAATCTTCGCCGTCAATGATACTCCATGTTTTGACACCACGTGCCCAAGGAATGCTACTTCCTCAAGCCGAACTCGATTTCTTCACTTTTGGCATAAAGTTTGTTTTCACGAAGCCTTTCAAGTATTAGCTTCAAATGGTGCTCATGATCTTCACGGCTTTTTGGAATAGATGAGGACGTCATTAATAAAGAAAACAACGAATCGATCCAAATATTCCTTGAATACTTTGGTTCATCATATCCATGAAAGCGGCGAGGAGCATTAGTCAATCCAAAAGACATGACTAAGAATTCATAATGCCCGTCTCGAGTTTCAAGGCGCTTTGAATATCCTCGCTTTTAATCTTCAAATGATGATATCCGTAATCGAAGATCGATCTTTGAAAAGAATTGTGCTCCTTCAGAATCGGGTCAAACAGTCATCAATGCGAGGTAATGGATACCTATTCTTGATGGTGACATGGTTCAATTCTCAGTAGTCAATACAAAGTCGCATACTCCCGCTTTTCTTCTTTTACGAATAAAACAGAGCACCCCAAGGAGATGTACTAGGACGAATGAAACCGATGTCTAATAACTCCTGTAGTTGGACTTTTAACTCCTGAAGTTCAATAGGAGCCATTCGATATGGGGTTTTAGAAATGGGTTTTGTATACGGCTCAAGGTCAATAAAGAATTCAACATAACGTTCTGGGGGTAGACCGGGAAGTTCTTCAGGAAATACATCAGAAAATTCTCTAACAATAGAAATATTATTCAAATCTGACGTGTCTTTGTTCAAATCCATAACATGGGCTAAGAAAGCTTAACATCCGTTTTTCAATAAACGAATAGCTTTATGGCTTGATATGATAGTGACTGATTTTAGTAGTTTAGTTATTTGAATTTGTATGATAGGTTTGTTAGGAATATGAAAACTAACAACCTTACGAAAACAATCAATTTTGGCATGATGAGTGGTTAACCAATCAATTCCTACAATCACATCAAAAGCAAGTATCTTTAAAGAGATAAGATCAACAGGTAATGTGATAATGCCAACTTGGATTAAGCAAGATTTATAAACAGTGGATGTAACGAAAGTTTCACCCAACTGAGTCTCCACCGATAAATCAAAGTCTAATTTCTCCTGAGTCAAGTTTAAACATTGAGCACAAGCGAGAGAGATAAAAGAATGGGTAGAACCCAGATTCTAGTAAGGTATAAACTTCGCAAGAGTTCAAGATTAGCTTACCGTGATCACCTCGTTCGGGTTCCTCACGCTTTTGGCTAGTTACGACAAACGCTTCCAGAACCGCCGATTTCGACTTATCCGGACAACCCTTGAGTCACCATCCCCGCTTGAACTTGGTTTTGCTTTCATGAATCAATCCCGAGCTATGTGGCCTTCCTTTCCACAGTTGTAACATACCTTGGATTGTTGTGGACAGTTTGAGCTGATATGTCCCTCTTTCCCACATTTGTAACATCTAACTGGCGGTCGTTCTCCTCCCCTAGAATTTGTTGTTGGTGCTGGTGTTGCTGCTGATGTCTTTCCGTTATTGTTGAATCTCCTCTTTCTGAAATTTTCACTTGACTCACATCTCCTATTATCATGGCCACGATGACCACCTGAGTGGTTACCGTCTTTGTTTGTATTTTTCCCTCCTCATTGGTTATCATCGCTTCGATGAATGTTGTCACCCCAGATGACCTCTCAGTTGTGGTCCCTCATTGCACATACTCATTATCTCGCTTAATAATTGAGCCTGCTTACAACATCTGAATATAAAGAAAATTTATGAGATATAATATATTGTCGAATCTCTGCTTTAGACCTCTCAAAAACATCCTTGTCATTCGCTCCTCATTTTCACCAAATGAGGTGCAAACCCGATAACTCGCAAACTTCGCCTCGTCTTCGGGACCGCCATCGTTGTTTTGTTCCAATCGATAAACTCCACTCCTTCATATAGCGAAATACTTTCGTGAAAGTACTTGTCATTGAATAGTTTCAACATGTTTCCCAAGACATACTTGAAAAAGGGTGGGTCAGTATGCTTCACGAGACTCCCACCAAGAGTCCGCTCACCACCGCGGAACATAAAGGTGGCGAATGGAACCTTTTGTTCTTCCGTGCATCCCAAGACATCGAATATCTTGGTAATTTGCTTGACCCACGCTTCCGCCATATGATCGGATCCGCTTTCCTTTAAATTCGTGGTCCCAACTTTTGAACTGCTTGGTGTGATAAGCCGCACATTGCTAGCATTTCCACCCGTATTCTATTGCACGAATTTCCCTCGTTTGGTTTCGCATAAACTGCAAAAAACTTCTGAACATCCCATTATTCATCATTTATTCGGTAGTGTTGTTTACGGAGAGATTATTTCCTTCCTCATTGCACGCTTCTCTGGTTTTGAAACTAAAGGTTGTTCCACAGGTCTCATACACTCCATTGTTAACGCTTCTCGTGCCCATTCTTAACATCGCCATAAAATAAGGGTTAATTAAATAAATTAACATATCACATAATATCCCTATATTATAACCGACCAACAAATAAGCTTAGATAGACACACTAACGAAGGATTTATTCATCTCTCCTTCTAGTTCTATTCCCCGATCTCCGCTAGAGACCATATCCCTAAGCTTTGATACCAACTATGACGCCCCCCAAAATAGGTATACAACACCCATTCTCGAAGTCGCCAAATACATGGTACATAAAAGCAAACTACAACTTCAATAATTGTCGTTGTCGTAAAAATACGACAACACATACTGTGAGTTTAAATACAAATATTGTCTTCTAGACAATATCCACACTCAAATAAGTCCTCATTACAATTATTCAAACACTATTTTACGTAAATAGTGAGGATCGCTAAAACATCTTTCTAGAACCATCACTCCATACCCCACTAGATCTCAAGCATGTTCTCACCTCCTCGAGAAGAAAAAAAATGGAACAAAAAGGAAAAGGGTGAACTCAACTAGCCCAAAGAAAGAATATTATGACTAAGATAATATACAACAAATTATCATTAGTTTTCAACAGGAAAATCGATAAAATATAATAGACAACAAGTTTTAGATCAACAAATTTAAATCGGAAATAAGAATCCATTGTAAGAAAGTCAAGAGAGAATGAGTTCTACTATCTTCTAAGATTTAAAAGTTCATCATTAATATTTTATCCTCAGAATAACAATCAATATACATCTTTAATCAAATATTCATCTTTGCACTACTGTGCCAAAGATATTCATTTGATCACCAAATGGTCATGTTGATATCAACACTGCTCATCTTTGCACTACGGGCCAAATATATTCATCGATTAATCATTCATCTTTGCACTACGTGCCAAAGATATTCAATAATATCATCATTTAGGACCTGATGATGATGAAAATATTTTAAAGAAAACGAATTCAATGAGGATGTGAAGGACAAATATTAAGGATTCGTATAACAGTTTATCCAAGATCAATAATACTCTATAATAACCCATTTTGAAGCAGAATTCAAAAATAAAGACCAAAACATGGATACAATCAAAGATAGTAACCATAATAGACATCTTGGACAAAAAGAAGAAAATTTCATTTTTCTTTGAATAGTCAGATTCGTGAATAAAGTCAGGATATCGTGAATAAATGTCGATATCGTGAATAAGAACTCGACACAAAAAAGTTCTAAATTTGATAAAAACGTTCACCAATATTTTGGCATAATGATATTGAAGAAAATAATATCATTTAAGAAGAAAATAACATCCCTTACCTCAAAATAACCGTATTTCTGACTGAATTTCGGATATAGTGCTGACAGAAACTTGCACTGAATAACAACTCTTAAAGTATCAAAATACTTACTAAAATACGCTCAACAATATAGAGAGAAAGAAAACTTGTTTCTGGTGTGATTTTCAATTCTAACCCAAGCGCCTATTTATAGAAAATGCTTTAAAACGTACAGTAGAGACTAAAATAATAAAATATATTATTACTAATTACAATTCCTACGCATGCTTTGAATTTTTGGGCAGCCATGTTGGAAGAATTCAGCAGCCCATGTGTGTATTCCACCAACCAAAAGTGGGTCCCCCCATAAATTTAATAAAAATCATTTAATTTTTTTGAAACTTCAACAATTCATAGAAAATAGCCCGGTTATCAGAAAAATAAAATTTTTATGTCCATTTTGCCTGAAATCAAATTCTCTACAACTTTGTAGCTTTGAGTTTTTCTAAATTCCAAACATAAATATCCGAAATCCATAAACGGATGATTTTTAATACCTCCACACCGACTAAATACTGATAAAACACCTAAGCATTAATTCCTTCATTTTTATCCACATAAAAATAAATATATCCATCAATTATATCCACATAAAATAAATATTTCCTTATCATATAAATCAATAATTAATTATTCACAAATAATATTACGTAATCACAATTATGACAACCAGCCGCCTCTGGAAAGAGGGACTTTCCATTAAGAATTTCTCTCACTCGAACCCGTGTCGAGCGTAATTAATTATTCACCATGCATGAGATAGATCCGCGCACGCATAAAGTTATTCCAATGTAATAATTAATGGAACCAGTCAGCGTAATAATGTGACCGACAGGATATTCAAATGAAATAATAAAGAATCGAAATAATAGAAGAATTTCACCATGTATGCGAGATTGCGATAAACAAAGTTATTCCAACATAATAATAAAGAATGGAATAACGTAAGAATTTCGCCAAGTATAGGTATCCTGCAGATACAAAGTTATTCCAATGTAATAATAAAGAATGGAATAATGTAAGTTCTATTCACGAATAAGAAAGAAAGAATACCCTTACGAGTACAACAAATAATATCCCCTACCTTTGAAAAAGAAGATTATTCCGATCGGGTAGGAAGGATATACTCGAAGAAAACTTGTCTACTACGCTTCAAAGCTTTCTTAAACTCTAAAGAAATACGCCAAGATTATAGAAGAAGAACTCTCTATAGTTTCTCTCTCTGTAGAGTTTCAATGAATTCGTAAGAAATAATGAATGAATGAGCTTCTATTTATAGAAAAATGGACCGCATAGTAACTAAACTCATGAAACGGTCCAAATTGATTTACTTTAATCGACGGTCCATATTTAAAGAAAAAATCTTTTAAATAAAATATAATATATTCTATTTATAATCTAATAAAACGAATAACTTTATAAAAGATTTTACTATGCAAACACTATGCAGCACTATATGCATAATAAAATATAATATATTCTATTTATAGAATAACTTTATAAAAAGTATTCATTTTTATATAAAAAGATTTTACTATGCAAAATACTATGCAACACTATGTATAATAAAATATAATATATTCTATTTATAGAATAACTTTATAAAAGTATTCATTTTTATATAAAAAAAGATTTTACTATTAAAACTTTAAACCAATGATCCATATTGATTTACTATTATAATTTCAACCAACAAATTCAAAAATTAAAGACATCTCCTTATGGAATAATATTGTACCCAAAAATGATTTAGACCAAAAAGAAATTTTTTTCTAGTGAATAGATCCCGTAAATAAGACTTCTAAATAGTACCACGTGAATAGTACTTGACACAAAAAAGTGTCCTAAATATCCGAGTGAACAATACTAGAGTAAATAGTAACCGGGTATTTTATGACAACTTGTCTACTTTGAAAAATTTTCAAATATCACTCTTAACTTTAAACTTTTATCAATTTAACTAGTTACCAAAATAGAAAAATTGAATACTTTTATTTCATAAAATTCGGGGTCTCACAGATTGAGTATATTGATAGTTTAGTTTTTGGTACTTAACAACAAAAATATTATTTGAATTTTTAGTTTCATATTATAATTTTTATATGTTAAATTTTATTGAGTATGTAAAAAAATTGGGATCTTTATGATTTTGAATACATTTTTTAGTATACAGTTGACGTTGTTTTTATGCAATGTTAAATAAAAAAATATAATTATAATTATTACTACCTCTATCTTGTAAAAAAAAATTCTTTTTATATATATATATATATATATATATATATATATATATATTTTGAGTAACAATATTTGTTATTTTTACCGTAAATAATTATGTTTAAGTGCGACTTATGTTTAGTTTAATATATGAAAAAAATAATTAATATAATTTTTAATACTTTTTTTATATGAGTAATAAGATTCGCTTAAATTATAATAATAAGTTTGTTTTACGTAAATTTTAATATTTGAAAAAAATTATTATTATTTTATTATGTTAATTTGTAATTTTTATGGGTATTAACATTATACTTTTTAATTATAAAAAAATATTTGAATATATATCATGTAAATTTTAATATTTGAGAAATTTAATTAGTAAAATTATATTCCTTTATTTTTCTGATAAAATGAATATTTATTATTTTTTAACTTTTATGTTATTTATTGTACACTTTCATAATTTAATTAATTCGATCAAGTAAAGTGAAAATTATGATATACAAATTTATATTTAGTGGAGAAATTAAATATTATAACTTGAAGGGTGTATTAGACATTATATTAAAAATATTTTTAAATATTAGTTGGTCAACCACACTAGGGGTAGTGAATGTTACATAATGTAGACTAGAGGGGTACTGACTGTTACTTGAAAAACTAGAAGGGTGATGAGTGTTATTATGATTATCTACAGGGGGTGTCAGTGTATTTTACTCAAAAATTTATACATTGTATCAAAAAAATGATAAGTCTTGAATGATCGAGTGATATTAACTCATGATCACCAACTAAAATGACTTGATAATAAATTAAAATATTATTGGTAACATGATCATCAACTAAAATGACTTGGTAATAATTGAAACTCGTTTAGTTACCGGGTCGAGCACGATCTCGTATCGAGTTCGAGCAGTTTAAGTTTTTAGAACGAATATGATCCGAATATTAATAAAAAAAATTATAATTTGAGGAAGTTCGAATAATTTATCGAACTTTAAAATTTGCTCATACTTGAATCATTTATTTTTTGAGTCGAGCTCAAATCGAACTTTTAGTCGAACGAGTATGAATCGAACTAGAACTGTTTACTCATTTTACAGCCTTAAGTATTGGATAAGATCTCTGTGACGACCCCAAAATAGGTCCATTTTATCCAACCCATTCTGAGTCGCCAAATACATGGTACAAAAAATAACTACAACTTTATTACAACAATTGTCGTGCAAAATACAACAACTCATATGTTATAAGTTTTGATACAAATATATATATCAACTGTGACTCTTGACACCAACTTGGGTAGCACGTCACCATGACATCTCTTACATAAAGGTATAGTCAAAAACTGTCATAGAAATTAAAATCTTTGGGAAGTGCTCAAGAAAACCTTCGTACGTGGGAGGCCATGCGTCTAGGTTATGATAGATATCATATGGCCACAGAATTATCCTTGGTTGACCCAATAGACCCCAAAATAGACCCCAAAGAAAAACGAGAAGATTACTATCATATTCTTTCCAATGGTGAGTCTTTTCTTGACATATCATTATCTCCACTGTCTCTAATTGAGAGTTATACTTCAACCAAACACCAAGATTATATAGGTAGTGCTCGTAGAATATAGTCCCATATTGAACATATATTTTTCTCAGAATTTTTAAAAATCATTTACTATTTTTCATATGGCCAAAACAGCCGAATATTTAGATATTTATCAAAAATTATATTTTTATCCAAAAATTCCGAAATTTACAGAGTGTATATACTTCTATCATATACATGTACTCCCAATAAAAATTTTACCAATTTTGGAGTTAACCATAAGGAGTTATAAGGGTTTACTTTTAAAATAGTCTTTTCTCATAAAATTCATAACTCCTAATCTATACATCCAAAAATCGCCATATTTGGACACAATCTAGAAAACTCATCAAATTATCATTTCAAATTTTTTCAGAATTTTTGAAGGTCTGAAAAGTTACGAAACATGAAAAACATAACAACCCTTAAAATCCCTTACTATCCCTTACCTCAAAAGAAAGCGATTTAACTGGATATCGGTTGTATGATGCAAAGAAAACTTGCACTGATGAATAGCAACTCATCAAGTATCTAAATACTCACAAAATATACTCGATAATCTAGAGAGAAAAGGAGAGAAAACTTATGAATTCTTGTGTGATTTTCAATTCTAACTTAGCCCTCTATTTATAGGAAAATGTTAGCACGCCGAAGCAGACTTGACCTGTAACCTGATGGCTTTACCTGCTACTATTCTACCCACCAAAAATCAGCCATCTTCCCCAACAACCAAAAGTGGGGCCCACCCATTTCTAGAATTTCCCACCAAAATCATTTATAAACCTAATTTTCGAATCAGTCACCTCTTAAAATTCATAACAAATTATACGTTCATTTTTAACGGTTCAAAATTTGTGGACATATACTCAACTTATATATGTATAACATATCCAAAAATCACAACGATCTAACTATTTGGATTAAATATTATAACTCACACATAAAACTGTAAGAACACCGATTTGATCTTTTAATACCTCCAATCCGATAAAATACTGATAAAATACCTCAACATTAACTCTTTCATTTATAACCACATAAATAAATCTATCATTTATATCCACATCAAATAAATATTTCCTTATCATATAAATCAATAATTAATTATTCATAAATAATATTACAGAATCACAATAATGACAACCAAGCGCCTCCCGAAGAGGGGGCTTTCAGATAAGGATTCTCTCCTTCTTCGCGCCGTAATTAGGTGACTAAACCTCTCCTTGACAGAACTTTCTAGACATTGCCAATAATGCTATCTAATAATATTATTCAAATAATATGAATTATTGATCTAATAATTGAGATACTGTGCAGTGGCAATTATTGAAACAACAATAATATAAATATCAATGCAGCAATTATTGAATCAATAAAATAAAATATTGAATAGTAATTCTCAGAACAATTATTGAGTAGTGCCTTCTCACGTAAAAATCAATAATTGAAAAAAAAAAATGTGCAATACCTGGTGTCTTCTTTGTGCATAACAACGCGTATTACTTTATTTTACCACCAACCGGTATTCCAACAATTAATTACTGTGAACGATTACGCCAATTATTTATAAAACTCAATTTTGTCGTTTTCTTCATCCGACGCTTATTATTACATTATGGGGCCCATAAATGGTTGCGTGGCCGTAAATTTAAATATTCCCGACGCGAAAGAATATTCCACGACCAAACGAATATTCCTCGACAAAAATGAATATTTTATAACCACTTGCGTATTTTGAAAAATTTTCACATTTCACCCATAACCAAAGTATTATATCAAATTAACACCTTATTATTCGATTTTATTCATTAAAAAGTTGGGGTCTTACAACCTCCCCTCCTTACGTACCTGATATTTCGAAAAGTTGAGAATACCTTGCTTCTATTTCAGATTCTATCTCCCCGGTCATCATGATTTCTCCATTGCTCATCTCCCGTGATAACTTTATTTGGGTTCTCACTTGTTGGGAAGTCATGACAACCGTTATCCTTGAACTACTTTGGCTTTGACTTGTGCAGGGCGACATTTAGGCGTCATCACCGCCGTTGGAATATACTTTTTCTATAGGGCATATTCCTCCTTAACCGCCTCGTCGTCATTTTGATTCATGATCTCAATCATCAATCTTCGATCCATATCAAATTCAGGTTGACCGCTATGTACAGGGTAATTCAAAACTCGATGTTGGGTTCTCCCAATTCATTGTCCAAAAGAGAAATACATATCATCTATTTTGTCCTTCTTAGATCGGACATCTCTTTCCATAATATCAACGCGTCGTGGCTTTTTACCCATGCGATCACTCATTCTTACTGGTTCAGTTTTTTCTTCTTTCAGTTTAGATTCCATCTTTATCATCTTATACTATGCCAAAGAATGTTTCTGTTCAAGCATCACATATTAGGTAACACAAGCTTGAATTGTTGCATCCTTTTGCTCCACGTCACTTCGTTTCTTTCTTGACGCTCTTCTTACTCATGAATAAGATTTTGCAATTCTATATTTTGATCATATAATACCTCTAATAAATTCTCCTCAGGTACCTCTTCTTCCTCACTCTCAGCTGTTACCTCTGCGACTATGTCGGGTGCAACTATCAATTCTTCACTCACCACAAGAATATCTCTAATTCCTTCTTCGTCTAACATCACATTATCATGGTTAGTGATTAGAGGTATCCCCACAGTCTCATTCACTCCATTGTTAGCATTCTCAGCTGCCATTCTCAAATACTACCATAAAACAAGGGTTAATTAAGCAAATTAACGTATCACATAATATCCATATATTATGACCAACCAACAATTAAGCTTAGGTAGAACACACTAGCGAATGATTTACTCATCTCTCCCCTCCTAGTTATATTCCCCGATCTTCGCCAGAGACCATATCCCTAAGCTCTGATATTAAATCGTGACGACCCCAAAAATAGGTCCATTTCATCCAACCCATTCTGAAGTCGCCAAATACATGGTACGAAAAAACAACTACAACTTTATTACAACAATTGTCGTGCAAAATACAACAACTCATGTGTTGTGAGTTTTGATACAAATATATATATCAACTGTGACTCTTGACACCAACTTGGGTAAAGACGTCACCATGACATCTTACATAAAGGTATAGTCAAAAACCGTCTTAGAAATTAAAATCTTTGGGAAGTCTTTCAAGAAACCTTCGTATATGGGAGGCCATTCGCCTACAGGTTATGATAGATATCATATGGCCGAAATTATCCTTGGTTGACCCAATAGACCCCAAAGAAAAAAGCGAGAAGATTACTATCATATTCTTTTCCAATGGTGAGTCTTTTCTTGACATATCATTATCTCTACTCTCTCTAATCGAGAGTTATACTTCAACCAAATACCAAGATTATATAGTAGTGCTTAGAGATATACTTTCGTGAAGTGGATGAAAGACCGCCCCTGCTTATGATGACACGAGGTTGTATGTCATTAGACATCTTGTATGATAGTGGCAAAACACCCTTCCAACGTTGGGTTACTTTCACCCTATTTGATTCACCAAATATAACTACTAAATGATGTATACAACACCTTTCTATACTTTAACTTGGGAGAACCTCCACAGCCTAGAGACCACTGCTCTATTTTCCCGTTACCCTCGCTTCGACCCAAATTACACACTTATTACCTAAAAAGGAATTGTGAAGCAAAGGGTGAAAAGACAACTAAATTTCGAAGAAAGAATATCATGACTAAAGATAATTAAATTATCAATAGCCTTCATCAGTAATAAATCAGAGATTTAGAACATATGGTAGATGATAAAACTTTTCAACCATAGTTGCAGCGGAACGAGCAATCCATTAGAAGAGTCAAATAGAACCCACTAAACACAAACTATATAATCTTTTATTTTATGTACCTTAACTCATCATTTTTTGAGGACAAAAAGTACTTTTACTTATTCTTTTAAAGATGGAGGGAGTACAATTTACTACTAGCACCAATTTTATACTTTTAAAAATGTATTTATATCCGTTTAGTTATTAATTTTAAAAATAATCAATTAAACATAATTAAATTAAAATTAAGCATGACAGAGGGCTATTTATATCTCAATAAGTCTCCGCGGACAGGTCCAATGGACCGGTCCCAATTTTTTTTTATTTTGCTTTTTTTTTTTTTCTGACTCTTAAAAAATATATAGTATTTATTTTAACTGAAATTTTTACAGAATACAGTGTTTTTAGGTATAATTTGAATACATATACAAAACAGGGTTGTACAATTATGTTCTTGTATATGTATCCAAAAACATTGTATCGGTAAAAATTTCAGTTGAAATAAATATTATACATTTTTTTAGAAATTACAAGAAAAGCAAAAAAAATAATAATTAAAAATATCCAATAATTATGTCCAATAATTCGGTCCTGTAGAAGGACTCTTTATATCTCGTTCAATGTAACAAATAAATTGTGTTTGTGGTTGTGATATCACTGGCTCTATTAGACACAAAATTATTACAATAATTCATTCAGTGATTAGTGGTCTGTGTTATGTAGCCCTTCAATTCGTTCAATTAATCAAACAAATAAATAGCGTGTGTGGCTCTGATATCACTGGTTCTATTAGACTCAAAATTATTACAATAATTCATTCAGTCATGAGTGGTTTGTGTTATGTAGCCCTTTGTTCAATCTAACAAATAAATTGTGTGGCTGTGATATCATTGGCTCTATTAGACCCAAAAGTATTACAATAATTCATTAAGTAATAAGTGGTTTGTGTTATGTAGCCTCTCGTTCAATCTAACAAATAAATTGTGGATCAAAATGTTTTTTTTAAGCAAATTGATAAATTCCATGATTTTAGTTTAAAGCCTCTTTGTTTAGTCGGTTTCCTTAACATTGGCTGGGAGTTTTTAATGGGAAGAAAAGAAAAGAAAGAGAAAAGAGGAAGAAAAAAAAAAAGAGTTAGAGAAAGTGAGGTAATTTTCTTTAGTCTTGTCTAGGAGTTTGTGAAGAAAAAAGAAAGTGAGTTAATATATTTTCTTCAGTAGAGTTGAGAATTAAGCAAAGGAAAAAAAAAAGGTACACTTTTACTAATATATATACCCTTTTTATATGGAATAAAGTTGAGCATGTTTTTGATCTTAGCTTTCTTTTATTTCCCTTTCTTTTCTAGATCTCCAAAGAAAAACTCAAAGACAGGGTGTAAGAGTGTATATTATGTTAAAGTGAAATAACAGCACTTCTACCCAATATTCGATTGGCTAGCTCTTTTTGTTTAGAGTATGTGTATTGCAAAAAAATTTTTGACCGCATTATGAAATACATTGTTTAAAATATTATCAACTTTAGGTATTCACGTAACTCACAATAACAAAATTGACATATAAAATCGTAAGATATATTATTTTATTATTTTTGAGTTGCTGCAAAGATTTTTCATGCGTTTGTGAGAAAATACTATCTCATAGTGAAAAATATAAACAGAACCACAAGTGAAAGAAAAATATAATAAGGAAAAATGAGAATAATTTATGGTTATATATCATATGTATTTATATATCTATTTAAAATGTAAGTTTTCTTATTCAATTGAAATTATTATAATTTGATCCCCAAATGTAGGAATTATTTCAGTCGGACCCCTAATTAGACGTGCACACGAACACCAACAGCCATGCACTCTAGACTGTGTGCCTATTAATAATTCCTTCATATTGGATTTCTATAAGAACTCTTTCGCTCTTATATATATAAACAAATTATAAGGAGCGATATGGGAGAGCTTATACTTTGGGGCTATATATGCAATTAATGCTTTTTAAAATAGTCTTTTGTTTAAAATGTCTGTCTAATTAAATTCCACATGATTAATTAGGATGGGAGATACTAGTTTGATTTCGCATATAAATATTTGCTTATTATACAATTAAATATAAGTTTAGTTGCATAGTTTATTTCAACAAGAAATTTTAATCGTACATATAATATTGATGAAACTCAAAAAAAAGAAAAAAAAATCAATCAAAGAACAAAATGAGGGGTAGTGCCAGTTTTAAGTAGGAGAGTTACTGCTACTATGAAAGGGGAAATCCATTTCAAGAAACGCTCTACGTACAGACGTTCATTGAACACTATATATGATGACACTTATTTTGGTTTAAAATAGAAAGTAATCAAAGAACAAAATGATGAAATCCAATTAAGTTTTGACATTAGTATGGCCTCGAGTAAATAATTTTATCATTTAAATTTTTTCGCTTAAAATGTGTTTCAAATATTGTGATCACATATATTGATAATTATTAAAATGAATGAAACAGGTAAAAAAAGAAAGGTGATACTTATTAGAACGAACGAAAATTATTCCGAGGGTTCATGAAGATGACATATATACTGGATTGATTCATTGAATTAAGAATTTAATTATTTAGAAAACCATTTACAGAATACTTTTTTTAAAGCATGTTTGTTGATTTATGCTATGCATGGTTTTAAAGTTGAGTAATCATTACTATATATATATATATATCCTCTCATATAGTGGAGTGGAGAATGTCCCATTTTTATAAAGCCTCTTTCTTTGTTTCCCTACTTTTGTTTTTTTGGAAAATTCCCCTTCTCTCTCTCTCTCTCTCTCTCTCTCTCTCTCACACACACACACACACACACACCCACTCACTCTTTGTTTTTTTTCTCTATTAAATATCATATATATACTCAGATGAAAACTTTATTAATTTCATAATAAAACGTTAAAAATTGTTGGGATATTTCACATTGAATCCCGTATTAGATAAATTCAAGAGTCTAGATGAGTTAATAATTAGTATGGTAGAACTTTAACTTAATAAATTAATATTTTAAATAAGGAGTGGTCTAACATATTGCCTATTGCTGATGAATTGTAGTCTCAAACTAATATTACAATTAATTGGAAATATTGCAATTTGATCATCCCAAAACGCGGTCTTTACTTTAGTTGGACACCTCATGTTTCTAAAGTATTAGTGGGGGGTCTGCAATCTGCATGCATACTTGAGTACGTACTGGACTGACCCTTCATGTTCATGTTCGTGTTGATGTTCATATAGTGGAGAATCAGTACATGCATAACATGCCTTGCAAATGCAATGGCAAGCCAATCCTCTTGGATTCTGTGCCTCTTCTTTTTCAGCCTCTCGTGTTTTTTGCTTCAAGCCTCATAAAAATTTGTTTGATAAAATTATTTTTCTTTAGTTTTATTTAATAGAAGTTTATTTTATTTTAGAACAAAAGAAAAATAGTGAGACTATTCAAATTCTATTTAACTTTTAATTATTACTAATATATAACTTACATAATTAGTACTAATAAGTATAGTTAAATATATAATTGAATAGTTATAATGTAATATATATATATATATATATATATATATATATATATATATATGTGTGTGTGTGTGTGTGTTTTTGTATATATATAGATATATACATAAGAGATATGCATATGATAAAAAGAGAAGTTACATGGAAGATTTGTACAAGTGAATTTTTTTTCTATCTTCTCCATTTTTCTTACAAACAAATAACTACTACAAAGTAGTGTTCAATTGGAATTTTCTGTGAATTGCTATCACGGATTATTTACCAAGGTTTGACATATATCCTGGAGGTATATCGTCTGTAACTCTTAGCAAACCGATCGTGGTGGGGGCGATAAAAACCTTAAGGACATGGATTACCCGTGTCACGTCTTCTACAACAATTTTGACTATACGAAATTACGATTCTAACAATCTTAAGGTTTTTTATTGTATTTGTTGGAGTCATAATTTTGGTGAGATGGAAGACAACACGGTTTTCAAAGATAAATATCATTTTTCTTATATATCTATTTTATCCATGGAGTTTAAAGATAATTAGTAATAGTTGATTAAGCTAATTATTTTTATTGATAATTCCTATTAGAAGATGGATTGTGGAGAAAAATGATAGTAAAAAAAAAAACTTGCAATTTACAAGTTTGTAAATGATGTGGAGAAGATGAAGAGTTATCATGGAAAAACACCAAATGTTGATGCCTAGAAATTTTTTTAAAGAGATTATGGTGTTCTTCAGATTTAATTCCAAAAGGTATGTTTTTTAACGATTGCCTTTATTTTTATAAATGATATTTGTTTATCATTTTATAAGTATATATACATGAATGTTAATTATATATGTGATGTATTATATCATGTGTTGATGATATTTGCATGTGTAAGTATTGTTTTGCTAATGATCATATATAATAAATTAATTTGATTAGTTTTATTTGATTTGGAGATAATTTGATAATTGTTCATGGTGGAACAAACTTTAACTTGTGCATATATATTGACTAGTAATATTTTGAGTAGATAATATTGCTAAATGTGTGTATGCATGAGTTTTAAGAAAATTATTATTCTTATAAACTAATTGAAATTAATTTATTATTAGTGTTTGTAGTAAAAGTTGTGAAATTTACTTTTCTCTATGTATAACAAATTAGTTGTAAATTAATTTATTTTGAGAATAAAGTAAATTTATGTTCTTGAACAAAATTATGCATATAAATTTGAGGTAATATTTAGTGTGCAATATTACTTAGTATTTGTATGCATGAATTTTGAATTGATTACTTTGTTTGTGGATAATAAATTAATTATCAACTAATAGTTAGAAGAGATATTGTAGAAGTAGATTTGGTTGAGTAAATCTTGTATACAATATGATTTTGATGTTGAGAAAACACTTAGAACTGATATTCGTAGTGTTTTTGGGATACTCATAATTAATATATATTGATTTATTTTTATGTGTACTTCTTGTCCAAGAAGTAGTAAATTTTAACGTGATCATATGAATTTTGTATATTCTAATTGAGACAAACATTTTATTTTTTGAATTTTTATAAATATAGTGAAGTTCAAGTTTTTCATATTAGTATGAGAATTGTCTTGAATTCTATATTGTAAATGTCAAAAGATATATTGTTTATGATGTTTCCTATCCAAGTAGAGACAAGAAAATACTTGAGGATATACTAATTCATGTGTGTGAATTTTATTTACTTTCTACATAAATTAATTTTGAGTGATAAATTAATTTCTTAGAAAGTAAATATAAATTTTTATATTTTGTATGCAAATAAATTTGTGCAATATGATGAGTTGTGCTATAATTCGTATATAATGAATTTTATACTATTTACATAGAGTCAAGTGTTATGTGTTGGTATACTTGAAAAAAAAATGTACATGTATAATTTTAAGTTTTCATGTTAAATAATTTTTGGATTTGAGATTTTATGTCATTCAGAAAATAAGAGCTTATTTTCTTATGTGGGGGTATTCTAAAAGATTTTTATGTTGAAACAATCTTTATATGAATTACTAATATATAAAATGTATAAGAATTTATTTTTTGTTCTGAGAAGTGTTCCTTAATATTCTTATGTGGAAGTAATATTTATGGAAACATTGTCACATAAAATATTAATTAATCTAAAATTTATTTTAAATAGTGAACATAATATTGTGAAGTGAAATTATTCAATGAGATTTCAATTATTTAAAAGTGTGGGGGTGATTCTTTAAGATTTTTATTTTTAGACTAAATTTGGCCTTTGAACTATTTGGAGCATAATTTTATTTATGTGAGAAATAGTAAGGCTTATGAATTTCTTGATCGGAAATTCAATTTAATTATGTAGTTCTATGAAATGAAAGTATTTGAAACACAAACTTTTGAATAATATTGATGTGTGAACTTATTTCACTTAATTAATTATCTAAGGTTCTACAAAGTAATAAACTGAACCTAGAAAGAGCAATATTGATTTGGTGAAGGATCAATCAATATAATAATTTGGTAAATAAAATACTTATTTTATTAGCCTAAATATGATCCAAAATATTTATTGTGATTTAGTTCAATAGTGAGATTGAAACTAAGTTATAAATATTAAAGTGGATACATATTAGGTGATAATATGTGCATATTTACCTTGAGATTCTATCAGATATAGAATTATTTATATGTTTACACTGACAATATAATTGTATAAACTATAATGTGATAGATTTTGTGTATATTAATGACATGTTTGGTCATTTTACATAGTATTGTTAACGTAAACGAGTTTGAGACATCTATTTTGTCTTTATGTTGAAAGACTTGTAAAATAAATATTATCTTATTATCATGTGAAAACATAGTGAGGATTTCAACTAAACCAATTTAATTGTATTGAGGGGCTATACTGAACTAAGTTTGATAACCTTGAGATTGAAGAATTTAATAATTCTTTAATAGTGGTGGTACACTGGAAGTTAATTATGATATAGCTATTGTAAATTTGAAGTACACATGCGCTAGTGGGAGCCTTGTGTTTGATATGCAATGCTCAAGATCAGATATTACATACAGTTTTAAACTTAGTATACTAATTAATGATTTACATTGGTTTTTGTTAGATTTCTCAATGTTTTAATAGATCACATAAATATCACTTATATTTTAGTGAGGAAAATTATAAATTTACAAGTAGGTAAATTTTTACCCAATTTTGGGTATTGTTTCTAAAATAAGAAAGAAACAAATGAGTATTTCCCATTTTACAATATGGATCTAATGTTATTAATCTTTATAGTTGGTTGTGATCTTGATTAATTATGTAAGAAAATATTCACAAATAGGTGAAAATATTCTTATATTTCCACAAGTAGGTGGATATATTATTACTCTTTGTGAAGGGTATAATTTACTTGGAGTAGCAAGTAATACTATTGCTTTATATGATGTAGAAAGCAATTGGAATCGAAATTTATTGTTGAAACATCAAATTATGGCCACTTCCAAAATTGTTTTATTCATTATATTGTGATAATGAAATTATTTTTGTATAGAGCATATGAAATTACCTTTAAAGGTAAGTCTTGACATGTTTATCATAAACATATTTTTGTTAGACAATTGATACAAGAAGGTATCATAATTTTTGTCTATGAGGAAGCCAAGTGACGACTTGACATATCTTGTCCTTCTTGTGCTTCCTTCAACGCCTTGAGCATCTCCAGTTGCACAACATTTGCTTGCTCTCCACTTGCATCCTCACCTTGTCTTCCTACATTGGTTTGTTGTTGATTGGCCATATGTGGTGATGTCGAACTTCCTTCTGAAGCGTCTTCAATAAGTGGTTGGTCAAAATCCAGATTTGCGCTTTGGAAAGCTTGAGTTGCTTACCTTGGAACTGGATCCGGTGAGGTAATGCTATTTGTTGGTGAAGCAACTCTTCCTGTAGTTCTCCCACTTCGAGTTGTGGGCATACCCTTCACGAATTCTACACCTCCCCAGCAGAGTCGCCAAATAAATGTGGGCAAGGAAATCGTTCCTTGCTATTTAGGGTTTCGTGTTGGCTGAGGAGGAGAGAAATCCACGAAGAGCACTGAATTGATTGAAGAAGGGAGAACGACAGGTGGACGATTACTCCAACGACGCGTGGCAGAACTCCTAGAATCTGGAAACCGGGTTAAGGTTATTGGGATTCCAAGAGCCTTCTTGTTGAGTCCTTTGAATTGAGAGCGAGTATCCAAACCCTTTTTAGTGCTTTTAGGTGGAATCTCCAAGAACCAAAAGGGTCTTTTTGATCTTCCAAGAGTCCAAGTCTCGAGTCTGAAGAGAAGTCCAAACCCTTTAGTGCTTTTAGGTGGAAAATCCAAGCCTTTAAGTCACCAAAAGGGTCCAAGTCTTGTGTCTCTAGAGAGATCCCTTTCCCAATGGAATGGAAGGGGTATTTATAGGGTTCTCTGGAAAGTAGTCATGTGCAAGGCACATGCTTTCAGGAAAATTCCAGAAATACTCTTTAGTCATTAAAATAATGCCCATATTGCCATGTTCTTCTAGCCACCAATCCAATCCCTCAATCAATTCCCAAAACGAGCCGCCTCCACGAGTCTTCTGCCTCGGGACACGTGGAGGCTTCTCCCGGGTCTAGCACATTTATTTCTGACTTATCTATCTTCATTCCATTAGGTTATGCGAACCCTAATTTGCACATTTAATGAGGCCGTGGAACCCTAATTGTGCATTTAATTCAATTAGGTCATGTGAACCCTAATTTTGCATTTGGGCCCACATTTGCCCCATGCGCGAGAGTCGCATTCCCAAATAGACGATCGTGCAAGAAAATTGTAAGCCTTTGAATGATTTTGCAGGGCTTTTTCTTGGACAAATTGGGAACTTCTCCAAAAATCTTTCCATAGCTTGCCCAAGATTTGTTTCCTTATTTTTTTCTTGCAATGGAAATAAGGAAATATAATCAAATATAAATAAATTTTAATCTAATAAAATCCATCTTTTGGTAAATCAGACCTTAATTAATTTTATTTTTTTCGAAAATAAAATCAAATCTTAATTTTATGTTGGAAAATACAATCAAAGCTTTCTTTGTTTTGGAAATAAATCAAATCTTAATCTTATTTTGGAAATAAAATCAAAGCTTTCTTTGTTTTGGAAATAAATCAAATCTTTCTATATTTTGGAAATAAACCAAATCTTTCTTTATTTGAAAGCAAAAGATTTTACTTATATATATATATATATATATATAATCTATTTTTCGAAAATTACCCCTTGTTGAGAATAAAACTAAATCTTCTTTATATTTAGCAAATAATATCTTTATATATTTTTATTTAGAAATGAATTCAAAGATACTTATCTTTTGGAAAATCTTCGCGACGAAGGAGCATTCATTTCAAGCAGTTGATTGGTAGAGCAACAGGACCTCAAAGGTATGATCAAGGGTAACAGTCCCTAGGTAGTCGAGGCTTACATAGTCGAAGCCTTCATGGCCGAAGCCTAAATAGATTTTTTTTAAGGGGTGAAAAGAACGACCCCTAGGTGGCCTAAGGCAACATGGCTACCCCCTAGGTGGCCTAAGGTAACATGGTCGCGCCCTAGGTGGCCTAAGGCAACATGGCCTAGGGGAACAATGAAGTTTTGGAGGAGCAATTACTATTTTGATCATAAATTTTGACTCGTTTAGAGTTTCGGGGCCCATAATATATCAAAACGAAGATATCGACGAGCCCTACAGAGCTAACATGGCCGAACCCTAGGTGGCCTAAGGAAAAATGGCCGAACCCTATGGGGAAAATAAAGTTTTTAGAAGAGTAATTACTATTTTGATCATACCTTTTGACTCGTTTGGAGTTTCGGGGCCCATAATATATCAAAATGAAGATATCGACAAGCCCTACAAAGCCAACATGACCGAACCCTAGGTGGCCTAAGGCAATATGGCCGAACCCTATGGGAAAAATGAAGTTTTAATGAAAAAAATGAAGTTTTTGGAAGAGCAACTACTATTTTGATCATAACTTTTGACTCGTTTGGAGTTTCGGAGCCCATAATATATCAAACCGAAGCTAGCGAGGAGCCTTACAAAGCCAACATAGTCGAACCCTAGGGGGGGCGAGCCCTAGGGGGCCCGAACCCTACAATTTTTTTTTTCAGGACTCCCCAATCTTTCTTTTGTCATCCGAGCCCCATTACCTTGATTATATCTTGGTTTTTTCCCTCGGATAATAAAGAAAGACTTGACGTTTTGTCCACGAAGAACACGAAGGAAGAAAAAATGCTCTACATGCAGTGAAACCGTTCCATATGGCCAAACCCCTAGGGGGCCAACTCTAGGGGGCCGAACCCTAGGGAGCCGAACCCTAGGGGGCGAACCCTAACTCTTTTTGACATTGTTTCATCTTCTTTTCAGGTGTTTTGAAGCTTTACTCTCGGATATTCCTCTTTGGCATGGTGAACACTTCGAGCTCAAGCACTTTATTTAACGTCCCTTCCTTGCTTCTTTAGATCCCTTTATCTTTGAACTCTTTTTTTTTTTTTTTTGCGGGCCCTCCGTGTTGAACATTCTGCGCAGACTTGGGAACAACCAAGGAGTCCCCGCTTCTCAATGATTGGGAAAGGGTTCCCTCCTTTGGTCTTTTAAATGCGTCTTTTGGAAGCAAGTCCAAACTTATGCCCGTAAAACTTTTCCTCCACCATAGAAGGAAGGCTTGTTTCTATATCCAACGGCTTATGGAAGTTGGGATGACTTCTTGTCTGATTCATCTAACCACCTTCAAGAATAGCAACATTGGATCGACTAGCTACTTAGGAATGCTGATTATGTGGATAACTTTGCATCCATCTATGTAGGAACATTCGTATCCAATAGGACCATGGTGTTCTTCTATCTACATATTCATCACTGCTTGGGGTGAATGCACCTTTACTCTGCAGGATGTCTATGCCTCTTTTTGGTAAGTATTTGCCCCTGTAGCGTGAGTCACGCCTTTGGTTAGATGATCGCGCAAAATATTGTAAGTGTTGAAGTCTTGATTCCAGTGTCTGAACACTTCGCGGGGCTTGATGTTTTGCAATCCTCAAAAACGAAAGTCCTAGGAGAGGGAACCTCTAGGGAGCAAACCCTAGAAGGGCGACCCTTAGAGGAGCTCTCCTGGGATATTTTGAAAATCTTCGATCTAATCTTTCTTACCATCTCTTGAAATTTCTCTTTCTTTTGGAATCAAGAAGTCATTGAGAACCAAACATTTCGTGAAGGCCTGATAGCTTCGAAGGCCTGATAGCCTCGAAGTCCTGCTGATAGTGTTGAAGACCTGCTGATAGCTTCGAAGGCCTGATAGCATTGAAGACCTGATAATAGCCTTGAAGATCTACTGATAGCCTCGAAGACCTGCTGATGGCCTCGAAGACCTGCTGATGGCCTCGAAAACCAAGCTTTAGGTATTCCTCTATCTTCAATTCGACAGGTCATGACCTTTGGATCATGAACTATCGTAGTTCTTTTCATTTTCTGTATCAGAAAATCATGTACATTTATTTCATACAAACTAACACTTGATTCTATACTTTTCTTTTCTTTTTTCCTTTTTTTTTCTTTTTTTTATAAGAAATTTAAAAAAAAAATGTTCAAGTATAAGTGAAAGTTTGTCAATTTATTGATAATAAAATTGTTTTTAACGAAAAGCATAACGTTTCATATATAATAAATCTTGCTTTTGTCGGTGAAAGCATAACGTTCACCACTTTTAGAAATAAAGTGTAACTTTTTCGGGTCTTAGGGCTTATAGTCAGGTGCCTCATTCACTTTTGATGATAAAGTGTAACACTCGGGTGCCTCGTCACTTGGGTCGTCCAATTTCTTGGCAAGTGTTGTAAAACCCCAACTTTTTAAATAGGATGAATTTTCTATAAATATTATTTTTGAATATTATGGAGTGAAATTGATATAATGTTATAGTTGTGGATAATATTTATAAATTTTGCAAAGTACGCAAGTTGTTATATAATATTCGATTGGTCGGGGAATATTCGCTTTAACGGGGAATATTAGATAACGACGACAAAATCATTGGTGGAACCCATGGCGGAATTATTGTCGGATTGAGAAAACGACAAAAATACTTTATGAAAATAATGGCGGAAGTTTTACCGTTAACTGTTGAAACACCCGGTGTTAAAAGTACAGTAATACACATGGTTGAATAGTAGCACACGGTATTAATTATTGATGCTTAGTCACTCAGTTTTGTTCAATTATTACTATAGTAATTATTGTGAATTTTGGCGTATTTTATGGACCCCCCATTTACCCGTTTTTTAAATAATCGGTAGAAAGTTATTTTATATATAATAAATGGTGGGGGCCCACGAGTGGGAC
Source organism: Panax ginseng (assembly GCA_020205605.1). Lineage (NCBI taxonomy): Eukaryota > Viridiplantae > Streptophyta > Magnoliopsida > Apiales > Araliaceae > Panax > Panax ginseng. Next base: position 10,555,453 of record CM035136.1, read on the forward strand.
CCATATATGGCAAAGTCTTGAGTGGAAGACATGTTGTCGGATGAGTTTTTGGTGGGAGAAAAAGAAAAAAAGGGTTAGGAGGGAGTTATCATCATTATTATTACATACATATATATATGTTTATATTTTATATGTTATATGTTATATATTATATATATATACATCACTTGTTGACAAGTTGAGGCAGAAAAGGAAATGGACCGTGGAAAATTTTAGCACATGCTATATATATATTTAATATATATAATATATATTTTATTTTATTTAAAAGATTTTGCTTTAAATATGGACCGTCAGATTAAAGTAAATCAATCTAGACCATTCATGAGTTAGTTCTTTATGCAGTCCATTTTCTATATATATGAAGCTCATTCCTTCATTATTTTCTTACGAATTCACTTTGAAACTCTAGAGAGAAAAATTATAGAGAAAAGAAGAAAAGATTTCTGCTACTTAACTACTCTTATATTCGGTTCTTTTACTGTAAGGGTGTTATTCTTTCTTATTCATGAAGAGAACTATTGTTATTCCATTTTTATTATTCTGTTGGAATAACTTTGTATCTGCTGATCTACCCTATACTTTGCGACATTTCTTCTATTATTCCGTCTTTATTATTCTCATTGGAATATCCTCATCATGCATGCGTTTTTTACTGGGACACTGATTCCGCTCTTTATTATTATTATTGGAATATCTCACGTGCATGCGTTTCTACGCCGAACTCGATTCCGTCTTTATTAGTATTCTTGGAATAACTTTTATCATCAAGATCTGCATACAAGGTGATTTCACTTGTTATTCCATTCTTTATTATTACATTTAGAACATCCTCATCTTGCGTGCAATTTACTTTGACTGATTCCGTTATTTAGTATTCTGTAGGAATAACTTTGCTCTAATCTGCATGTATGGTGATTTCTTTTGTTATTCCATTCTTTATTATACTCGGTTGGTTAAAGTTTTGACTACTATACTCCATGAAATTAGTGGAATATCCTTGAAGAGAACTGTTGTTATTCCATTTCTTATTATTACATTGGAATAACTTTGTGATACGCTGATGCCTACCCTATACTTGGTGACATTCTTCTATTATTCCGTCTTTATTATTACATTGGAATATCCTGCATACATGCATTTTACGCCTGGGACTGGTTCCGCTTTATTATTATTCTGTTGGAATATCCGTCTGCATGCGTTTCTGTTGGACTGATTCCGCCTTTATTAGTTATTATTTGGAATAACTTTGAATAACTGCTTATGCGAATCTGCATACAAGGTGATTTCATGTTGTTATTCCATTCTTTATTATTACATTTGGAACATCCTATCGGTCAAGAATTTACTTTGACTGGTTCCGTTATTTAGTATTCGTGGGAATAACTTTGTCTATCTGAAGTCTGCATGTATGGTGATTTCTTTTGTTATTCCATTCTTTATTATACTCGATTGGTTAAAGTTTTGACTACTATACTCCATGAAATTAGTGGAATATCCTTGATATTTGCGCTTCATCCAAAGATTCTTTTCATGGAAATATTCTTCCGAGTATTCTTGAATTTTACTCTACAAAGCGATATCATGTTGACAATTTGGACATTATTTGTTCTGGATAAATTAATTCTTGAACTTGTTTTATTGAATTCTTATATCATTGTCATCATCCTCATATTTATATTTTGAAAGTCATCTCATGTGGCTGTAGTGCATAGATGGACTTGGTATGATTATGACCAAGGATTATTCGATGTAATCATGGTAGTAATATTACAAATAATGTGGTAAAAGTCCTCATTGGCCCGTGTAGTGCATTGATGGATGATTGTTGGCATGATCATGACCATTAATGAATACAAAAATATTTTTGACCCGTAGTGCATGGATAATTGTGGTCGTGATACTAAAGAATATCCTTGGCCGTAGTGCAGGGGTGATTCGATGATGTGGAATATTTATTAAGCTGAGTCTCAGCGATAACAGTGATGAAAAATCTTTTAAATCATAAAAGATAGTAAATTTTATTTTCTACTTGACTCTTTTAATGGATTGCTTATTCCGCTGCAGTTAAACTTGATGTCTATTATATTTTATCAGTTTAACATTGTTGGAGACTAATGATAATTTATTCTGCATTATCTTAGTCATAATATTTTTTACTGGGCTAGTTGAGCTCACCCTTTCTTTCACTGTTTTCTTCAAAAAATGAGAATATAGCTGTGACGAGTCGGGGAACGGAGTGATGGTCCAGAGGATAGCATTAGTAGTCCTCACTATTCTGTGAAATAGTGTGATAATAATTGTAATGAGGACTCCTTTTGAGTTTGTATAATCTCTAGTAGACAATATTTGTATTCAAATTCACAGTTTATATTTTGTTGTATTGTACACGACAGTTGTATTAGTAAGTTTTATTTGAATTCTGTACCATGTATCTGGAGACCCAAGATGGGTGATGTATACCTAATTTTGGGGGCATCACAAGTGCAGTCTACGAGGACTTGAAAATGGGTGCCTCGCCACTGGTCGTCCCGATATTTTTTGGCAAGTCATTGATCTACGAGGACTTGAAATCGGGTGCCTCGTCACTTGGGTCGCCCAATTTCTTGGCAAGTCATATTGACGAGGAATTGAAATCGGTGCCTCGTCACTTGGGTCGTCACTTGGTAAGTCTGCGATCTCACGAGGACTTGACCACCGTTTAGAGTGGACCACCATCTTGGGTGGATTTTTTTTCCAATTTTCTTGTGCCTCCTCCTTGGTCATCCAATTTACTTGGCAAAGGATATTCCCGAGGACTTAAACCACCATTTTGGTGAACCACCATCTTAGGCGGATTTTTAATTCATCCAAGTAGTTCAAAGTTTGTTCGATGGTACGTAGAGCCAATATTTGAGTTCTTGACTTCCGGATCGCACTACGGGTGATGGTGTTGCACATTTCTTCTCTGAGTTCAATCTCCCGCCACCGGTTTCTCATGGTATATCCTCCGTTTGTGATAATGATCCATAGTGGAATGCCTCTGCGTATTGGTGGTATACATGTAAGTCTGATCTTCTTTTCATTTCTTGATTCTATAACCGACGGGCCTTGGAGGTTTCACCACTCCGTCTCGACCCATTGTTCAGACAGTTCTGAACGCCTTCCATTGACATGTGATAGCCTCCGGAACTAGCATTGTGGTATACTTGTCCCCATGCTTTTCTCTGCGTCGTTCAAATTTCTCATTCTTCTTCTTCTTGCCCCCCTGTGGTTTTGACTGAGAATCCACAAAAGCCACAGTTGTTGTCGTCATGCTCTTCCATGTATCCATCGCATGGCTGGTGGGAAATGTCATGATTCCCCCCAAGTCTTGTGCAAAAGATGAGAGGGTCGCAAATGAATCTCACGCCTTGGTAATGAGGTGGGGCTTGAAGGCGTCTAAAGCACCATTGTTTCATATGCTAACCAAGTTCTTTTCTTCCATTGGTTCTACACACTTCTGTGCTTGGGCCCTGAACCTGTCAACGTAATCTGACAGCTCCTCATTCGGCTTCTGCTTAAACCGCATGAGCTCTACAATGGTTACCTATTTCTGCACATAGAAAAACTTCTTAAAAAATTATAATTTTAGGTCATCCCAATCATGAACTGACCCCTTCTCCAAATTATAGTACCAACTGAAGGCACTATCCGTCAAAGTCTTGTTGAATTCCCGCATCAACAAGTTGTGGTTGTTCACTTCATCATATCTATGCGGAGACATCGACTCTGAAACACGGAAATATGTTCCCCGGCATTTCCTTTCTCTCGTTGTATTTTGAAAATTGTGGGGATGCTTCAATATACCACAGTCGGGTAAGGTTGCCTCACGAATGTGTGCTTGGGGTAAGGTGGAGTAGAGTCTAACTCAGGGGTCGGGATGTCCGCTGCTGAAGTTGATTGATCACATCGATCATATCATCCTTCGCCAATCGCATCTTGGCTCGTGGCATGAACTCTCAGGGTGTTGTGATATACCGATGTCTGCGGGTGTGTATGGTTGATGCACACTTGCATCGTGCAAAGCTGACACTAGTGGCAGTTGCTGGCTCACTGATAAGTCGATTTTATACCTACTTATCCGGTATATTTTACTTGAATTAGTTGCTTATATTCATGTATCTTAGTTACTTTTCATGCATTTTGTGTTCGTTTTGTAGGTTATACATTTGGAAGCGGTGTGAGCGATTATTGGTAAAGAAAATGCAAAGAAAAGTAATCCGGATATCGTTTGTGCTTTCATGTTCATTTCATGTTCTTGGCTTGGAAATTGGACTATATTGTAGAGCTTCTCCTTAGCTTTCTAGAACATCTTGAATCATTCCAATCGGAGTTCGGATGAAAGAGTTATGACATTTCTACCAACGGACGTCGTTGAACTTCATTGTTGTGGGTGGCCATTTGCATAGTAGTCACTTCCAGTCCAATTTCGACCTTCATCCGTTCGTTATTTCTCAAAACTCAAAGAAGGGAAGTTGTAGATCTCGTCGATAGCTTCGATTTGATAGGTCACGGGCCCCGTAAATCCTCTCGTTTTAAAAGTTATGGCAGTTTTAGCAGAGGAGGTTCAAGCAGAAAAATGAATTGGCAGATTGGTACTAGCCGGGGCTGGACCTTTTATGCCTTAGGATCCAGCCGGGGCTGGGATCCTGGGCGTTTTAGCAGATCACTATCCATCCGGGGCTGGGTTTTTACAAGGGAAAAGGCCAGCCGGGGCTGGCCTATGCGTGGAATGAGTAGATTTTGTCCGAATTTGAGTCCGAAAAGGATTGTTTCGAGTTGTTTGATTCAAGGAATTTCAAGAGGACTTAAAGACATGTACAAAGGCTTATAAAAGGAGGGGAATAACACAGATTAGAGGGGATTATTGAGAGGTTGGGGAGTTTTTGGAAGAATTCTATTAGATTAGATTAGAGTAAATTAGATCAAAACACTAGTTTTTATGAGATTTGGAGATTGAAACAACTTGGAGACCATTGAAGATTCAAAGTAGGAGCAAGGAGGGAGCGTCAAATCTATAGACAATAGATTCTATCTTCTTTACTTCTTCTATTTTTGTCTTTTAAAGATTATTCAATTGTGGATTCGTAGTTTAAATTAAATAATCATGAACTAATTCTTTGTTTGAGATTACAATGGATCTTATTGTGTAGTTTATTTTAATATGATTCGTTATCAATTATTATGTTCTATTGAGAGGATTTTCTATTGTGATTTGGACTTAATTGTTTAATTGCTTGGCCATCAATTACCGTGATAATCTATATGAACTCGAGAGATGAAGTATAGATTTAGATCTGATCATGATAGCATGTGTTCAGGATTTTGTTAGTAGCTTAAACTTGATGAGTGTTAAGGTAGAGATATGCTTGACATCGCATGTAATCGGATAGAGAACTTATTCTTAAACTTTCTTCAATTGTAATTCACATAGAGATATAGTGGGTTAGTTGATTAAGGTGTTTAACAGTTTATCTTAATTGTGGATTGACGTTAATCACGGTATTAGTGCATCGAGAGGTGGTTAATACTACTTTCGTGTTCTTGATTAACAATTCGGGATAGAGAATAATTGATGAGAAGTGTGTTAACCTAAATGAAACAATAAGTGAAGTTGTGATCTTAAATCTCCATAATCTGATTTTTAATTAGTGGTAATTAGAATTAGTTTAGTTAAATATTTTAATTTATAACATTAAATTCATTTGTTTAAATAAGATTGAGTTGGTTACGGGTTAGTACTTGGTGATTTTTATTAAATAATTCTCTGTAGGAACGATACTCAACTTATCACTTTCTTACTTGTTCAACATGTATACTTGCGTGTTGTGCGTAAATAGATTTTACCCAACAAGTTTTTAGCCACGTATACTTGTGTGTTGTGCGTAAATAGATTTTCCCCGGCAACGGCGCCAAAAACTTGTTGGGTAAAATCTATTTACACACAACACGCAAGTATCGTGGTCAACAACAAGTAATAAAGTGATAAGTTGAGTATCGCTCCTACGGAATTATTTAATAAAAATCACCAAGTACTAACCCAGAACTAACTCAATCTTATTTAAACAAATGAATTTAATGTTATAAATTAAAATATTTAACTAAACTAATTTTAATTACCACTAATTAATAGTTCCCCGGCAACGGCGCCAAAAACTTGTTGGGTAAAATCTATATACGCACAACACGCAAATATATGTGGTCAACAAGTAATAAAGTAATGAGTAGAGTATCGTTCCCACAGAGACTTATTAGCAAAAATCTTAACTTACAATTACCAATCTTTTATTAACCCTAATTTTATTAAACAAATCAGCTCAATAATTGAAATTAACGAAACTAAATTTAGAATAATTAAACTATCACAAAATAATCACAAGTATCAAAATCTGGGATTTCAAACAATTAATGGAGAATTAGACTTATGATTTTACCTTAAGCTTCACTCTAATTTTAACACTTTTATTCCAATTCAACTCACTATTCCAGTTTATTAATCAAGAACACGAACGTAGTATTAACCACCTCTCGATGCACTAATACCGTATTAACGTCAATCCACAATTAAGATAGAAATCAGTTAAACACCTTAAGCAACTAATTCACTATATCTCTATGTGAATTACAATTGAAGAAGATTGAAGAATAAGTTCTCTATCCGATTACATGCGGTGTCAAGCATATCTCTACCTTAACACTCATCAAGTTTAAGCTATTAACAAAATCCTGAACACATGTTATATCAACTAGGTCTAGATTTGAATATCCTCTCTCGATTCCATCCAACTCCACAAAGAATTGTTGATCAGGCAATTCATAGATTCAAGCACAAATCAACATAGATAAACTGGAAGATAGCTTATTAAATTGGAAATCAAAGTTTATAAAAGCATAGATTCACTCAAAGATCCATCATAAGCCTAAAAAGTGATTTAGTTCATAATAAACCAAATAAACACTGAATAAATCATGGAAATCATCTTTTCAATTACCAATAATAGACTAAGATGAAGAATATTGAAAAACACCCCTCACGTAGCCTAGAATCGCAATCGTCTCGAAAATCGCCTTGAATTACTCCTCCAATGCTTGCTAGAAAAACTGAAATTAATCTTCGTAATTTGCCTTGTGTCTTTTTAAACTCAATGTTTTTATGCTAATTATACACTTCAACATGTATTCAGATTAAAATTCCATGCCAAAACGAGTCCCAAGTCATCACCATCACTAAAACTCCACACTTGTAGCACTAGAAACCAACTAGGAGACTTCAAAATCGAGTATGCAAGCCCCAGCTGGATGTTTTGCTTTGTACAAGCCAGCCCGGTGGTACCATTCTCTTCTGCTTGCCCAGGACCCCCGATACCTGGTGGATCCTAAAGCACAAAAGGTCCAGCCCCAGCTGGGGGTATTCTGCCAATCACTTTTCCTGCTAGAACCTCCTCTGCTAAAACTGCCATAACCTTTAAACTGGGAGGAGTTACGGGGCCCGCGACCTATCAAATCGAAGCTATCGACGATATCTACAACTTTCATTCTTTGAGTTTTTAGAAATAACAAACGGATGACTATAGAAATTGCATTGGAAGCAGCTGCTGCTGTGTAATGACAACCGGCACAACTCTTAACTTTGTCTTTGTTGCTAGAAAGCCATACTATCGCATCCAAACTTCCAAATAGAATGATGCAAGACGTTCCAGAATGCCAAGAAAGAGTTCCTTAACATAATCCAAGTTCCACGCCACGAACACAAAATGAACATGAAAACCCAAACTATATCCGGAATTGTTTTTCCTTGCAAATTTTATACCAATAGTTACTCACTGCGCTTCCAATCATATAATCTACAAAATGGAAACAAAATACATAAAAAGTAACTAAGAAATATGAGATTAAGCAAATAATTCAAGTAATAGATGCCGGATAAGTAGGTATAAAACCGACTTATCAAATACCCCCAAACTTAAACATTTGCTTGTCTTCAAGCAAAAACAAAACAAAGATGCAACACAATGCAATGGAATGGAATGCAACTAATCTATATGCCTATAAATCCAACAGTATCATAGAATCAAAATTATTCTTCCAGCCTCAGAGAAATCAAACAAACACTACAACACTTCATATAAAAACCATTCAATAATTCCTTATCAATCCTCAAATCTTAAACCGTTATCACTGGTATAGTGTGTGTGTGTGATCAACATCCATGCTAATTGATACAAATTCAAATTCAATACATAACCAATCTCTTAGAAAGAAACATACAGGGCAAACTCAAAAAGTTCAAAAGTTTACGTGGTCAACAAGTTTTTGGCACTAGTGGCAGTTGCTGGCTCACTCGCTGGACATGGATTGGGATGGTTGGCATCTGCACCTGTGAAAATACTGGGAGAGCAGTTGAGATGATGTTTGTCTGAGGTTGGCTTGCTTCCAACCTAGGTTGTGGCATGTCACCACTGTTCTGGGGCTCCAAGTTGATTATTGGAACCGATTGACTTTCCGTCAATGGAGGTACAATCTGGTTCTCTTTGTTGTTGCTCCCATTGTTGTTGTCCTCCACTCCTACTTGTTCTCTCTGCGAACTGCCTGGGAACATGGCCTTAAAGGTAGGGATCTGCATCAACTGCTGGAGGAAATTCCCCATTTCCTCTTGCTTTCTCTGCATTTCCAGCATCTTGGTCATCATCATCCCTTGTCCTTCTTGCGCTTCCTTCAACGCTTTGAGCATCTCCAGTTGCACATCATTTGCTTGCTCTCCACTTGCATCCTCACCTTGCCTTCCTACATTGGTTTGTTATTGATTGGCCATATGTGGTGATGTCGAACTTCCTTCTGAAGCGTCTTCAATAAGTGGTTGGTCAAAATCCAGATTTGCGCTTTGGAAAGCTTGAGTTACTTGCCTTGGAACTGGATCCGGTGAGGTAATGCTATTTGTTGGTGAAGCAAATCTTCCTGTAGTTCTCCCACTTCGAGTTGTGGGCATACCCTTCACGAATTCTACACCTCCCCAGCAGAGTCGCCAAATAAATGTGGGCAAGGAAATCGTGCCTTGCTAGTTAGGGTTTCGTGTTGGCTGAGGAGGAGAGAAATCCACGAAGAGCACGGAATTGATTGAAGAGGGGAGAACGACAGGTGGGCGATTACTCCAACGACGCGTGGCAGAACTCCTAGAATCCGGAAACCGGGTTAGGGTTATTGGGATTCCAAGAGCCTTCTTGTTGAGTCCTTTGAGTTGAGAGCGAGTATCCAAACCCTTTTTAGTGCTTTTAGGTGGAATCTCCAAGCCTTTAAGTCACCAAAATGGTCTTTTTGATCTTCCAAGAGTCCAAGTCTTGAGTCTGAAGAGAAGTCCAAACCCTTTAGTGCTTTTAGGTGGAAAATCCAAGCCTTTAAGTCATCAAAAGGGTCCAAGTCTTGTGTCTCTAGAGAGATCCCTTTCCCAATGGAATGGAAGGGGTATTTATAGGGTTCTCTGAAAAGTAGTCATGTGCAAGGCACATGCTTTCAGGGAAATTCCAGAAATACTCTTTAGTCATTAGAATAATGTCCATATTGCCCTGTCCTTCTAGCCACCAATTCAATCCCTCAATCAATTCCCAAAACGAGCCGCCTCCACGAGTCTTCTAACTCGGGACACGTGGAGGCTTCTCCCGGGTCTAGCACATTTATTTCTGACTTTTCCATCTTCATTCCATTAGGTTATGCGAACCCTAATTTGCACATTTAATGAGGTCATGGAACCCTAATTGTGCATTTAATTCAATTAGGTCATGTGAACCCTAATTTTGCACTTGGGCCCACACATATATAGTTTAAGATAGTAACGTCTGTTGCACGACTGATGCTGAGTTATACTCTTAACAAAGTAGTTGTGTTCTTAGCAACAGAAACACACGTGAAACACTTTGCCTATATGAATTAGAAGTGGAGCCGCTTCTTATAGAGAGTTGTGGTTTACTCTCTTAGAGGTTCGTGAAACAGGGTATTGCCTCACCGTGGTAAGAGGAATTTGTGTGTGTGTGACAATTCTGGTCATATCATATAGAAATAGAGGTTCAATCTACGTACACCTTCAACTTCGATGTGACTTTGAGTTGTTTACACTAAGAGAATGTTCAATGTTCGTCACACCCTCTTTTTATGCACACATGCCTTGGAGTTGTTTGATAAAAAGTTTGGATGAAAAATAGTTTTTCCAAACAAGTGGGGGATTGATAGAAAGTTAATGTTTGATAAAACTATTTTTCTTTAGTTTCATTTAATAGAAGTTTATTTTAATTTGTAACAAAAGAAAAATAGTGAGGCTATTCAAATTCTATTTAACTTCTAATTATTACTAATATGCAACTTACATAATTAGTACTAATAAGTATAGTTAAATATATAATTGAATAGTTATAATGTAACTTATATATATATGTGTGTGTTTGTGTATATATAGAGAGATATATACATAAGAGATATGCATATGATAAAAAGAGAAGTTACATGGAAGATTTGCACAAGTGAACTTTTCTTCTATCTTCTCCATTCTTTTTACAAACAAATAACTACTACAAAGTAGTGTTCAATTGGAATTTTCTGTGAATTGCTATCACGGATTATTCACCAAGGCTTGACATATATCCTGGAGGTATATCGTCTGTAACTCTTAGCAAACCGATCGTGGGGCGATAAAAACCTTAAGGACAGGGATTACCCGTGTCACGTCTTCTACAACAATTTTGATTCTACGATTCTAACAAAGCCCACATCGGAGCAAATTCGGAGGCAAACCCAAAAGCATAAACTCTTCCTACCGTTGTTTTTAATCTTTAGCAATTATTGTTAAATTTTCTCAATACTATATATTACGGTAAAAAAATATACAAGTTAATATTCAAAATTGTTCTATGACTAGAGTCGGCTAGCTTTTGGACTAGTTAATGATTAAATCATGAAATACACTTTGTTCTTCAAAAAAAATAAGTGTGTGATATACTAGAGGTTGGTGGAGATGAACGCTACCATAAACGTAGATACTGAATTTGCATATGGAGTGGGACATATTTTGTAATATTTCAGAATTTTGTTAATAATTAAATATTATTTTTATTTTTTCCTAAAAGTACAATTGAATTGAAAAAGTTAAGTTACTATATATATTTTTTTATTTAGAAAGTTAAACTCTTTTAGTAGATACTTTAATAATTGATTTCATTAAAATTAAAAAGTCCATTAGGATTTTGTATTTAAGAAGTAAAGATGTAACGTTAATCCTATTCTAATTTGGTTAGTTGAATTCTCGAGTAAAATTCTCATGTTCACTACAACTCATTAGAAAAAATTATAATAAATTCAACCGATGTCAGAATTGAGTAAATCCAAAGTCCGTTCCTTCAGTTTTTTGTTCTCTACAATTATTAAGAGGAATAAAAGTTATTTGACGTCATCTTCATGTCTTAAATTGATGAAAATTGCAACCTATCATGATTCTCGTCAATATTTTCAGCCCTAATTTCAAAATTCGTAACTCAGTCCTATTAACTCCGAGTCGAGTGATTGTTGAGACTATTTTGTATATCTTTTCGAGAGCTATAATTTTTATGAGGCATAAAGATATTTTGAAGATCTAGAAGACTCAAAAGTCAGTTTCTTTACTGCTGCCGCGTATTGAAGAAAGGTGAACAAGAAATGTAAATATTATATTATATTTTGATTTTGATTTTAAGTTTAGTTATGAGTAATTTTAAATTAGAGATTATTTTTAAATAAAATATAGACATGAAATTAGATATCATGATAATAGAAAAGAGGACAAAAATTTATATAAAAGAATATAATTTGATTGAGCGTAAACGTTAAAATTTAAAAATCTATTTTCATAATTTAAGGTATATTGCGTGTGTTATATCACCTAATCCGATCGTTGAATTGTTATAATTTTTGGATATATTATACATATATAAGCTGAGAATATATGCACCAATTTTGAACCGTGAAAGATTAACCTATCATGATTTGTTATGAATTTTAAGATGTGGTTGGTTTGGAATTTTTCAAGTAGATTTTCAGCAGTGAGTTTTAATTTTTAAAATTGTATAACTTAATGATTTTAAATCCGAATTGGGTGATTCTTGAGGCTAAATTGGAGAATTTAAAGTCCAGTTTCTCTTAGAATTAATTAAATTAAAAAATTATTATAAAATTAGATTGATATGAGTGATACAATGGACAAATGTCTTAAAAATAAATTGTCATATTAGGGTTTTAAGATTTCTTTACTTTGTTGTTATTTACTTTTAAGTTTTGGAGTATTAAAGGAGATAATTAAAGGTACCTTGAATGGATTACGAATTATTATTGAAATATTAATTTGGATTATATTTAATTCGAGGTGAAAATGTTTAGGTTGTGAATAACATGATTTCGTATTTCAAATCATTGGCATTTGAGGTTAAGATTTTGTGGATTATGTTATAAGTGGTTTGAGTATATCAGGTACGGATTCCGTACTCCACTCCTTTTTTTTTATTTATTCTTTATATCTCATGATATCTCGTCATTCGTTATATTTTTCTTATATTTATGTTAGCAGTACTCTTGAATAGAAGTTTGATCTTTATAATTTAAACATATTCCATATTTCTTTAGCGATATTATTATTATGTTGATTTGTTTGTACTGCTAATCGTTCAGAATTTTGTAATCGCTTAATTGTGATACTTTTATTATGTTGATTTGTTTGTACTGCTATTCGTTCGGAATTTTGTACTCGCTTAATTGTTTCGTTTCTAGTTCAATCCTTATTTATTTTTTGGTTTGGTCTAAATGTTCCAAATTTCACATTTTTTAATCTTTTGACTTTTGTTTTTCATGCATAGAATTTATTGATCTTTGTAGAGCGGTACATATGTTGCAACATTATTTTGAAGGTATTTTGTTTATGACTTGATTTGGTTCAACATGTAAATTTAGAACCTTTTTGTTAGTATTGTGTCGCATGTGTTCTAACACCATATCTTTGATAGAATGTACCGTAGGATATACTTGAGTTATAACCACCTATGGGGGTACCACATACATGTTCTCTTTATACCGAGGCATGACACCTTCCGTGGCGATGTGACCAGTCGACGACGTATCCTTTTGTATTTTGCTCCAGGTGTAAACTTTGGTCATTTGATATGTTTATTCATGATGCGTATGGGTTGATCCGATTGGTGATGTGTATGTTTCTTCACTCTGTTTTGTTTTACATATCGGTGATTTTTGTGCTAGACATACCTTCCGATTTGCATGCATGCATTAATTTGAATTCGCGGGTCGATACGTGATTTGCCTATGTGGTATTATTTTAACTTGTCTGTATGAAAAATTAGTTCTGTTTTGTTTTAGGCTCGGTATGAAATAACCACTTAGCCATTTTCACTACAAAAAGGCTTATCAACGATCGCCTTATCGGTGACCGCGTATAATCATGAGATGAGTATCGGTGACCGAATCGCGATCAACGATATTAATCGCGAAATAATCTGATGCGTTGGATGGACATCAACGACCAATAATATGATCGACTTAATAATGATCGCAACCAAATGACCCAGATCCGTCAAATCTAATCTTGTCTACTTCCTTGAGTCATTTGTTAGGTGTGATTAGCTGCGTGTCGGCACGCATCGGTTACGCTCAAGAAGAAAACGTATGGTCTTTGTTATAGTGTTAGCGACCACATGCGGTCGCTGATGTGTGTTTTTTTTAAAATTTTTTTTCCTGTTTTATTGATTTCCCAAAAATAACCTGCTTTGTACCTGCTTTCTATTCCAACACACAGCAGTATATATAAGCATCCATATTAACAACTATGATAACTACTATATGATAAACATTCATCCATGAATAAACATTCATCCAACACAACAAGTCTAGTTCTTCATCCAACACAATACAATCATAAACATTCATCTAACACAATACAATCGTAAACATCCATATAAACCAATACAATTGTCCAAAGAATGAATCTAAAATAGTACAAGGCTTCGAAAATCTAAAAAACAAGTCTAGGCGCTCTTAAGAATTGAAACTTAAAACTTAAAACTTAAGATTTGAAACTTTTTACCTTTCATTTGAGGTTGTACCAGACTTGTAATGAAGCAGTAGTAATGAACGAGTGAAGGCGTACCCCCCTTCTCTTCTCTTCTCCCCTACTCCCTCTTCTCCCGGACTGTTTCTCCCTCTCTTTTTTTCTGTACTGAACGAGCGAACGCCTGATTATGATAATGTTTATGAGCATCAGCGACCGCATGCGGTCGCTAATTTTTAATGATGTGGACATATCAGCGACTGCTAACGGTCGCTGATATGGAGTGGTCGCCGCGCCAAAGTTTCGCACCAATTTTTGGGAGGGAAATACATGGTCGCTGATACAAACTAGCGACTAGAATCCTTAGCGGTCGCAGATAGCGGTCGCTATAACAATTATCAGCAACCGGATAGGGCAGTCGCTGATGTCATGGGTCAGAGATAGAGCTTTTTTTTGTAGTGTTTGATTCGGCCTTCTGTTTATTTCATTAATTTTGTTGATTCAGATATATATTATATTCAGATTTTGGAGATTATAGGCCCCATGGTCTCCTCTCTCCTTCGTCGCATCTCTGCCCTTGAGTCGTCTATCCGTCACCATTCTTCTGTTTCTTTCCCTCTCGGGACGTCGTCGCCCGTACCATTCGAACCCACTTCAGAGCCTTCCTTTTTCGCAGATCACGGACCCTCCGTCAACTAAAAGACCTCGTATACATAAAATTTGCTCTCAACACTCTGAAATCCACTCATTCTAACAATACCTACTCTGATTCTCGAGCTCTCTCTCATAAAGCCATGAGCTTGCTTCACAAACTCGTAGATCTGATTTGGGTTTATATCCAAGGTGGTGATCCGATGATCAAAGTTGGTACGTAAAAAGTCGATTAACAGATAATTAACTTGTTTTATAGAGTATCTTGACGAGCTTTCTTTGAAAATGTATCAACTTTCAAGTAGAGGAGTGAAGAGTGTGAGACTTGGTGGGACTGGTACAAAATCTAGGGTTTTAAAAGGGGAGGAGAGAGAATTGTTGTATAAATTGAGGAAAAGAGTAGAAAAAATTGAGGGCTTTTTTAGGGTTTCTGAGGAGGAAGATGTGGTGGAGCTTGAAAATCCTAGAACTCATATTAATGGAAAGTCAGATGTGTCTCAAATTAGAAATGGGGTTTTATTGAAGATGAATTATGGGGTCAAGTTAAGGCAAAGAAAAATGTTAACTTTGTAGAGGATGCATGGGAATGTATATATACATGAGAATTATGGGGTCTTATTGTATTGAAAATTTGTATATTTCTCTTGGTTTGTGTCTTGGGTGCCTAGAAATGTCAATATATGCATGTCGTCGTGCATGTGGCTAGTCTATATTGTAGGGGAGACTCTGGCGAATTTTTTTTAAGTATTATAAGTATAAGTTTGAAAATTGCTCATAAATATTATAACTTAGATATAAATTGCTTTAATATATGCTAATTGATGTTGTATATTATAGTGATTTTTCAGATAATAAGATCGTCAAATGCATATCACAGTTGTGTTTACAGAATTGGCCTACACCTGTGATTATGTGGTGAAGACACCTATCGCCCACAAGGATCTTTGTTTGAAATTTGAATTTCGTATCCTTTTTAATTATGATGAGATAATATTAATATAATATTAATATAATATTCAAAGGATAATTATTTAGTAATGTTATTATTGTTGTTTTATTTGCAGAAACGGTATAGATGGGAGGACGCGCAGAGCTTCAATGTCTACGAGACATTATTACAAGCGTAAGTCGTGGTCCGCACTAAAAGATAATTTGATTAAAGAAAGACAAAAAGCCCTTCACAATGCCGAGATCGACCATCCGGGCCGGGAGAAGATTATATGCATGAAAGCATAGTCCACAGTGGTGCACCCAGATCCATATAAAATTTGAGATGTGTATGATGGACTACCGAGAGTCTGGGTGAAGAGACGAAAGACCGCTATGACAATGGATCCTCGGGTGTACCCGATGGCGAAAAGGCTAAAGGGACATACAAGGGCGGTAGTATTTCACAGTTGCAACATATCACTGCCAGGGTACGTATTTAATTACAAGTTTTAATATGTTTACAATCATATTAAATTGTAGAAAATATATCACATTAATTTTTACTTAGTAATATTATGCTTTTTTTTGTATAGAGTCTCGAGTCTCGAAATCACCTATCCATTGGTGGATGCATGACGTACACCCGTGATGGTTCACCCGAGGCTATCCAGGATAAGCGGTAATAAATTTTAACAACTTGACCTTGTTTATCAATGCTTACGAAATTAATTTATTTTTAACTATTTTATTGTTAACATGATGACGGACACTTATAAGCATTTATTTAATGAATGTACGTATCCCAAGGCACTCCACGTCCTTTATTGATCAAGAGTTGTGGGAGAGGCGTCTGTTGTGAAGAAGAACTACATTAAAGGTCGAGGACAACGACGACGCCCATCCTTCATGGCTCAGGGATTTCTTTTCTTACCCAGTCTCTACAAATCATCGAGCCATCCAGGTTGTTCATACTCCAAATTTGA
Organism: Panax ginseng; assembly: GCA_020205605.1. Taxonomy (NCBI): domain Eukaryota; kingdom Viridiplantae; phylum Streptophyta; class Magnoliopsida; order Apiales; family Araliaceae; genus Panax; species Panax ginseng. The sequence goes on from CM035136.1 coordinate 10,572,106, forward strand.
CTATGTGAGAGCTATATGTCGATCGAAATCTTCTAACGATCTTCAAGCGGGCATTTGGGGCTCTGGATCCCGAGGAGTTAGCTAAAAAGCGTTATGGCGATGGCAGTAACATCATCACAACAATGGAATGACGATGAGGTATAAAATCAATATGTTGTATATATATTGTCGTAATATACCAATATTAACATAGTTAGTATATATTTGTAACTTGTTTTATTATTTTGTTAATTGCGGGGTGATCGAGGAGACGATGATCCTTGACGCGTACTGTTATTATATCGATTTTGTAGTTATAGTATAAGTTTGTACTTGTTTCATTCTTAGGATGTTTGTATATTGTTACTTAAACAAGTTTTGAAATGTTATTATATTTATTCAAATTGGTTTTGAATGGTTTATATATACTAGTTTGGTGTATGTGTTATATATGGTGGACGATGGATGTTTATATTGTTGTGTATGTGTGTTGGGATAAAAGCAGTACAGTTTTTGGGATTTATGCAAAATGTTGAAGATTCTGTTATTTTATTTTTTTATATCATATCGGACGCGTCACGATTATTTGATATAAATCTTGACGGATAATAATTTGTGAGAGTCGGTGACCGCTTCCGTCACGATACGGCCGTTGAAACGTGGAACACGTCGACCTTCAATATGGACCATCTTGACTTCATTTCAATCGGCCGGTTTGTCATTCCGGTCGCTTATATCGGTCGCGGATAAGACGGTCGCTAATAGTGGTCGTTGATGTGCATTTTAGCAACCAGATTTTGTGCGACGCCTTTCAGCGACCACATGCGGTCGCTGATTGCTATCTCTTGACGGTTTACGCGATCATTTGAAAAGCGTCATTGATAAATCTTTTTCTTGTAGTGATATGTTATACCGTATTTTAACCATATACGATATTAATTAATTTTTTTAAATTAAGTCAATCTGTATATTTATACGGTCAAATGGTATAAAACACTAAAGGTCCGATTGATCGAATTCATGGACAGGTCGGGTATTCCGGTCAAAATTGATCGAAATCTGAATTTGGGAGCCACATTGTATGTAATTAGGTATTTGATGTAGTAAATGTTAAGTCCAAATACTTTGCGGGCTAACTTATGAATTTGGTGTTACTTGATGTAAGATTAGTGTTATTAGCCCTGGATTTGAAGTATTCCTTAATTTTGATTATTTTGTCAATTTTTGGAGAATTCTTTTTAATTAGACATTTATGTATTATCAACTATTAAATATCTTGAATATTAGTGATTCATTAATTATTTTAAGATTTGTTGTGATTTACAAGTGACCTCTCATTTCTGTTCAGGAATGAGGTGTAACATAGTAACCATATAAAAACCACAAATCCTGGTTTAGTTTACGACGCAAATGAGCTTGATTACATCAAGTTCTTGCATGCAAGGTTATACTAACCAACATATAAGACTTATTACTGGGAGTAACAAAAATAATTGTTCAGGACTCAAAACAAAGATGATTTAAATTGTCCTTCTATAACTTATCATACGTTTCGACAAGAGCCTTTTACCAGGGTTATTATCAGAACTGTCACAAATATTGGATCACCATCAGATCCCGCTTATATATAAAGCTTTCTTAACTAAACCTTTGAGTCCTAATGTCAAAATTGACATCAAGCCGAAGGTTTTAAAGTTCAAAGCTCTCCGCTAGAAGCTGAATTTTCTGGTCAGTATTGATGGAGAGATAGATGGTGAAGAGGATACAATTGTGTATATATACTTCTTTGGTGTGGGATGATGGGGTGCATCAGGTTAGGAGCCCCATTGTTATGTTTGTTTCATCTTAAAAATCGTAAGCATCTATGTTTTTACGCACTAATTTGAAATATTTAAATAAATTTAGAATAGTCTAGTCGCAAAAACTCCTCTTTATTTAAAAAAACATGAATACTAAAAAGTGGATATATGACTGAAAAATGTAAAAAAAAAAATATGACGTTAACAATTTCTTTCTCATATATATATTTTTTTGGGATGAAACTCATCTTGGCAATGCCCTTATCTAATTATATACTAATTTATTTCAGTAAAATATTGTAATAGTAAATTTTAATCTCAAAATATATTATTGAAAAAACTCATCAAAAAAGTGATGACTCAATTTAAAGACAAATATTATCTGCAGCAGAAAGCAATCAAAGCACAAATAATGATGGGTGGTCCCACTTTTGAGCGTGAGAGTGAGTGAGTACCACGATGGAAAACCCATTTTCAAGAAATGTTGTAGTAGTAGTTTGTAGGACACTATCACACTCATATCTGTGTGAAATCAAATGTGTTCTTTAAACGAGTATAGATAATAGTAATATTGTTATCATCTTAAAACCAATTGATTGAAGTTTTGAATAATTAAGCTATGGTCAATAGTATTTATTCGTAGATATATGGATTAGGCTAACGTACGCTTAGCGACAAAGAGTGGTGCTAGAGACACAAACCATTTTACAAATAATTTACAAACTGTTGATGTGACATACTCCACGTCAGCCTATTGATCAACAAATTGTTTAATGTAGTCTTCGGTCCCACACAAACTGCTGATGTGGAGTATGCCACATCAATAGTTTGTAAAATGTTTGTAAAATAGTTTGTGTCTCTAGCATTATTCTAGCGACAAATTAGTAGCAATGGAAAATATCAAATTCCTCTTAGCATTAATGAATTTCTTAGACTAAATGTGTCCGATTTGAGCCAGTAGCAGTAAATCAGAAAAATTTACCATTGCTAATCACTTGTGGCACTTACACCTATCCATCTCGGTGTGATTATTTATATAATTACAATTAAAATATTGTAAGTATTAAATTTTAATCTCAAATATAGTATTGAAAAAATCCATCAAAAAAAGATATGTCTCAATTTAAAGACAAATATTATCTGCAGCAGAAAGCAATCAAAGCAAAAATAATGATGGGTAGTCCCACTTTTGAGCGTGGGAGTGAGTACCACTATGAAATTGATGGAAAACCCATTTTCAAGAAATGTTGCTAGTTTGTCTATCACACTCACAGCTGTGTGAAATCAAATGTGTTCTTCAAACGAGTATAGATAATATTGTTATCATTTTAAAACCAATTAATTGAAATTTTGAATAATTAAGCTATGGACAATATTTATTCGTAGATGGATTAGGCTAACGCTTAGCGACAAAGTAGCAATGGAAAATATCAAATTCCTCTTAGCAATGGACTTTTTAGCCTAAATGTCCCTATATATAAGACAAGCAACCAGCGACAAAAATCCATTGCAAGTCTTGTTTGTTTAGCGACATGTTGCCTAATTACCGACGAACTGTCTAACGCCGCTCGCCAGGCCACTTCGAGGACAACTTCAGATGGGATTTGCGACAGACTTATCCCTTGTTCTAATTCTAGTACGTAGTGTGGTCTATGTTGTTTTTCTGTTGTTCAGTTTATCAAAATGTGTAATTGAATCTTAATCCAAATGTGTTATCTAATTGGGTTTCACCCACCAAGAGAGGGGGAGGGGGAGGGGGAGGGGAGGGGAGAAAAGAGTCTACTTGTTCCCTTTAGCTGAGGCTAAAATTTAACATTATCCTTAGGGTTGCTATATCCGACATGGGAAGAATTATTCGTCAAAATTCATTATAAATATGTTTTGTTATTTATAGACAATTTAAATATTTGTTGTATTTTTATTTATTAATTAGAATAGCCTAGTAGATTTAATTATTTGTTGTATTTTTATTTATTAATTAGAATAGCCTAGTAGATTTAATTATTTTGGATCCGTTTATATTTTGGGCTTAGTTTGTAAGTTTATTAGATTTTATTTAATTTAGAGTTTAGGTAGTCTAAATAGTCTCTTAAGATTCATATTATGGAACAACTCTCATTATTCTTGAAGTATCAGATTATTTTAACAGTTGTTATACAGTCTTTTATCCCTCATTTGTGGATTACTGTGATTGCAAAATTCCAAATTTAATTTTTGTGATTGTTTGATTTGTTGTTTACTCTGTCTTCTGTTGTGACAGTTGACATCAGCGAGCCTAGGAGTTAGCCCATGACAAGGACGATTCTACTGATTAAGCAAGAGACAACCCACTCCGATGTTGATGTTAAAGAGAATGATGTTGATTGAAATTGTTTAGCTAGCCGGAGATTGCGAGTAACCGTTTGTTAATCGTGGGGAATAGTTTACGCTAGTTGAACTTATCTTTAATTTTCTATTTTTATCAAGGAAGAAAAAGTTCCATTGTTCACAGACAGATTTAACCCATCTTTGCCGGAAAAGAGTTTCACGTCTCCTAGATGCTAGTAGTATAAATAGTCTCTTAAGATTATTATTATAAAATAACTTTTATTATTATTGAATTATCAGTTATCAGACGTTTGTTATACAATCTTTTCTCTCTCCTTTGTGGATTAATATTGTGATCGTAAAGTTTTATATTCAATTCCTATGATTGTTTCCATTATTTACTTCGTTTTCTGCCAAGAATAGTTTATTCTAGACTATAGTATATATAAAATTATAATTTGCCTTATCTAATTGGGCATTATCCACCAAAAAATAAAAGATTCCAGAACCTCTACTATATTGATAAAGATATAAAGGAAGATAAATGATAGAATCGTAGAGAGAGAGTTGAGGTACAAGAAAGTGAATAAAAAAGGAAAAGAAAATGAGAAGAGTAACGAAAGGAGAGGGTATAAAGTGAATATTATCCTCATATCGAGTGAAGTTACTACTGTAGTTTAGTTTATGGGAGAGTATAGTGTGAAACTGTAGAATGTGTTATTTAACTTGTGTTACCCACCTAAATATAAAAAATAAAAAATGAAAATCCTGCCAATTGTGTGTTACAGAGTACAGAAGTCTATCTTACGTTTTACTATGAACTTTATTCATGATGTTATCGTTCCAAAAGTGTGGAATTTCTGTGTGAAATAAAAAATAAATTAAATTAAATAATCACTTCGTAGATCAAGTTTATCATAATAGGAAAATTATATGGGACATGTTAACGTCAGGATCTTTCTCCACATCCCAATCATGTAAGACGTCCTGATCCTCGCACATAAACACACAAATCAACAGCGAAGCTTGACGGCGGTTCGGTGTTAAATTTCAAAGCGTGAGAATTAAGACGTGTTCACAAAGTTAACAATGGAGGAATGTATGGTCTAGTGATTGAGAGAGATAATAATTCTCGGTTAGTGTGTATGGGAGAATATGAATAATCAATATATGTAGAGAACGCACTTCTATACGAGGGCTTCCTTTGCTATGTTATACTATCCTCGCTTGATTATCACTACCACCCACCCATCACCGACACCTCCTCCGACCGATGGGCTCTGCCGATCAGATAAGGTTTATCCACCGCTTTTGTACCATCGCTTTTCATCACGCAACGGCCATGATCCCATCCACATTAATGCATGGCAGAACCTCGTCAAACCGTCATGCTTTTTCATCATCATCACAAGTCAAAGTAATGATATTAAAATATCCAATGGGTCAATCCACCGGACCGAATTCCCACTTTTAAAGATTAAAACGGATACAATATGGTGATCGGGCCCAATGGTTTTAACGGAAAAAATAAAGGCCCAATGGATTCTTCATGTGAGTAGCCCAATGTACCCTACCAAAAATAGAAATATCACGACCAACATTGCCCCTAGTTTTTTTTTGTTAAATGTAATGTTTAATAGAAAACTATGAATAGCCTAAGATAATTTAATAAAGGTCCATAAGTGAGATATAATTGAAGTGTATCCAATCGTTATTCACGAAATAAAAGGAGAAGAGGATGGAGGCCCAAATCGAAAAAACCCTATTTAATAGATACATACGACCCTAACCTAATTCTTCCCATTCAAATTCCAAATCATCAATAAGATTTAATGAGCCTACTTGAACACCGTAGTAACCGTCAAGATAAAAGGTAACTTTATCAACTTTGACAGCTTTTACTCGCCATTTGAATTTCGAGCGCCTTTCCTCAACTCTCCGACTTTCTCGAAACTTTCTCCTTTCTTTCGCAAATAATCAACAATGGCTTCCTGTGATTCTCGCATGAGGTTCTCCCATATTGGTAACCCCACTCACCATTGCTCCACCACCAAACCCTACCACCGCCGCTTTCACGAAGGAGCCTCGACATCGAACCCAAAAGTGTCGAAATCGATAAGAACCTCTCCCCATAAATCCCAAAACCCTCCTCAATACTACAGAATATCGAAAGCGATTCTCGCACGCCAACACTCCTCGATCGTCACACAGAGGTCAAATCAAGAGAATTCGGTCTCGATACCACATCCTGATACCCACGCAGCCTAGGGTTCCTAGATCCGGTGAAGATGTACCAACCGGCCGTAAGGTTGGACTCACTTCCTCTCGTGACCCTCCGGAGAAGGGGTTCGCTTCCTCTCAGATATCTTCATAGTAACCTCCGCTGGGGTTTCGGGGGGGGTTCGCTAACTAAGACCGAACTCAGACATTCACATCTTGGCCTTCGTGGCCTCTCCGCCATGAATCATGCGTGGAGCCCTCCCTGGACTCCTTCTTTACGATATACAAAATAGTACAATCTAGGGAGAAGGGGTTCAAGGCCATTAGCAAGCATTCTCCGAAGTCAGGAGAGAAGTTCGAGAGGCGTTCGCTGGTAAACACGCCTTCGAGCAACAAGGGCTGGCATGAAAAATGGTTCTACGTCAAAGGCCCCGAAATCTCTTCTCTACCGAACTGGGCCACCGACGGTAAGATCTCTCACGATTTTGGAGACATTTCAAGAAAGAGAAATGGAAATGATGGAACTTTTGACAATTTCCCCAAGGAGGAGTGGAGTAATACGGACTCTCTCAAGCAAAGACGGGTTATACGACCATAAATGTAAGTATTTGGCCTATTTTATATGTATATCTAATTTTTTTGAAAATGCTTTTATGATGTGGATTCTAACACGAGTTGTATTGGTTATGCAAGATTTTTGATCAAACCGAGCTCTTTAGAGATAAAAGAGCTCAAGATTTTTTGTCCGGGAAGCCTTCTAAAGTCGTTGAAACTCAGCAAAGGTGTTCGCCCCCGGCCGAACCAATCCTTAAACATGTACAGATTTAATTCCAAACCGACGAACCGTGGTCAAGAGGTTCCCTGCTTTGGAAGAGACTCTCCGCCGCCGTAAGAGGAGGGCGATCGAAAACCCGTAAACAACACCCTTTCCAACCCCTTCCGGTTACCCCTGTAAATCGAGCCAACCACCACGTCTCGTCACCCGACAGCGAGAGGCCTACTCGATCGTCTCCGATCGAAGAAGCATCCTCCGCACTAAAAAGTCGAGAAGCAAGATAACGCCTTTGATCGCCAAGAGCCTTAGGGGCCCCCAATCTTCGATCATACCCCCCTTCGCATCACCAGAAATACAGATTGAGAAGAAGAAGGTGATCGAGATGAAGTTGCCCAAACCCCGCCCAGAAGAGGAAACGAACACCGACAACCACCCAAGCTCAGACGGCATTACTCTCTACAAGAACCCAATCAAACAAATCTCCTCTCCCGAGACCGTATATACGCCGAACTCAACTCTACTCCTCCCGAAAGCAACCACCCTCCTTCCCCGAAAGGTCAAGACCTTCGCCAGAAACGAAGCAGTCCTTCAGTGTCGTATATCATGCCGAGGCCGTGGATCTCCGACTATATGGCCTAGATTCAATGCTAATTTTCCGCTCGACCTATTCGGGGCCTTCGTAAGGAACGCCGACGATCATAGGTTCAAAGTGATCACACCTGGACGGAATTTGCTCGATGAAGGATGAGCTATTTGCTAAGGTAAATAATCATTCCTTTATTTTTCCGCTCTTCCGCCCTTAATTGTATATCCGGATATTGACTTGAGTAATCGCTCCAAACATATGCAGTTATCGTTGTCTTTGGACGTTTACGTCCAAGACACATAAATGGGGAAGCCGAGGAAGATTTCATGCGACAAGAGATCAATATGTTGAGATCGACCTTGGCTCGAGAAAGGGCCGATCGAGAAGACTCTTTTCAAGTCATCGATGGCCTCCAACGAGACTTGGATAGAGCTAAGATGGATTTGAGGACGCCTCGACGACGGGCAAGTGGCCACAAGAGATAGGTCACGCCTCAAGCTAGCCAACAAACTTTAACCGATTCAACGCCGGCCATTAGTCAAGAAGAAAACCTGCACGAGGGCAAAAATGAGGAGTTTTCTTCTACCAACCAAGCTCGCTATTCAACTTGGCGAGGCTCAATCAAAGGCCCAGGATGAAGGACGGAGACACAAGAACAAACGCCACAAGCTTCGTCTTAAAATAAAGGATCTTGAAGGAAGGGGTCCTCTTCTCGACCAAGAGCTCGTAAAGCGAGATACATAGTGTAATATAGAGACTCTGACGAGCTTAACGTCGAGATCATGAAAGTTTACTCTTAAGGCTACGAAGACCGCCGAGAGAGAGGCAAAGAAAACTGCTCACGCTTCAACTCGACCCAACTCTACTCAACTCAAGACGGAAGGTGGTGCCTAGGTGTTCTTCCCGCTTTCATTCTCGACTTATGTAAAAATTTATCTATTTAAACATTTTACGCTTTCTATATTAGTGTATTTTTTGTTCATGAATGAATAGTCAAATGAATGTTTTAGTTTTCCCGATTTAATTTGCAATCTCTTTAATTGTGAACTATGTTCTCGCTAGTTTCTTGTCAATAATTCAATATCAAGAAAATGAACCTAAACAAAGGAATCGCTTAAGATATATAATAGTTAATGTATGAGACGAAGGAATTGAATTTCATGGATGTGATTTAACTTAACCGAATGTAAAGGATCAATTCAAACACTTCTGATTTAACTCAAATTGTTAATTAACAATTAAGCATGTCATATAATGTATAAAGTGATGTTAAAGAACGAGGCATTCCAACTCAACACTTAAATAAAATAAAGTACCACATACTCACCTGCTGGTTCAAGTGTGAGATCTGGTCATTTGTTTACCACTCTAAGTGAAACAATTATATAAAAACCAAGATATAAGGACTAATTGTGACCATTGATTTACCACCCCGGTAAAATCAATATAGATCCTTCGCTCACCACTCGGTAGAATCGACAAATGGGTCGCCATCGAATGGCCAAAGAAGTCCTACCATTCCTCCTTACACCATAGTGACCATAGGACAAAATAGACCAGACTAATAAGTGACCATTGATTTACCACCACGGTAAAATCAATATAGATCCTTCGCTCACCACTCGGGGTAGAATCGACGAAAATGGGTCGCCATCGAATGGCCAAAGAAGTCCTACCATTCCTCCTTACACCATAAAGGACCATAGGACAAAATAGACCAAGACCAATAGTGAAAAAGTGTCTTTTTATTGATAATGAACAATAATATACGCATTCATGAGTTAACTTGATCTTTATTGAAAGTATTTCCAAGCCCGCCAAATGTGCCAAGTGTTTTTGATTTCTAACCATCTAATGCCCTTAACCTAAAGTGCCTGGTTTGGATACTTCGATCACCTCATATGGTCCTTCCCATTTGGCATTAACTTTCCGTGTTTTTTGAGGTGTAAAAGCTTTGGCTTACTCTCGAGGACGAAGTCTCCTACTTCAATCATGAGCTTGACTCCTTTTTATAATGCTTAGCTACTCTTCGCTGATAAGCGTACCAATTTAAGTAGAAAACCTCTCTAACTTCTTCTAAAGCAGATCCAAATTGGCCTTCACCCTTCATCATTGTATATTTCTTTCAGATTGACCGACCAAGACTTGAGATCCGATTTCGACAGGACTAAGGCATCGCACCATAGGCCACCGAAAGGGTGAATCCTCAGCAGTAGTCCTTGGTGTAGTCCCAGAAGCCCACAACACGCACCGAAGCAGCCTCCTCCGCCATCTTCCTTAGCTTCATCTAGTCAAGATTGATCCTGCTCAAAGCAGTCATCCCGTTGGTCACCTCAACTTGGCCATTCGACCGTGGATGAGCCACCAAAGTCTTTTTATGTCAATCCCCAACTCCTTTAAAATGCTTCAAATTTTGATCCCATTTAACCGGCGTCTGTTGTCCGATATATAATACTCTAGGGATCCCGGCGAAACACTACTTTACTTTTTTATGAACTTCAAACATTCTTGCTCTGTAATTAACCGGTGGCTTCGCCTTCTACCCACTTAGTCATGTAATCAATAAGAAACTATGACAAAGCTAACTCGACCTTTAGCTTTAGGCAATGGACCCAGATATCTACCCCCAGCATAAATAAGGGTATAGAGATAAAATCGAGTATAGCTTTTCCGCTGGTCGATGTGGATCTGACCGCTGAGTCAAGCACTTTTCACATTTTTTTGACATACTGTAGCTTCCTTGAAAATTATAGGCCAATAAGATCCCTTGTCAAAGTACTTTGTAAGCCAAAGATTTAGCAACCATATGATCACCGCAAATGCCCTCGTGAACTTCCCCAAGAGCATATTCCGCCTCGATGGGACCAGTACTTGGTGAATGGTGAAGAAAAGGCCAATCGATAAAGATCCCCATCAATAAGAACAAAGTTGGCGCTCTTGTATTTGATCTTCTTTGCTAACATCCGATCCGGAAGGAAGCCCATCTACCAAATACTGATGTAGGGGTCATCCAAAGAGCTAGATCGCTTCGATACACATCATCGCTTCACGTCAACACTTACTGCAGCAGAACTTCCAAGTAAATCGATCCGTTAAAAACATCTCGCATCCGTAGTAGCCAATTTCGATAATGCATCGGCGATAGAATTGTCATTACGCCTATGCCCTCAAATTGTGACGAAGCGAATATCAAGTTTGGTCCTTTAACTCCGCCAAATACTTGATCATCCGATTTCCACGAGCTTCATAGTCCCTCGATAATGCTGACAACCAACCGAGAGTCATCAGAGATGATAAGGTTTTGGACCTCTAGACTTTTGCCAATCGAACACCATAAAGACCGCTTCATACTTTCCGTTGTTGTTTGTCGCTTTAAATCCAAATCGATGGCTCGTTGAACTTTGAACCCGTCCGGACTTGTCAAGATAATTCCCGCCTCCACTAACAGCTAGGGTAGAGGAACCATCTGCATTTAGAGTCCAAACATTCTCGCCTCTGCTGAAGAAATGCAATCGCTTTCGACGGACGATTCAAATCTTCCGAAATTCCTAAGATTCGCTTTATGAACGAACATTCTATTATGAAATCGCCAAAGCTTGGCCTTTGATATGCGTTCGTGGATGGTATTCGATGAAAAATCGTGATAACTCCATTGTCCACGCCGCTAACCTTCCCCAAAACTTCCGGCTTGCCCATCACCTTCTTCAATGGTCGATCCGTAGACAACCAGAAGAGCCGACCTCGAAAATATCGCCAAGCTTCCTACTAGCAATTATCAAGGCGAAGGCAAATTTCTCAACATTTGATACCGGGTTTTAAAGATCTCGCAGACGCGATCGATATAATAGACCGGATGTCGCTTTTCATCGATCTCCCAAAACCAAAGATCGCTTCCAACCGCTAACGAAACTTGCTTGCCGCCAGATGATATATAAGGTCTCTCACTGGAATGAGTTTCACCAATAAAGGAGCCAAGAAAGATACGCCTTTATGCTCCTGGGCGGCGCTTTCACACTCTAAAGTCCACCTGAACGCCTTCGCATTCTTCTACCCTTTCAATGTATCAAAGAAAGGAAGGCACCTCTCTGCAGATTCGGCGACGAACCTCCTTAATGCCGCATCCTCGCCACGACGTTGGACGCCTTTGAATGACCGAGGAGTTTTCATGTCAAGAATGGCCTCAATCTTCTCCGATTTGGCCTCGATACCCTTTTCGACTAACAAGATAACCCGTAAACTTCCCCGCACCGAGGCCGAAAGTGCACTTGGCCGGATTAAGCCTTTAGTTGATGATGATGGATACCGAAAGCATTCCTCTAGATCGTCTAAATGACTCTGAACGTGCATGCTTTTCACGATCATGTCATCAACGATACCTCCATGTTCCTTCCCGCCATCAAGATGAAGTTCATCATTCTCCCGTAAGTGGCTCCAAAGATTTATAAGGCCAAAAGTCATCTTCAGAAGCGACAATCAACGATGTGTAATAAATGCGCGCTTTTGGGATGTCCTCTTTACACATGGATATTTGGTGATAACCCAAAAAGCATCCATAAAGCTTAGTAATGCATACCCAAGTGGCATCGATAAGTCGATCAATATGGGGTAGAGGATAAAATCCTTCTGACAAGCTTTATCGAGGTTTGCAGTCGATGCAAACCCGCCATTTTCCATTCTCGCTTCGCACCAACACCACATTAGCCATCCATTCGGATAATCAATCTCATATATAAAGTTCATACCAACAAATTTTCTTTTTTCCTCGATCAATGATTTTCGTCGTTCTCAGCAAGAAGATCCGCTTTTTCTGGCCAACCCGCTTTTCAAGGATCTACATTCAAAGCTATGCTCTACTATCTTCCGACTAACTCTGTGCATCCTCGTTCCCATGCAAAAATATCCGCATAAAAGCAGTAAAGAGTTCTATGAGATTTGTCCAAGAGGTTCGTAGACTCAACCGATCTTCACTATCCTTGTCCGGCTTCCAAGGATCAATTCGACCTCTTCCGTTCCTCCCAGAATCACCATCGCCTCGTAACTACTTTCTAAAAAGGCTCGATCTCAATTGTCATCGCCGCTTTTGTTTGTCAATTCCCCCTCTCCCGAGGAAATAATAAAGATTCCTAGAAGCGTCGTTTGCTAGATCCAAGTCCCCCGCCACCTCTCCTACTCCATGAGCCGTGGGGAACTTGATTTTGAAATGAGGATGGAGGTCACAAACTGAGAGCAGCTAAAAGTAGTCTCTTCCCAAAGATAAATATTGTAAGTCAATCAACGTGGCACAACATATAAATTTACACACTATTTCGACTCACGGTGTCGTGTCAAGACAACCGGAGTTCAATAAAGGCTCGCAACTTTGACAGAGATCATCATTGTCAAGCAGATAAAGGAGCTTCTCGCCTCGACCTCCATTTTCTTCCCATCAAGGTGCATCCTCCGATAGGCATGGGCATACAGATATCCAATCAAGATCCATTATCTATCATCATGCGCTTCATGTCCACCGTGCCACTTCATACCGCGATCACCAAGGCCCCTCACGCGGCTCGATGGGCTCAAGGATTGTCAACGCTTGGTAAATGATATGACATATCCCGGAATGGTCTATCTCGCTTTCAGGGAGATCTGTCACACCACGACCGAATCCAGATAAGCCCCTTCTTTCCTCCCTATCAACTTCCTCATGACCCACCGGCTATCACATCGATAACATGCCTCAAGCGGCAGATCGAGCCCTCGAATCACCCTCCAATAAAGACGGTTAACGCTCACGATATTTACTACCACATACCGCACTCAACAAGCCGCCTTTAATCTTCCTCTCCACAAAGTCTTTCAAATTGCAACACTCGTTAGTGTCGTGGGCTGTGACCGATGATAGCCACAATACTTACGAGAGTTACCCCCTCCAGCCTCGGTAATTATCACGGGTGGCTCAAAGAAAGGTTGGTTTCGATTTGATCCAAAATTATCGATCTATCGTTGTGTTTAGTTTGGTGTAGATCTTATTCACCTTCTGGGCCGGAATCTGAGGGATGACCGCTTCCTCGCCGCCAGAATTATCAGTACTTTTTCGAATCGCCTCTCCGTCTCGATCATTATACCCCCCGCTCTCCTCTCTGCTCAACTTCGCTTAGAGCCACCGACTTTTTTCCCCGACCCGAAAGGAGGATGTTTCAGTCGTTCATAGCTTCTTCCACAACGATGTAGCCTTCGCTTTATCAAAGGCTTCACCAAGCTCTTCTGATGATCAACATCAACTTCTTCACCAACTTTTCGACTTTTACTGATCCAATCCATTCTCGAACAAACCTACACTGAGATCATTAAGATCGGACACCGACCGATCGCTTCTTTGAACCTTTACATATCGCCCAAAGATTCGCTGGTAAACCGCCGGATCTGCGCTAAAGAACCCGTAGAAGCTTTCTCTTCTTCTGCTGTTCTTCAAACGGCATGGAACTTATCACAAAGTTCGGTCCACGAGGATATGGAATCAAGGCAAAGTTCCCAACCACCGCCTCGAATCTTTTCTTAGCGTCAGAATAAAAAGTGTGGCACTTGGCAACACAAGAAGTCGTAATAGTCCATTAAATTTATTTAACGCCTCAAGCTATGGTCATAAGTGGTCCCTTGCCCATCGAATCTTTCCACGCGAGGCAATTTTTAGTGATATCCGCTTTTCCTCGAGAATATCCGAGGAAAAAGGGATGCTTTCTTTCCTGAGCGCCCTTCACTCACCGGACCTCACCAGCTGCTTTCTCGAGCTCTTTAAGCTCCTTCACTAGAAAATCAACGCCTTCAGTCGTGGGGAAACCTCTTTCTCATGAACAACATTATGTCTCCGAGGATCGACCTCCTCCTCGCCGATCCTATCGCCTTGTAGGACTTCTTGATCCGCTTTGTGACATAACTCTTTCCTCAGGTGGGTGAGAATGATCACGCTGATAGTCCATTACCCGACTTCGGCACGACCTCCTTCGACCGCTTCCTTTTGTTGATAATCATCTCGATGTCGAGAGGTAATCTACCATTATCGCTTCTTCGAGGCCACGGAGTTCTCGCTTCGATCTCCTCCTACTTCGAGAATGATCCTAAAAACACGCGCGGAACGCTTCGCCTCTTACCCTTTCGCCGAGTCTCCTCCTTATGCCCACTTCGCCCTTCAGATTGATCATGGCTAGATGCTTCATTCCGCAATTCCGCCACCAAGCATCCGTTTCGGCTATATCTTCTTTGCTTTAACAGACCGCCACGGTTTCTATCTCGCTTCGTCCGCCATTTTGCCAACTTGGCGCTCTATCCTCCTGCTACTTTATGATAAATCTTGGTCAGTGAGCCTTCCACCGCCCCTCGACTATGATCTCGCCCTCATTCGCATCGAAAACCAATCTTCGTCGCCCCGCCAGAATCTTCTGACGGAGATCCCCTAAATTATGCTAGAAGCCGTGGTTCGTGAGCACTCTCTCGAAGGACCTGACGATCCTTCATCAAACACGAGGCAAATGATTTAGCCAATGCCCATCGCCGCCTTTTCCGTGTACCATCCCTACTCCTCATCATCTTCCAAGTAGGTTAAACGATCAGATTGAAAATTTTAATGACACTAGAACTCAAAAGCCCTCCTTCTAATACCAATGTTAACGCCAGATCTTTCTCCACGCCCCAATCACGTAAGACGCCCCGATCCTCGCACACAAGAAACACAAATAACACCGAAAGCTTCGACTTACGGCTTCCGGCTTGGGATACTTCAAGCGAGAATTAAGACGTGTTCACAAAGTTAACAATGGAGGAATGTATGGTCTAAAGTGTATCGAGAGAGATAATAATTCTCATTGTGTGTGTATGGGAGAATATGAATAATCAATATATGTAGAGAACGCACTTCTATACGAGGGCTTCCTCATGTTATACTATCCTCGCTGATTATCGCGCCACCCACTATCACCGACACCTCCTCCGACCGATGGCTCTGCCGATCAGATAAGGTTTATCCACCGCTTTTACTGTTTTTTCTACGTACGGCCATGATCCCATCCACATTAATGCATGGCAGAACCTCGTCAACCGCCATGCTTTTTCATCATCACAAGTCAAAGTAATGTATATTAAAATATCCAATGGGTCAATCCACCGGACCAATCTTTTACTTTTAAAGATTAAAACGGATACAATATGGTGATCGGGCCCAATGGTTTTAACGGAAAAAAATAAAGGCCCAATGGATTCTTCATGAAAGAGCCCAATGTACATCTACCCAAAATAAATTTTTAAATATCCGCGACTAACAGGACACATTTTTAAATTGTAGTGATGAGATGACGAATCTTTGGAATAAATAATAGATAAAACTAGCTAATGAGAATTTATTTTTTTTATTTTTTTATTAACATATATTATTATAATTCAATTCTAAAGATATAATTTTATTAGCCTATGAAAATTAAGGTTCCTTGCTGAGTGAGGACAAACTTAAAATGCTTTGATTTCATCATTCACATGTGTCACATTACGAAGCAAATTGGATAACATGGTTTTAAAATGCGACCGTGTTATTTGTTGATGAGGTGTTTATGTTTTTCAGGTATTCCATGATTGTGAGCTGAATTTGTTCAAATAGAAATAGGCCCTCAATCTCATTATACAAGCTCACATTACTTCTTCTCATACTCGAGTGATCAAGGTTAACATAACAAATATACAAGCATAAATATTTTTCAAAATTTAAGGACATTATATATATAGGGAGAGGATCAAGGACTTATCCCTTGATCCTACATCTACATACCTTGCAAATCTCCTTTAACGACGGTTCGATCCGTCGCTATATGTTTGGCTCGTTGATCACTATATGTTGTCCGTCGCTAAAAATTAAGACGACGATTCTCAGTTATAGCGACGGACCGAACCGGCACTCGGTCCGTCGCTAAAGGGAGCTATGAGCATGGTATGTAAAATAAAAGGGTGAGCCCTTTAAATGGACTATATATATATATATATATATATATATATATATATATCGGTTAAATATCAGTCATACACTTATCTTACTCACTTCATGCTCACCCCCTTTAAATGACATTTGATCGTCATTTGATACTTTAGCATACGCTTATATGTCAGTCTGTCGCATGAAGTATGTATTTACTATCATTGTGAGTAAACCGCCGCCTAAAGAATGAAAGAAGATAGTAAGTAAGATAAGTGATGACTGATATTTAACCGATATATATATATATATATATATATATATATATATATATATATATATATATATATATATATATACAAATAATTTCTTAGGCTTACCCTTATTGAGATTTCCTTTTGCATTTTTTTTTTTTAAAAAAAACATAACTAATAAAAAATGTATAATAATTTAAAAAAAGTGTTTTGGGTGTGATTTGGGTACATATAACAAAACAGTGTTGTACAGTCTTTTTTTTTTAAACTTTCAATTCCAAAAATTATTATACATTTTTATTAGTTGTTTAAAAAAAAGCAGAGGTGAGATTTCGGGGTGAAATTTCAATAAGCAAGTGAAATTTTAAGATCCTTTTCGTGTATATATATATATATATATATATATATATACTTCAAATTAGAGTTTTTGGTCAACTCATGAATTTTGATTTTGACTGCTACTAATTTACTGATTTGATCACGTTTGAAAATTTGCAAAAAGTCTATCGGAGTTGGAAGACTCTAAGAGGACTCTCCATTATTTAACTCGATATTTATGGATATAGAAAATATTATAAAAATAAAATTGTGTGTCTTGAATGTGCTAGAACATTCCATATTTATAAAATGAGAGTCATATCCTTCAAGAGTTAAGAATTAAAATTCTACATGACTTTAGAGATTTTTTAAGTTGTCAATTTTTAGTTGGTTAAACTTTCTAGGAATTCTATATTCACTACTAGAAAGTGGGCTTTCAATGACGACTTTTTAAGGCTTTCTATATCTATGTAAAAAACACCGACGAAAAAAAACACGGAACTTAAATTTTTTTCGTTCTGGTTCTTTCCCGTCTCTGCCCAACTCTGTCTCTCTCATTTCACCAACTCAACTCTCACTCAAATATGCAGCAGATCTCATTCTCCTCCCTCTCGACTCCCTCTAACACTAGAAATAGTGGCGGCGTAGTGGTGGCGGCGCAGCGACTACATAGTGGTGGCCTCTCCTTTAACTTCTCCTCCATTATTATAGGGTTTTAATTTCCTATTTTCTTCATCTACGTTCTCTTTCCTAGGGTTATTCTCTCTCTTCAAACAGTTGACGATGGTGCAGGAGGTTGTTAATAACGGCGAGTCGCAGAACGGAAACTCCAAGGTGGTGACATTCTCGGCGTTGAAGCCTCACCTGTTCGTGGAGGCTCCGAAAGCAAACGACGCCGTACTATTCTACAAGGTAGTCACTCGATCTTCATCTTCTCCTATTTCTCGATCCCTTCCCCAATTCATTTTGATTTAATTTCTTCGTCCTTGTTTAGAATTTTTCTGTTTGGATAATTTTTTTTGCTCGATTCTCATACTGTAGTCGCTGAAGCATAGTTTTTTTTGTGCCTTTCCAAAGTTCCCACCTCCTGTTATGCCAATTCCCTGAGTGGGTGGCTGACACAATTTGGCATGTCTGTTGGTTTCATGCTGAGCACAAATGGGCTGAATAGTGAGATTAGCTATTGAACAATCTCAATATGGAGATCTTTCCATATAAATAAGATGACTTCAAGCATTTTACAGGTCAATTGAGAGGCATGTATTTATGATTACTATTTTGTTGATAAATGATGTTTAATGGAATTTATATATACTAATTGGATTAGAGGCAGAGTTGCTGACTTGCTGGAGATGTGGATTTTGAGAAAATGTTTCATTTTCTTAAGAAAAAAAGATTGAGAAGAATAAAATGAAGAATAATGTCTATGAATTTCTGCTTCCTAAGTTGTATTATGATATTTACATTCTGGAAAGATGCTTATTTTTTGTACATCTGCTATTCTGTAAATTTTGGCTAGGTTTTATCAGAAGATCGACTTGCCTGGTTTAATTGGAAAAATATCATTCCCAAAGTCAATGCGTTGGAACACTGAGGTCTGTGCCATATAATTTCTTTTTATCTGTTACTAAGTTTGACCTTCTAGATATTGAAACTTATAACATAAAAGTTTAGTCATAGGAGCATAGTAAATTTAACTAGATATGTATAGAAGAGATCTGAGTATTGACACTCGTATAAAAAATGGATCAGAGAAGCTTTGATGGTGTGTGGAATACCATTTATTTATCAGAGACAGTAAATTGTGTACCATCTAACATGGAATTGTCCAGAAAATGTGACTCTTCTGCATTCATTTTTAAATAGGTGCCAGAGAAGCTCTAACTGTCCGATGTGTTGGCAATCCATTAGCCTGAAGGATCCTACCAGGTTTGTTCTGGTCTTTGTGAATGTTACAATTATCTTTAGCTTCTACTTCTTTACTGTTTCTAGTGTCTAATTCAATGGAACCACTTATTTTGAATTTCATTGTAGTCAAGAATTGCTTGAGGCTGTAGAACGGGAGAGGAGCTTTAGTTTTAATCCGACAAGAAATTCCAGAATATTTCATCATCCCACTCTTGGAGATCTTGAATTGCAGCATGTCTGTTGTCTATTCATACTAAATGAGATTATATGTTCTTAGTTTTTATGTTAAAGTTTTTTTGGTTTCTCTGATTGTAATGCAGTTACCTGTTGATGCAAGTGATATTGGACTTGAGGACCACATAATCCAGTATTTGGCTGTTGCTGCAATATGGGAAGGGCCCAACATGTTGCTCGGAGGGATGGGTCAAGGATTCGGTCATCTACTCATGCCCGTCGACAGTTCTTGGTGTTTTCAACTCTTCCCAATTCACTCTTCGCATGTCCTGTATCGGCTCCTGCTGCTCCAGTACAAGGTGAACCTGAGCCAGGCACTTGAAATAGCATGTTGGATAGCTCTACTGAAGGTAATGTCAAAGATCTGCCCATCTCAAGAATGAAATTAACATGCTCTAGATGGTTAGTTTCTTTCCTTTGCCTCCTACGTAGCGTAGGAATCACCGCAATAATTGATTCCAAGTTTTCTGCTACTACATAAGGACATTGTTTTACGTCTCGTGTGACGCTCCCAAAATAGGTCCAATCCAACCAACCTATTCTGAGTCGCCAAAAACATGGTACAGAAAACAACTATAACTTTATTACTACAATTATCGTGCAAAATATAACAACACATATGTTGTGAGTTTTGATACAAATATATACCAACCGTGACTCATGTCCCAACCTTGGATAAGACGTCACAATGACACCTTACATAAAGGTACAACTAATAACTGCTTTTAGAAATTAAAATCTTTGGGAAGTGCTCAAGAAACCTTCCGTACATGGGAGGCCATGCGTCAGGTTATGATATATATCATATGCCCACGTAATTATTCTTGGTCAATCCAATAAACCCCAAAGAAAATGAGAAGATTATTATCATATTCTTTCCAATGGTGAGTCTTCTCTTGACATATCATTATCTCCATCGTCTCTAATTGAGAATTATACTTCAACCAAACTCCAAGATCATATAGGTAGTGCTTGTAGATATACTCAGTAAGTGGATGTGCACAACCTTTTCTTATGATAACACGAAGTCGCATGTCATTAGACATGATGTATGATAGTGGCAAAACACCCTTCCAACGTTGGGTTCGCCTCACCCTATTTGATTTACCAAATATAACTACTAAATGATGTATAAAATACAACACACTTTTTTATACTGTTTAGGGAGAACCTCCACAGCTAGAGACCACCGTTCTATTCTCCTGTTACCCCTACTCGCCCAGCTACACTCTTATTACCTGAAAGGAATTGTGAAGCAAAAGGGTGAACACGACTAGCTCAGTAAAGAATATCATGACTAAAGATAATTAAATTTTCAATAGCCTTCATCAAGAATAAATCGTAGATTTAGAACATATGGTAGATGATAAAACTTTTCAACCATAGTTAGCGGAATCTAGCAATCCATTAAGAGAGTCAAATAGACCATAAAGTCTATTATCTTCTCCATGTTAAAAGTTCACCAACAATGTTTTAACCTCAGAACATCAATCATCAGCCTCATCCCACAATCATGTGAATAACTCATAATCATAATTGTAGTTCTAAATTCCTTTTCGCATTCAGGACGAAGATAATTTTCATCACTGTCTTTACCTGAAACATCAAAGATTATGGTTATACCAAATCATAGTTCCTGTTCATAATCATTACAAATAAATTCATCTTTGCACTACGGGCCAAAGATATTCATCAATAGTTCATCTTTGCACTACAGGCCAAAGATATTCAACAACAGGTCATCTTTGCACTACAGGCCAAAAATATTCATATCTCAAAGAAATACATAATCATTTCAGAATTTATATAAACCATAATTATAATCATGTTGATCAATTCACCTTTGCACTTAAGCTAAAAATATTCAATTGTAAATTCAATGGTCATGATCATATCAGTCAACAATTCAACTTTGCACTACTGGCCAAAGAGAACCCATAGTCACGATCATACCAATAATTTACCCATCTTTACACAAGTCAAAGAGAAATTTCTTCACCAGGATTATAAAAATGTTATATATGATAATAAAAATAATATGATCAAAACATGGATTTAATTTCAAGAGTAAAATTCATAAATCAACGATAATTTGGTCAGAAAAAGAAACTAATTTTTGTCGTGAATAGTAACTCATGAATAGTAACTCGTGAATAGTAACTCATGAATAGTAACTCGCGAATAGTAAGAACTCATGAATAGTACTCTGTATTCGTACATAGTATCGTATACGTAAATAATGTCATATACATGAATAGTGCCGTATACGTGAATAGTGCCGTATACGTGAATAATGCCGTATACGTCACCATGACATCTTACATAAAAGTATAGTCAAAAACTGTTTTAGAAATTAGAATCTTTGTGAAGTGCTCAAGGAAATCTTTGTACATGGGAGGCCATGCGTTTTAGGTTATGATAGATATCATATGGTCACAAAATTATCCTCGTCAATCTAATAGACCCCTAAAGAAAACGAGAAGATTACTATCATATTCTTCCCAATGGTGAGTCTTCTCCTGACATATCATTATCTCCACTCTCTCTAATTGGGTATTATACTCCAAACAAATACCAAGATTATATAGGTAGTGCTTGTAAATATACTCAGCAAGTGGATGAGCACAATCTCGCCTTTTATGATGACACGAGGTCAGATGTCATTAGACATCTTGTATGATAGTGGCAAAACACCCTTCCAACGTTGGGTTCGCTTCACCCTATTTGATTCAACAATTAAAACTACGAAATGATGACCACCGCTCTATTCCCCTCATTACCCTCGCCGACCCAATTACACTTACACTCAGACACACGAAAAGGAATTGTGAAGCAAAAGGGTGAGCACAACTAGCTTTCAGTAAAGAATATTATAACTAAAGATACATAAATTATCAATAGTCTTCATTAGTAATAAATCAGAGATTTAGAACATATGGTAGATGATAAAACTTTTCAACCATAGTTGCAGCGGAACGAGCAATCCATTAGAAAAGTCAAATAGACCATAAAGTCTATTATCTTCTCCATGTTAAAAGTCCACCAACAATGTTTTATCCCTGTAACATTAATCAACAATTCATGTCCACAATCACGTGTATAACTCATAATCGTAATTGTAGTTCTAAATTCCTTTTCTCATCCAGGACAAAATTAATTTTCATCACCTGAAACATCAAAGATCATGGTTATACCAAATCACAGTTCATGTTCATAATCTTATTAATAAATTTATCTTTGCACTACGGGCCAAAGATATTTATCAACAAGTCATCTTTGCACTACATGCCAAAGATATTCACAATAGGTCATCTTTGCATTACGAGCCAAAGATATTCATCAGAAATCATTCATCTTTGCACTACAGGCCAAAGATATTCAGTTATATCATCATTTAGGACTGAGGATGATGCAAAATATTTTAAAGAAAACGAATCCAGTGAAACAAAAGAACAAATATTAAGGATTTGTACTTTAAACAACCCAAGTTCAAAAATACTTCATAAATAACCAGAGTGGAGTAAAATTCAAGAATGAAGACCAAAACATAGATCCAATCAAAGATAGGAATCATAACAGACAATCTTGGACACAGAGAAGAAAACTTAATTTTTTTATGAATAATGTCGTATTTGTGAATAGTGTCGTATACGTGAATAATAACTCCGACACCAAAAGATAGAAATTTCATAAAAAATATCATCATGCTTCGTGAATAGTACTCATGAATAGTAATTCGTGAATAGTAACTCTGACATGAAAAAGTTTCAAATTTGATAAAAAGTTCAAACCAATATTTCGGCGATAATGATATCAAGAAATAATATCATTTATGAAGAAAATAATCTCCTTACCTCGTAAAAGAATAAGATTTCCGATCGAATACTGGATATAGTGTTAAAAGAACTTGCACCGTATAGCAATACTCAAAGTACTAAAATACTCACAAAAATACGCTCGATATATAGAGAGAAAAATAGAGAGAAAAGTTGAGTTTCTGGTGTGATTTTCAATTCTAACCTAAGTACCCTATTTATAGGAAAATGCTTAGAACAACAAAACAGAAAATTTAATAAAATATTATATTTATATAACAAATTTTCTACGCCTCTTCGAATTCAGATTTCAACATGTTTAACAACCCACTAATCATTAAAAACGTTTTCTTGAATAAAACAATTAAAACTTCCAAAATCAATTATTCTAAATTTCGTAACTTCAATAATTCATAATAAATAGCCCTTTTATTAGAAAAATTTGAATCTCACGATTTTTTTTATAGGAAATTCAATTTTCTACAACTTTGCAGAAGAAAGTTTTCCAAATTTCAAATGTAATTGACCAAAATCCACATACTGAGATATTTTACAAACTATAATCAAATTTCAGTCAAGAAATGGGGTCTACTGACATGTTTAACATGTTTTAAATAATTTTTGTAACAAAAATACCCTTCCTCCTCATATACTCATATATACCACATTCATTGTAAAAATATCACCATTATTATATTATTAAAATATAATAATAAATTATTTTATCAGAAAAGATAAAATATCAATTTTCAACAATTGTCACTTTAAATTTTTTTTTTCCATCTATATCTACATAAAATGAATATTTTTCTTATCATATAAATTAATAATTAATTATTCACAAATAATATTACAGAATCACAATAATGACAACCAGGCAGTTCCCAGGAAAGAGAGGTCTTTTTAATAAAAATTTCTCCTTACTAGCGCGCAATTAGGTGACCAAATCTCTCCTTAGAAAGAATTTTTTAGACATTACCAATAATGCTATCTAATAATATTATTCAGATAATATGAATTATTGCTCCGATAATAGAAAATACTGTGTAGTGACAATGATTAAAACAACAATAATATAAACTATCAATGTAGCAATTATTGAATCAATAAAATAAAATATTGAACAGTAATTACTGTAACAATTATTGAGTAGTGTCTTCTTACGTAAGAATCAATAATTGGTGCAATACCGTGTGCTACTGTGCAACAACGCGTATTACTGTGTTTTAACTAACGGGTATTTCAACAGTGTTAACGGTAACAACTACGTCGTTATTTATAAAAACTCTCTTTTGTCGTTTTCTTCATTCGACAGTTATTCTGTTATGGGGCTCACCAATGGCTGTGCGTCGTACGAATATTCCCCGACAGAAAGAATATTCCACAACCAAACGAATATTCCCCGATAGGAATGAATATTTTATAACCACTTGCATATTTTGAAAAAAAATATTCATATATCACCCTTAACTTTAACTTTTATCAATTTAACCATTTACTGAATAGTAATTATAAGAAAAATTGAATACTTTTATTTCATAAAATTCGGGGTCTTACAGTTGAGTTTTATTATTAAGGGCTGCGGCCCTCTAACATTGACTGTATATAAAAGTTGTCTATCCTAAGAGGCATCCACCTTAGGCTTCTCATCATATATTGATTGTATACTATACCTGTAAGACCCCGAATTTTATGAAATAAAAGTATTCAATTTTCTTATAATTACTATTCAGTAAATGGTTAAATTGATAAAAGTTTAAAGTTAAGGGTGATATATGAATTTTTCCAAAATACGCAAGTGGTTATAAAATATTCATTGTTGTCGGGAAATATTCGTTTGGTCGTGGAATATTCTTTTGTTTCAGGTATATTCGCATTTACCTGCAAGAAATTTTGTGTGGGTCCCATAATGTAATAATAAATTGGATGAAGAAAATGACAAGTATGAGTTTTTATAAATAACGACGTAGTTGTTACCATTAACACCGCTGGAATATTCTATGGTTAAAATACAAGAATATGTGGTCAGCACAAGAAGACACACCAGATCGCACTCAATTATCGATTCTTACGTAAGAAGGCACTACTCAATAATTGTTACAAAATTATCGCTCAAAGATTTTATTTTATCGATTCAATAATTGTCATATTGATATTTTATATTATCGTTGTTTTAATAATTGTCACTACACAATATTTTCATTATCGGCTAATAATTTATTATCCGAATAATATTATTAGAAAATATTATTGACAATGTCTAGAAAGTTCTCGCTCAAGGAGATGTTTGTCACCTAATCATGCCGCCAAGAAGGAGAAATTTTATCGAAAGTCCCCTCTTTTCGGGAACCGCCTCGTCATTATTATTGTGATTCTGTAATATTATTTTGTGAATAATTAATTATTGATTTATATGATAAGGAAAATATTCATTTTATGTGGATATAGATGGAGAATTTTTTTTTTTAAAGTGACAATTGTTGAAAATTGATATTTTATCTTTTCTGATAAAATAATTTATTATTATATTTTAATAATATAATAATGGTGATATTTTTACAATGAATGTGGGATATATGAGTAAATGAGGAGGAAGAGTATTTTTGTTGCAATAAATGTTAAAAACATGTTAAACATGTCTGTGGGCCCATTTTTTAACTGAAATTTGATTATAGCATGTAAAATCGTCCGTATGTGAATTTCGGTCAATTTTTGTGTGGAATTTGAAAAAACTTTCTTCTGCAAAGTTGTAGAGAATTTAATTTCCTATAAAAATTCGCGAGATTCGAATTTTCTGATAAAAGGGTTATTTATTATGAATTATTGAAATTCCAAAATAATTGATTTTTGGAAGTTTAAAATATTTTAATTATGAAAAATGTTTTTGTTATTGTTTTGGGTGAATGGCTGATGAGTTTGGTCTGGTGTGGTGTGCGTAAGATTATAATTTAATTACAATAATATTTTATTAAATTTTCTGCTTTTGTGTTCTAAGCATTTTTCTATAAATAGGGTGCTTAGGTTAGAATTAAAAATCACACCAGAAACTGAAGTTTTATATCTATTTTTCTCTCTATATTATCGAGTGTATTCTTGTGAGTATTTTGATATCTTGAATGTTGCTATACGGTGCAAGTTCGTTAAGCGTTATTCCAGTCAGAAGTACTGCTCTTTTGAGATAAGGGGTGCTATTTTATTAAAAAATGATATTATTTCTTCAATATCATTATGTCGAAATATTGGTGGGAATTTTTTATCAAATTTAGAACTTTTTCATGTCGGGGTTACTATTCATGAGTTACTATTCACGAGTACTATTCACTTAAAACATGATGTTTTTTGTGAAATTTTATCTTTTGGTGTTTGAGTTACTATTCACGATACTACGGACTATTCACGAATACGACCACTATTCACGTAAAAATTAAGTATTCTTCTCTCGTGTCCAAGATTGTCTCATTATGATTCCTATCTTTGATCGGATCTATGTTTTGGTCTTCATTCTTGAATTTTACTCCACTCTGGTTATTTATGAAGTATTTTTGAACTTGGGTTGTTTAAAGTACGAATCTTTAATATTTGTTCTTTTGTTTCACTGGATTCGTTTTCTTTAAAATATTTTGCATCATCCTCAGTCCTAAATGATAATATAACTAAATATCTTTGGCCTGTAGTGCAAAGATGAATGATTTCTGATGAATATCTTTGGCTCGTAATGCAAAGATGACCTGTTGATGAATATCTTTGGCCTGTAGTGCAAAGATGACTTGTTGATGAATATCTTTGACCCGTAGTGTAAAGATGAATTTATTAGTAGGATTATGAACATGAACTGTGATTTGGTATAACCATGATCTTTGATGTTTCAGGTGATGAAAATTAATTTTGTCCTGGATGAGGAAAGGAATTTAGAACTACAATTACGATTATGATTTATAGACGTGATTGTGGACATGAATTGTTGATTAATGTTACAGGGATAAAACATTGTTAATGGACTTTTAACATGGAGAAGATAATAGATTTTATGGTCTATTTGACTCTTCTAATGGATTACTCATTCCGCTGCAACTATGGTTAAAAAGTTTTATCATCTACCATATGTTCTAAATATCTGATTTATTACTGATGAAGACTATTGATAATTTATTTATCTTTAGTCATAATATTCTTATTGAGCTAGTTGTGCTCACCCTTCTGTTTCACAATTTCTTTCAGGTAATAAGAGTGTAGCTGGGTCGAGCGAGGGTAACATGAGAATAGAATCTTGCCAGACGAATTCCCAAAATAGGTCCATTCTATCCAACCCATTCTCGAAGTCACAAATACATGGTACGTAAAATAACTACAACTTTATTACAACAATTGTCGTACAAAATACAACAACACATACTGTTTGTGAGTTTGATACAAATATATACCAACTATGACTCATGTCCCAATCGTGGATAAGACGTCACAATGACACCTTACATAAAGGTATAGTCAAAAACCTGCTTTTAGAAATTAGAATTTTGGGAAGTGCTCAAGGAAACTTTCGTGATACATGGGAGGCCATGCTTCTAAGTTATGATAGATATCATATGGACACGTAATTATCCTCGTCAACCTAATAGACCCCAAAAGAAAAACGAGAAGATTACTATCATATTCTTTCCAATGGTGAATCTTCTCTTGACTTATCATTATCTCCACTGCCTCAAATTGAGAATTATATACTTCAAATAAACACCAAGATTATATAGGTAGTGCTCATAAATATACTCAAAGAAGTGGATGAGCACAACCCCGCCTTTTATGATGACACGAGGTCAGATGTCATTAGACATCTTGTATGATAGTGGCAAAACACCCTTCTAACGTTGGGTTCGCCTTTCCCTATATGATTCACCAAATATAACTACTAAAAGATGTATACAACACACTTGTTTATATACTTGCTTAGGAGAACTCCACAGCTTAGAGACCACCGCTCTATTCCTTGTTACCCCGCGCCACCCAAATTTACACTTTTTTATTACACGAAAGGAATTGTGAAGCAAAAGGGTGAACACAACTAGCTTAGTAAAGAATATCATGACTAAAGATAATTAAATTATCAATAGTCTTCATCAATAACAAATCGTAGATTTAGAACATATGATAGATGATAAAATTTCAACCATAGTTGCGCATGAATGAGCAATCCATTAGAATAGTCAAATAGATCATATAGGTTTATTATCTTCTCCATGTTAAAAGTCCACCAACAATGTTTTATCCTCAGAACATCAATCAACAATTCCTTTCAACAATTATATGAATATCTCATGATCATAATTGTGATTCTAAATTCCTCTTCGTATTTGTGATTTAATATAATTTTCATCACATGTCTTTACTTGAAACATCAAAGATCATGGTTATACCAAATCACAGCTTCGCTCATAATCATACTAATAAATTCATCTTTGCACTACGGCCAAAGATATTCATCCACGCCATCTTCACACCACCGCCAAAGATATTCAACAACAAATTCGCCTTTTTGCACTACGGCCAAAGATATTCATTAATGCTTCATTTTTGCACTCATCGACCAAAGATATTCATTAACAGCTCATCTTTGCACTTTCATGTGCCAAAGATATTAATATCTCAAAAAAATATATAATCATTTCGTAAATTTATATAAACAATAATTATAACCATGTTGATCAATTCACTTTTGCACTTAAGCTAAAGATATTCAATTATAAATACAATGGTCATGATCATACCAAATACAATTCAATTTTTCACTCATCGCCAAAGAGAACCATAGTCATGATCATATCAATAATCTACTCATCTTTACACTCCAAAGGAAAGAGAATTTCAACATCGTGGTTATAAAAATATTATGTATGATAATAAAATCAATATAATTAATATATAGTTTTAATCTCCAGAGTAATATTCATAAATCAACTATAATTTGGTTAGAAAAAGAAACCAATTTTGTAGTGAATAGTACCCGTAAATAGTAATTCGTGAATAGTAACTCATGAATAGTAATCCTGACACAAAAAGGTAGAAATTTCACAATAAAATTCATACCAATATTGAAAGAATAACATTTCTTAAACTTATAAACAATTTATTTTAACTGTTTACACTTTACTAAATAATGCATTTAATCATCATAAAATGCCAAACTTATAAGGTTTCATCACCAATAACCAAAATCCTCATCAAAAATCTGCATATACCACATATATGATTCTCAAGCCATAAAATCATATTTTCTAATTTTCTTCCTTCACATAACATATTTAACTCATTTATTCATAACTAGTCCATTTTCATGAAAAATATCAAATCGGTTCAAATTTTTTTTTTTTTCCGGATTTAGCGTAATATAGTCCCATATTGAATATATATTTTCTTAGAATTTTAAAATTCATTTACTATTTTTCATATGGCTAAAACCGTCAATATTTAGACATTTATCATAAATTGTATTTTATCCAAAATTTCAAATTCATAGAGTACAATCGATATTATATAGATGTACTCCCAATAAAAATTTCATCAATTTTGGAGTTAACCATAAGGAGTTATAAGGCATTACTTTTAAAATAGTATTTTCTCATAAAATTCATAACTCTTAATCTATACATCCAAAAAAATCATCATTTTTGGACACAATCAATAAAACTCATCAACATATTATTTCAAATTTTTCCAGAAGTTTCTGAAGGTCAAAAGAAGTACGAATTGAAAAACATAATAACCCTTAAAATCCCTTACTATCCCTTACCTCAAAAGAGCAAAGACTTCCATTGGATATCGATATGACGTCAAGAAAACTTGCAATCGATGAATATCAACTCACCAAGTATCTAAATACTCACAAAATACACTCAATAATCTAGAGAGAGAGAGAAAGCTTATGTTTCTGGTGTGATTTTCAATTCTAACTTAGCCCTTTATTTATAGGAAAATTTTAGCAGACTTAACCTGCAATCTGATGACTTTACCTGCTACTATTTCCACTCACCACATTTGAAATAAAATTCAGCACATTTATTCACCAACCACAAGTGGGGCCTACCAATTCTAGAATTTTTCACCAAAATCATTTATAACCTAATTTTTGAATCAGTCACCTCTTAAAATTCATAACAAATTATACGCTCATTTTTAACGGTTCAAAATTTGTGGACATATACTCAACTTATATATGTATAACATATCCAAAAATTACAACGATCCAACTATTTGGATTAAATATTATAACTCACACAATAAAGTCAGTAAGAACAATCGATTTGATCTTTTAATACCTTCAATCCGATAAAATAATCGATAAAATACCTCAACATTAATTTCTCGCATTTATAACCACATAAATAAATCCATCATTTATATCCACATCAAATAAATATTTTTTATCATATAAATCAATAATTAATTATTCACAAATAATATTACGTAATCACAATAATGACAACCAGCCGCTCCTCGTGAAAGCAAGGGGGCTTTCCGATAAGGATTTTCCTTTAGCGGCAAGAAATTAGGTGACCAAACCTCTCCTCGATGTAACTTTCTAGACATTGTTAATAATACTATCAATATTATTCAAATAGTATGAATTATTGATCCGATAATGGAAAATATCAAAAATGACAATTATCAAAACAACAATAATATAAAATATCAACGCAACAATTATTGAATCAATAAAATAAAATATTGAATAAAGAATTACAGTAATAATTATCGAGTAAAGGCCTTCACGTAAGGATCAATAATTCAACAATACATGCAACAATCTTGTGTGCTACTATGCAACCACGCCAGACATCGTATTTTAACCAATTTGGATATTCCAACAAAGTTAATTCAGTAACGATTACGCCAAGTTATTTATAAAAACTTAATTTTGTCGCTTTCTTCATCCGACGCTTATTCTCAAGTATGGGACCCACAAAATGGTCAAGCACCGTCGCATTTAATATTCCCCGACGTAAAAGAATATTCCACGATCAAACGAATATTCCCCGACAACAATGAATATTTTATAACCACTTGTGTATTTTGAAAAAATTTCATATATCACCCTTAACTTTAACTTTTATCAATTTAACCATTTACTGAATAGTAATTATAAGAAAAATTGAATACATTTATTTCATAAAATTCGGGGTCTTACAACGGTGGTCTCTAGCTGTGGAGGTTCTCCCTAAACAGTTATCGACTTTACCTTTATGTAAGGTGTCATTGTGACGTCTTATCCAAGTTAGTGTCCGAGTCACAGTTTGTATATATTTTCAGATCAGACTCACAACATATGTGTTGTGTTTTGCACTGACAAATTGTAGTAATAAAGTTGTAGTTGTTTTCAGTAGCTTTGAGGATCGTAAAACAGCTTTTTTAAAGACAATATTTGGTAGTAAGGTGATAAATTGTCTCCCGTGATATAACAATGCTCAAGCAAACTCTCTACCGTGTGTAAAAAAATTATCACCCAAAGAGGAAGGAAGAACAAAGAAGAAGGCATAAACTATTTTTTTCCCACTATTTTTTTTTCCCACTATTTTCCCCAAAAATCCACCCTTTCTACATCCTGGGAGAATAATCTTATAAGAAGAGTTGAGTTCGTAACTGCCAAATATTCAATTAATTCCATCATTGATGTCCATTAAGCCTTCATAAAGTAGGTCATCAATTTCTCATTCATACCATCCGTTTCTCAACAATCCCCATGAATGAAAATTGAAAACAAAGGAATTGATGTGGTGATAACTCTCACAGCTTGATATTAGCATAGATAGTAGGCATCAACCTCTCGAACCTTCCTCAGTGAAGTGTATTTACCTTCTTGGTGGTGACTAGTAGACGTGATGACCTCGAACTATTCTCGCCGCTTGTGTAAACGATGATATACCTCACACAAATACCAACATAACACGATTTTGGTTTTCATGGTTATGTTCATTATGGTCGTGAACATCTCCTGGTTCTGCAAGAATTTAAGAGAACTAAACTCATTAATTTTCCTCGTCAATTCCCACTTCATTCTCACATAGGTGATTTTATCTTTTTGTTCAGATTACTGACACACAAGAATCATTAAAAGCATAGCTTAACCTTATCCGATTTCATGTCATTGTTTACAGATAAGTACAATGATAATACATTGTCTATGAAATTGGGTTGTCCCATTGAACCTAGATTCTGGGATCTCTAGTCAACAAGGTTGGGTTTTCCTTCACATAGAACTTTTAAATATTTATGGCCATCAATCCCATTCTTCTTGATGTCGTTTCAACTTGATCTCGGTTTAAACCTTTGGTTAGCGGATCCGCAATGTTATCCTTTGATTTTACATAATCAACAGAGATAACCCCCGTTGTGATCAGTTGCCTAACGTTATTGTGACGACGACGCATGTGTCCCGATTTCACCGCTATACATCACGCTCGTGCTCTTTTTAATCGATTCTCGATTATCACAATATACACAAATTGTGTGCACAGCTTAGCCATTCGTGAATATCCTCCAAGAAGTTTCAGTAACCATTCTATTTTCTCCTGGTTTTATCTGAGCTACAAACTCAGGGCTCCATCACGGATCTGGTTATGATCGTTTGCCTTGAGGATTTCCGTGATACCGCTTCCTCCTCCCGGAGTGAACACGATCCACTTGTACCTTTGGAGTTCTTTATATCGTAAATCCAACTAGCATCGAAAATCCTTCTAATACTGCAGTTCTCTCAGATAAGGCGTAATCCATAATTACGAGTGTATCTTAGATACCAAGTATCCTAACGATAACTTTCCAAAGGTTATCCTCGGATTACTCGTGTATTTGCTTAAACTGCTTATAAAGTGAAAGCAATATCGTGTCTTAGATAAGTCGTGAGATACATCGTAATCGCTCAGAACCCTCAAGGTATTCTACTTGGTCAATGCTTTCACCTTTGTTTTACAGAGATGTCGGGTCGATGTTCAGAGGAGTTCTAGCTTCACTAGAATCATCCTCACGAACTTCCCAAGTATCTTGTCCACGTAATGTGGTAAGGTTAAAATGAAACCATTAGGTGAACGCTTGATTTGGATTCCCAAAATCACATCACCAAATCCCATATCTTTCATATCAAACTTAGAGTTTAACATGTCCTTAGTATTCTTCACCATATTTTCATTACTACCCATTAATCAAGATAAATCACAACATACAAACACGTAATAACATATCCTTTGTTTGTGATTTTGACATAAATACATTTGTCACATTCGTTTATATTATAGCCATTAGCCATCATGACATCATCAAATTTCTTATGTCATTGTTTTAGTGCTTGCTTTAGTTCATATAAGGACTTCACCAATTTATAAATTTTTCTTTCCTGGCCTGGAACTACACAACCTTCAGGTTCCATGTAGAACTCTTCATCAAGATTTTCATTCAGAAAGGCTGTCTTAACTTCCATTTGATGTACGTCGAGATTCCATAAAGCGGCAAAAGCAAGTATCATCCTAATAGAGGTTATTCTCGACACTGGAGAATACGTATCAAAGTAATCAAGGCCTTCCTTTTGTCTATATCCTTTATAACCAATCGGCCTCAGACTTATCAATTGTTCCATCTCTTTCATTTTCCGTGGTGAAAATCCATTTAGAACTTAGTGGTTTCGCTTCCCAGGAAGGTCCACTAATTCCCGTGTATGATTTTGCATAATGGATTCAATTTCACTTCTATAGCCTCTTTCCATAAAGGACTATCTGTCAATTTACACTGAATGTAATTACGAGGTTCAACCTCTAGCATATATAGGTTAGAAAGTCCGGTCCAAAAGATTTTTCAACCCTCGCCTTTTAATTCTTCTAGCTCTACCTCTTCATTTCCTTCTACTTCAACTTCATGTTGATTGTCTCGACCGCCTTCATTAATACCCTCAAGAGATCGCTTAGAACCCGATTCAATCTCTTCACGTTTGCATGGAAAATGTGTTCAAAGAATGAAGCATTCTTTGATTCCATGAATGTTTCTTGTGTATATCGATTCTTAGAATCATGAACAAGAAACCGATATGTGTTATCGTGAAAGTCGCGATAACCAATGAAAATACAATCCACCGCCTTTGGACCTATTTTCATTTTCTTTGCAACGAGCCAAAACTTTTGCAAGACACCCCACACTTTTTAAGTAGTTATAGGAAGGTTTCCTTCCTTTCCATAACTCATGTGGTGTCTTGTCTAATTTCTTACGAGGAACCTTATTTAAAAGGTAATTAGCTGATAAGACAGCTTCCCCCCACATGTTCTATGGCAACCCAGAACTATTTAACATCGCATTCATCATCTCTTTCAGAGTACGATTCTTGCGTTCCGCTACCCCATTAGATTGAGGGGAGTAAGGTGGTGTAACCTCATGAATAATACCATGTTGGGAGCAGAACTTACCAAATGGTTCAACGTATTCACCAACACGATCACTCCTTACCACCTTAATTTTCTTATTAAGTTGGTTTTCAACTTCCTACTTATAAAGAACAAATTTCTCTAAAGCTTCATCTTTGCTTTTAAGCAAATATACATAACAATATTTTGTACTATCATCAATGAAAGTGATAAAGAATTTATTACCCCCCTTGTTTGGATAAATTTTAAATCACATACATCACTATGTATCAGATCAAGTGGTTCTGTATTTCTTTCAACTGTATGAAATGAAGATCTTGTTAATTTTGATTCAACACAAATTTCACATTTATGTTTATGATCAATTTGGAATGTTGGAATATGTTGTAAATTAATTAACCTACGTAGGGTATTATAATTTACATGTCCAAGTCTACCATGCCATAAATTAAGTGACTCAATGATATAAGCAGAAGAAGTATTATTCTTATTATTAATCATTGCATTGGACTTACTAGAGATGGCATTAATTTTCCACATGCCATTACAAACATACCCCTTTCCCACATACATTCCCCCTTTTGACAAAACGAACTTGTCCGATTCAAATACCATCCTAAAACCACGAGTGCTTAGGAGGCTACCAGATGCAAGATTCTTCCTAATTTCAGGAACATACAGAACATTCTTCAGAGTCACTTCTTTTCCCGAAGTCATCTTCGAATTACAAGCACCACTTCCTCGATCTTGGAAGTCAGTAGCATTGCCCATGTAAAGCTTTCTCCCCATTTTCTTTGGGAACCAGATTCAAAAAGAATATTTGTCATGAAGAGACATGACGCAGTGGCACCCAGATCCACCACCATTCCTTGATTTTGAGTCAACGAGGTCGACTTCGAAATCACAAAGACATAAGTTGATGTCGACACATCTCTAGCAATTTCTTCCACAACATGTGCTTCATTAGGCTTCAACTTTCTAGGCGACCTACATTCGGAGGACTTGTGCCTTTCCTTGTTGCAATCAGTAGCATTTTCCATCAATTTTGGTTTCTTCAAATGCCACCCTTAGACTCGGTTTGAACCCAGTTCGAGGTTTTTCCTTTCTTGAGTCTTTATCGACCTCCACCACATTCACCCTAGCCTCGGTGGCGCGGCAACGTTGGAGAATTTTCTTCTCTGCGAGCCTTTGTTGTCTTACACCAATACTGAAGTCTAACAATTAGCTCTTCAATTGTTATCTCCTTTCGCTTATGCTTAAGGTAATTTTTGAAGTCTTTCCAACCAGTGGTAACTTTTCAATAATACAAGCCACTTGAAAAGATTCACTAATTACTATCGCTCAAAGATGAATCCCATGGATAATCACCGAGTTCTTGAACTTGATTCACAACAGCTTTTGGAATCAACCATTTGGAAATTTAGGAATTGCTCACTAAAATTTCTTAGCGTCAAGATCCTCTCGATTTGTATTTCCTATCAAGGATTCCCAAAGTTCCTTTCGCTGCTTTTCTTAATCATATACACTTATAAAGTGCATCGCTTAAACTGCTCAAAATGTAATTACTAAGCAAGGAAATCAAATTGTTTCCACGCCTCAATCAGATTGTAGAAGTGTGACATTATCCACCTCATCATCTCCGATAACAGAGGATCATCCTTCAAGCAATTAACCAAATTCAAAGATAGTAGGTAAAAACAACATCTTCGTTGTTGAGTCTTAAAATTCACACCAAAGAATTTTTCCGGTTTTTCACCGTGATCGACAGGTATGGTTCAAGGGAGTCTGAATCCGGAAACCGCACCAGATATAGGACCGTAACTAATGTTCGTGAACTAGATACGCTCATCCATCGCATGCCATTCTCGTGAACCGTAACCTAGATTGTTCGTGGACCATTGGAACAATTTCATTCTCGTGAATAATATTCATTCGAAAATACAAACAGATCTAAGTTAGTCTAAAAAAAAACAACAACCTGCTTTTGAATAGAAACATATTATTATCTAATTATTCCGAATCTACCCAAGTGAGTATTAACCAAGAACAGTCCAAGAAGAAAACCAAGTCAAGGTATTCCAAAGCAAAGGTATAATTTGCAACTTAATAAGAGATTAACCAAAACAAGAATATTGTCTTAAGATTGTTAGTCACGTTAGTTATAATCTTTTTGCAGAAGCAGAAATACAATAAAATTCGAAAAAGAATTCTATATTGATATTAAAGTAAAACCCAAAATAAAATAAAACAAATTTAACCTTAATACAACGGACGTTGAACATACTAGAAAATTGTAGCTTTGAGGATCAGTAGAACAGCTTCCTTAAAGACAATATTTGGTCAGTGGCGACAAATTGTCTCCTGAGATACAACAATGCTCAAGCAAACTCTCTATCGTGTGTAAAATTATCACCCAAACAGGAAAGAAGAACAAAGAAGAAGGCCTAAACTATTTTTTCCCCACTATTTTTTTTCCCACTATTTTCCCCAAAAATCCACCCTTTCTACATCCTGGGAGAATAATCTTATAACAAGAGTTGAGTTCGTAACTGTCAAATATCCAATTAATTCCATCATTGATGTCCATTAAGCCTTCATAAAGTAGGCCATCAATTTCTCATTCATACCATCCGTTTCTTAACAGATTCTTCACAATTATTCACCCAACTAGCAGCTTCCACAACTTTAAAAAAGATGGGAAATAAGAGTGTGAGAGGCTTAAGATCCTTGTCATCCTCTTCCTTTTCTGAGTTTTGATTCCAAGATCTTGACTGCTCAATACGACCGACCGCGCAGGGTTCATAGTGCAAATTATGGCGCTTCTTGATCATCTCCTGAGAGTTTTGTAGTATGCGTGTCGACTTGAATTTCTAGAAGGTACATGTCCACTTTCCCTTTCACGCTCCCGACATATAGCAATATATTGTTCATATCTCAATTTTAGGATAAACAATAAAATTACAAAATTATCAAGTGATTATCTGACCTTCAGTAATTGCTTATCTATTCTACAAATAAGTCCTAGATATTTTGATCTCCGACGAAGTTGGCAAATGTGCTACAATTGTGGTAAAAATGATCACAAAGCAAAGAGAATGTACCACGGAGAGAAAAGAAGAAACCTTGTTATATTTGTGGAGGTTTAATTAAACACGCGGTCAAAGCTACTGCAAGCAGGTATATTAAATTTTAAGTTCTATTTACCTTGATCCCAAGATTTTCGGTGTTCCTAGGACCCAATTTATTTTTGAAGTCCTGTCTGCATAGCTTTTTAAGTCATGTCTGCAATTCCTTTATCAATGGCTAACATGACCAAACTTACATTTTTGTAAGTCTTTGTTGACTTTTATGAATGCTACAGTTTCTCATCAAAGATCTACATCTTATAATGGTTTTGTTTTTGTGTGGATTTATTTTTCAGCGTATGTGAGCAGCTACATGTAGAGCCTCGAGTTAACGGTGGATATGTACAGGTTTAAATGAATGTACGTATTTTGGGAGAACCTAGACTTTTTTGCACATGCTTAGGTAGTAGCTTAATTTTATGGATAGTTTGGTTTATTTTGTGAATGTAATCAAATTCGCAATTCAATATAGTAGTAATTTATATTGAAAAGTGAATTTGAGATGTATATATGAATAGTTTGGTATATATTTTGTGGATGTAGTAATTTGAAACTGTAAACGAATGATATTATTGGGATGTATTTTGAATGGTTGATACAATTTGGTTTTAAATTTAAATGAGAATTTAGACCTTTTAGCTATATATCATAGCATTAGCAGATTGCAGGTGCATTGGTAATATAGGTGAATCACAACCTTTTTTTTTTCTTCTTTTTTATCTACAACATTTTAAAAATGTTGTATATTGTATAAACTACAACATTTTTATCCAGAAAACGTTGTGGTTTCATACTTTCTACAACGTTTTCAAACATCTGCTAATTTATGGAAACCAAATCTACAACGTTTTTTTCTTAAAAAACGTTGTCTAATGTGCTTAACTACAACGTTTTAAAAACAATGTGTAAGGGTGTCAAATAGATGACACCCTTAACCACGACGTTTTGCTGAATGAAACCACAACGTTTTTTCAACGTTGTCTATTTACTGTTTTGTAGTAGTGCTTGGATTCATAATTATATTTGATTTCTATTTATAAAATTATTAGGAGATCTTATACAATCCCATTACCTAATGAGGAATTCTTATCCAATACGGGGAAGGACTTTATAGAGGTGGTGAGATCACTAGTTATAAATATGATAGGCCACAACGATCCGAGAGAGGCCTTAAACCAAATCCCAAATATTTGGGATAGACTGAGTCGTTGCATATTGTTGGAATGGACTGGGTCATGGCATGTCAACGCAGTGTAAGAAGTGGTCATCGATGAATCAAGTTTTACGTCATTCTGCTTTTGTGCTTTGTTACGTGTGTTGAGTTTCATTTGTTAAGTGGTTATTTCCTTTATTTTTGGTTGAGGCTTTGCTTATTTATTTAAGCAAATTTCATGCTTTTATAATAAATCAAGTATATTTTGGCATTTAGAGTGTGGTCAATTCTCACCCAAAGAGAATACAAATTATCTTAGCAGTTTATCATTCAAAGCTTTGTTTGGGACCTATCATTGGTATCAAAGCCTAGTTATGATGGCAACCAATTAGGAACGTATCGAGCATTTGGAGTCTGGACTTGGTGTAGTTCAGGAGGGACTATTACAAATGGAAGAAACTCTCAACCGACTCTCGAATCTGATGATCGCAAATCAGGAGCATCCCAACCACAACAACCACCACCACCGAGAAGGCAACGAAGGAGGTAGGCAAATCGTCTTCGCTAAAATGGCGAAGTTGGAATTCCCACGCTTCTCGGGGGATGACCCAATGAATGGTTCAACCGAGTGCACCAGTTCTTCGAGTACCAAGGCACGACGGAAGCCCAGAAGGTTTCTATGGCAGCATACCATTTGGAAGGAGAGGCTAACCAATGGTGGCAGTGGATTCGCAGGACAATTCAGGACAAGTACTTTTATGGGAAAAATTCGAGGAAGAACTCTGGGCTCGCTTCGGACCATCGGAATGTGAAGACTTCGATGAAGCTCTGTCCCATGTCAAACAGCTAGAGACCTTGAGGGACTACCAACGTGAGTTTGAAAAGTTTACAATGAGTCCGTGGTGGACTCTGTAAGGCGTTAGTAGGGACATTTATGGGCTGGCTTGGCGTAAATAGCGGATGGGATTCGGATGTTTAAGCCCGATCACTTAAAGAGGCCAAAGAACTTAGCACGAATGAGGGACGATCAACTCGCAAGACGACAAAGGAGGTTCCTCGGTTCGACAAGCAAGGGCTCTCGTTGCTCTTCCACAAGCTACTTCATGTAGCTCCCGCCACCCGGTGGGGAACCATTAAGCGTTTGTCTTGGGAGGAAATGCAGAGAAAAGAGGGCACAAGGACTCTGCTTCAACTGCAATGAACGCTTTATAGCAGGCCATAAATGTCAACAAACTCAGTTGTTGCTCTTGGAGGGGCATACAGGTAATATGATCTGTGAAGACATTATGGGTCAAACACTTACTGGAAAATGACCACGGGGGAGATGCCGCTGAGGTGCACGAGCCTGAACCCGAACCAGAAATCACACTACACGCCTTGACGGGATGGACAACACCAAAAATCATGCGAGTAACAGCAAAATTGGGTCCCTACGAAGTGATGGTTTTAATTGACAAATGGATCAACACACAACTTCATTAAGAATCGCTAGCAAACATGCTCAGTTACCAACAGTACCTCACGGAGACCTTCCCCGTCCGGGTGGCCAACGGAGAAAAATTAACGTGTCGTGGGGCGTTCGACAAGGTGCGTGTTGACTTACAAGGCACCGAATTTTACCTTACATTTTTCTCTCTGTCATTGTCCGGTCTTGATCTTGTCCTCGGTGTCCAATGGCTCGAAATGTTGGGATCCGTGGTTTGTAACTGGAAACGGTTGACCATGGATTTTATTTGGGAAAATCAAGACCGAAGGCTGCAAGGAGTGGTCATCAGTAGTTGCAAGTTTTACGTCTTCTATTTTGTGCTTTGTTACGTGTGTTGAGTTTCATTTGTTAAGTGGTTATTTCCCTTTTATTTCGGTTGGAGGCTTTGCTTATTTAAGCAGCCCATGCTTTTATAATAAATCAAGTATATTTTGGCATTTAGAGTGTGGTCAGTTCTCACCCAAAGAGAATACAAAATTATCTTAGCAGTTTATCATTCAAAGCTTTGTTTGGGACCTATCATACAAATCTTTACCTTGATTCTAAGGTATACACAATTATTATTTTTCAGCACTAGAGCATTAAGTCTCCATTGTTAACCTTATTCAACTTGTATTTATTATCACACCGGAGCTATCCTCCGGCAGCCCAAGTCGTCAAGCTTTCGGTGTTTACTCGTTTCTATAAATGATTGGACACACTTTGATGATTGAAGCGCGTGGACGGATGTATAACGTTAACAATAACATTGAATTGATGACGGTCTTGGTTGTCGCCTGAACAACCATAGAATTGTTGAGGACATCATTGTCTCATACATTTGAAGACATCTCGAGTGTTCTAATTACTTGTATTATTTAAAATAATAACTTATATCACGTTTTGACATTCCTAAACACTTATGTTATTAAAATAACTCTATATTTGCTAAAGTCATTTATTAAATAAATTAAAGACATTGGAGATGGGTCAATTTTATATAAGTTTCATTGTCCATCTAGTTTGGGATAAAATGTTGAGTTGTATTGAATATAAAAAGTAAATATATTAAGTTACTACTACGTTTAATATCCACATATTCAATTAATGGTTGTTTAATTTTCTCTCCGTTTAATTTTATTTATTTCAATTGACTTTTTATGATTAAATTGACCATATTTAGAATCAAAATTTATTCTTTAGTTTATTATATATATGTACAATATATTATTATCATAAGAAAGTACATCGAATATATTATTAAAATCAACTTATTTGATTTCAAAAGTTTTAATATGTACATTTGTTTAATTATCCATCTTAAAATTGGTCATAAAAAATTAATATAGAAAAGTAAAATCTGAATGTGCGTGTATATATTGCTAGTGAAATTAAGTAGCAAATGATTTAAAGTCGCCAACATGCTCAGAGTTTAAGGCAGGGAATTTGCTTTACCCGACTCCTTTCTTTGATAGAACAACAAAAAATGATGTGTGTGTGTATATATATATATATATATATATATATATATATATATATATATATATATATATATGTAAAATGTAGGCCTCATTTGCTTTGTTAGTCTGAAAGGGCTTCTTGCTCATGACATCCAATAAATTGGCATTGGACTATTAATTGCTTGATATTCCTGAGCAAATTTTGATGGTTTTAATTACATTTTAAATGCTTGGTAGAGAGTATTTCTTCTTGTCGTCTTAATACTTTATCAAGGGTCACATGCACAACCCATTTCTTTTTTTTATTGCTAAATCATGCACAGCCCATTTCTATACTACTGAATAAATCTGTTCTGGCCTTGTAGCCAAATATTCATGTATTCTTTCTCTATATTTGTCATTGATTGTGTTTCACCAATCCTCAATATTTTTGGTAGTATTAGAAATTTTTTCGATAGTACTTATGAAGGCATTGTCTATAGTGGCTTGAAGATATTTAAAACAGTAGGATGACCATTTGATAGGAAGAAGTAAATAGTCGATTTAAAAACTAAAGAAAGGCTCTATTTTCCTTTTGAGAGCAGCAAGACAGATTAGTACTAATACTACTTAATACACTGCCCAAAGTAGTTTCACATTCATTAATTTACCTTTTAAATAGAAGAATTAAAAGCTCGTGCTCTATGAAAACAACTAGCATATGGCATATTAGAGAGCATATACGTGTATGTGTGTGTGTATATATATATACATGTATGTATGTATACATATTATTTATTTTTATTTGAAGTCCTTGCCTACACATATAATGAATGAAAGAAAAATTTATGTGTACCACCCGGAAGATGACAGGGACAAGTACTTCACATGAAGTCAACCAAATTTATGTGCCTTAAACTAAACTATGAAGTCTCTCTTTGTATACTTGGACAATTCATTTTAAAATTTTCATTTTGCTTAATGCTTATGTTTGCTAGAAAGAATAGTCTTGTTATATCTGTTTTGGAATTTGTATTGTATTTTGCATTTTTCTCCACATGTATAATATTCACCATTACGCAAGTTATTGTGGAATATTTAGCTAGCTCTTTAAGTGCATATTAGGTTTTAAGTCATAATATTTCATTTTCAGGAAGACTATGCTTAGCCATGAGTTGCATATTGATTTTGACTTCTGTTAATTAATTAATCAGTCGGCTCATTAGAACTTGGAAAGTTGTGCGAAAAGCGATTGTGGTGTGAAGAAGGGAAAGTTGCTTAGATATGTACGTCTTGAAGAGAATTAAGTGATTGGCAGAGTGGTGTTTCTTGCGTATACACAATTTATAGAGGAAGTCTTCAAGAGACTTGATCACACGAACCATGTAGGTGTTACTAATGATTTGGCATGATTTCTACAGCTCCTGTTAAGAGCCAGTTGCTCGCTTTGGCGCTTCAAGTTAGCTCTAGCGCCTAATGCATCAACACCATATATATTGGACTAGTAGTTCAGAGTATGCAAATTTCGAGTTGCTTAATCGGGAAGAGTTTAACCATTATTTATATGCTACTCATGTACTAGAATAAATGTACTGTTTTCGTTTTATTCACTTATATTATGTGCAATTATTGTGTTTTAGCAATTTTGTACATGTTTTATAATTAAATAAGCTTTAATTAAAAATAATGGGAGAGCAAATATATATAAATCTATTGCGACAGTTGTTATTGTACGTCCCATATCTCTTGTTCGAACAAGCTAATTGATATGGCTATTGTTTATAGCTAGGTTGAGTGACGGCATTAGTTGTTATCATTGGGCCTATATCATGATATGTGACGGCTATTATCGTCAAGTTAACATTTAAGATGTCGTGACGGTATTGTCCTACCCTTTGTTTTATATGATTGTATTTGTCACGAAGAGGCTTTATGTGATGGACATGTTGACGACATTTGTCGTCACCTAAATCAAAGGTGACGGCTTTCATACGCAAGGAGACGGTATTGAATCGTCACAAAAAATATTTTTAAATTTTTTTTTATTATATTCT
Organism: Panax ginseng; assembly: GCA_020205605.1. Taxonomy (NCBI): domain Eukaryota; kingdom Viridiplantae; phylum Streptophyta; class Magnoliopsida; order Apiales; family Araliaceae; genus Panax; species Panax ginseng. The sequence continues at coordinate 10,615,862 of CM035136.1, forward strand.
CCTTTTATTAATAGGGTTTTAGAAAGAACATGTTTTAACTTGTCATTAGTGAGTTATTTTTACCCAAATCAATGCATCATATATACTCCTTTAAAAAAAATAAAGTAGTAGATAAATAACAACAATGATTTATTTATTTTTAGTATGCCCATGATGCTTTTATAGAATGATCATGACGTTAATTCTTGGCGCCCATGGCGCTAATGCTTGGCCCCCATGACCTTAATTCTGAGTCCCATGGCCTTAATTTTTGGTCTCAATTGCCCTAATTATGGGGCTCTATTGCCTTAATTTTGGGTTAATTTCTAAGCTCCATGACCTTAATTGTTGGCCTTCATGGCCTTGATTCTGGGTGTACATGACCTTAATTATGGGTTTCATGCCCTTGATTCTGGCTTTCGTAGCCATAATTTCGGGCCTCCATAACCTTTATGGGTTAATGTTCTGCCCCCTTAATTAGTATTGACCACAAATACATTTATGTATCTCCCTAAGTGCGTAGTTGGCTTCTGTTCATGAGACACCTTAGGTTTGATCTTTTCCATTACCATATTTCCGAACTCACCATTCTTTCTTTTTCTATGATCGATTCTTGCACAACTTTTAGGTTGAAAAATATTCTCGACGACCATATATATTTTCTACTTTACTTTGAAGCACCACCATGATTTTCGAGGGATTCTTAGCTGAGGACACTTTTAGATGTTCATTTGTTGTTCCATTGGTAAAGCTCACCACTGCTACATTGATCCAATTTGGGAACTTTAAATGCCTCAGTCGTAAATCGATTTATATAGTCATTCGGGGATTCACCATTCCTTTGAATCATGACCATAAATGATGTCCAACTCTTAGCATGAGTCTTTCCTCTAATGAATTGATTTACAAACAATTCACTCAATTGATCGAACGAACTAAATGAGGCTAGAGAAAGTTGTGATCTATACCAAGTTTGGGTCAGACTCTTCAACTTATGTAACAAAACTACATCAAAAGTGAGTATATGATTTGTGGGATACCTTATTCCATCATATTTATCGATTTGGGCCATCTTGACGTATGTGGGGAAATGTTCATTCACAATATACTGAGTGAATGATGGAGGTGGATGATTGCGAATACGGAGGAGATATTTGAAATATTTATCCGTCTTATTGTTCTGAATGGATACGGATAGCATCCATATTGTAATAAAATTATTCATTAAAATAGATATCATGCAGTAGAATACATATACAAATATAGATATCAAATATAATACTCCATCTGTCCTCAAAAGAATTACTAAAAGTACAAAAAAATTATCCTCAAAAGGATAATGAGATAAAGTATATAAAATGAATGATAACTAAATTATTTAGTGGGTTTATTAATATATAAAAAAAAATAAAGTATTAATCACTTTATATAATTTTGTGAGGTCATTAATGATGAAGTTAAAACTATTTTACTCTATCTTTTATTTCTATTTCTATTTTTCTTATTATATGTATAAATTGTGGGAGGAGTATACGGTTATAGATATACCGCTATTCGGATTCAAAAATACCTGTTACAAGCCCTAATTTCAAGGCTTGGCATTATATTAAGTGACCAACCCAGTGAAGAAAGGAAAGGAAAGAAAAGGAAAGAAAGGTCTTAGATATAGAACATTTTGTTGAAATACATGAGACCATCAATCTTAGAAAATGAAATCAAAATTAAATGTCACTTTTTAATCATTTATTGCATTATATTTTAACATTGTCATTGATATTAATTTTAAGTATACATTAATATATTATCTTTATTTAAAAAATATTTTTTTACATTTATTTTTCTTTTTTGCTTTTTACAAGTTCCAATGTAGTTAACTTTTGATATATGATCGTCATGTTACTTTTGGAATAAACTTTCAAAAATAAATGTATAATGATATTTCGTTTAGATTAAAGAAATAAAATTGGTGAAAGAGTAGAAATAGAGAAGAAAATAAAACGGATGATAGAATAATTCATTTAATTTTAATTAAAATGAGTCATTTCATTTCATACTTGAATAAAATTTACAAATTTAATAAGAATATGAATTATTCAAAAGGAAAAGCATGGGGACAATGAAAGATTGAAAGGCGACATAAAATTATTACAATAATTGATTCAGTGATCAGTGATTTTTGTTACGTAATCCCTCGTTCAATCCAACAAATTAATTGTGGATCAGAATATTTTAAACAAAATGATATATTCGATGATTTTAGTTTAAAGCCTCTTTATGTAAAGGCTCTTTGTTCAGTCGGTTAATTTAAAGTGAATATATTATGTTAAAGTGAAATGACAGTTCTACCAAATTGATTGTCTAACCCATATTTTTGAGTAGCTTCAAAGCTTTTTCATGCGTTTATATGAGAAAATACTATCATCAGATAGCTCATTCAATGAAAGAAGTAAGCAGAAGAATAAGGAAAAGAAAAATAAAATGTTGAGATGGACTCATATTTTTGTGAGTCTAATCGATGACCACTACATATGATAGTTTGGGTGGTAGTCCCGTCTTAAGTTTGACTAATTAATATATTAGATTTTATGAGATTGAACTCATATTATAAGAGAAGGTTTTTATTTACTATGCAAGAATTGGTTGGTATGCTAATCATGTAGAGTATAGGAGGTTGCTAATGAATACATCAGACAAGTTGAATTAATCAAAATGGTAAACTTGTATAAATTTATGTGTTCTTTTATTTTTCGTTCTCTAATTTTTGTGTGATTGCTTGTAATAGTCGATTTTAAATTTAACATTAAAAGAAAAAAGAGAATGATTCATAAATATATATATCATGTATCAATTAATCAATACTAAAATATAACAAGGTTAATACCAACTCATTTTAGTTGGTTACGAGTCAACTTGGCAATTCAAGTTTGGTGCATCGGTAGGCCAAATTTTTTATTTTTTATTTTTCTACCTTTCAGGTCATAAATTTTGGTATTTTCAAAAGGTTATCCATGACAACTCAAAAGTTATATTCTTCACAAATTTTACTTTATTAATTCTAAATTAAAAATATAATTTAATTTTTGAGATCAAATAACAATATATTAAATAACTAAATGATGACTTGTGCCACTTAATTTTGAGTGTGAGGGTTACCACCATTATAAAAAGGAGAATCCAATTCAAGAAATGCTCATTGAACACTATATATGACACTAATTCACTACACAAAAAAATGGCCTTTTGTGATGGGTCAAATTTATCATATAAATTTAAAAAATCATGACAAAAGGTTTTTGTGATAACTTTAGCCATCACGAAGGTCATTTTATACACATCCATCATGAAAGCCTTTTTGTGATGGTTTTTATCATAATCACGCAAACACTTAGCAAAAAAATACATAATTTTAGGGATTAAAGGTAAGAACGTGATTTTTTTTTACAGACAATTTATTGTATCAAATGAAACTTATAGGATTTGAACCCTCCACCATTTGCAAACTAAATAACAAGTATTACCTCTACACCAAAGCCCATATCATGATTATAATTTAAAAAATATATATAAAATGAAACATATGTGAGTTAACTTACTAAACAAAATTAGTCCCACATAAGATTTGGTAATTGCAATGTCGGTCACAAATATATTTTATAATGATGATAAAATTAGTCATCAATGATAGCCATCATATATTTTATTATTTTGTGATGTATTGAAAATTCCATCGCAAAATACATTCTTTTTGTAATTGCAAATAAAAGTTGTCACAAAAATCTATCTTTTTTAATTATTGTTATGACCATCACACAATATTGTTTTGATTATTTTTTTCATTAAAATATTGGTTATAGTTTAAATGCAATCACGAAAAATGGTATATTCATAAGTGATGACTTAGTGCGTCACAAAAAGAAAAAAAGTTTGCGTGAAAAATTTGGTGATTGACATGGTCTTCACAATTATAATGCATTGATAGAAAATTTGGAAATCATGAGTCATCGTATATACTATTATTTTGTGATTGCTTAAAAAATTTCATCACAAATTATTATCTTTTATGATTGTTTTTAAAAACTGTCATAAATTTCCGAGTATTCTTATTTGTTTAGTAGTGATTGTGGTTTAGACTAGAAAGTAACCAAAGAACAAAATGATGAGTACTACCACGTGGAATGGATGGCGCCTCGCAGAATAATCTTGGGAGAGCAGGAGCAGGAGATTTATGCCACTATAGCAAGTTGATTTATGGCATGCATTTTATATTCGAGATTGTACTGTACTATGTTTATATACTATCCTCTGATATAGTGAAGATTGTATTATGTTGATTTATGCCATGCATTTTAAAGTTATCATTATAATTACATACTACTATATATCCTCTCATATAGTGGAGATTGTACTTTGTTTATATAGCATCTTTGTTTGTTTCCTTACTTTTGAGAGTGCCAATTGTGTTCCATGTGAAAATAGCTGATCACCCCTAGTTGATTGGCAAACTCCTTAATTAATTTTTCCTTGCTTTCTTTGTTTTTTGGTTGCGAAAATGCTATATGATACATAATATAATGTTTTAAATTGTAGAGGCTCATATTTAATTCAAAATATTACTATTTGATCCCGAAACATGGGGATTGCTTTCTCAAGTTTCTACAGTATCAGACGGGGTCTACACTTTGTGGACTGACCCTTGATAGTGGAGAAAAAGCAAAAGGTTTCTTGGTTTGCCAATAAGCATAGAGGATTAAAGCAATAAGCTTAGAGGATACTTTAATTTCTTCTATAAATACCGTTCCTGCAGAACAATATTAATTTGAACATATATATTGTACAGATAAAACATACATGCCTTGCAATGGCAAGCCAATCCTCTCGTATTCTTTGCCTCTTCTTTTTCAGCCTCTCGTGTTTCTTGTTTCTAATCCAAATTGGAGCTTTGGACGCAAACCGAAAGGCATAAACTCTTCCTTTTTATTCCATAAAAAGAGTCACATTTTTAATGATTTATCATTATAATTATATTTTTATTATTAGGTCGCCACTCCTAAACTAATGACTTACTAATTCTAGGTGTAAAGATTTCAAATATTATAAAGGGATTTTTTATTATTATTATTTAGAATAGAGTATTTATTTGTGGTTAATGTTTACAGGCGTATATTGTATATATGGGCGACCAGCCAGAGAATGAAACCTACGCAGCATCGCTTCACATGAGCATGCTGAATGAAGTGGTTGGCAGGTGACTGGTTCATTTCTTATTCATTATCTAGAATTATTGAAAACAATATATAATTATATGCAAATAAATAATGCACTCAGAAAATATATAATTAATTTAACAACAGTTTTGTAATTGTCCTAGCAAAATGCCTTGGAACTAAATTCTATTGAAATGTTAAAACAGTGATCCATCACAGTATCTACTCCATAGTTACAAGAGAAGTTTCAATGGATTTGCTGCAAAGCTAACTGAAGATGAGATGCAAAAATTAACAGGTAACTAGTGAAGACAGTTATTTGAGATTGAAGAGGCATGCATTAAATTCTCATAAGTTTAATTTGTTAATGTTTTTTTAGTAATGGATGGGGTAGTCTCAGTATTTCCAAGTAAAAGGAGCCAGCTCCACACAACACGGTCTTGGGACTTTCTTGGCGTTCCCCTGCAAGCTAAACGATTAGGTATTATTGAAAGCGAGGTCATCGTTGGAGTAATTGATTCGGGTATCTGGCCAGAGTCGGAAAGCTTTAGTGACAAAGGATTTGGTCCGCCACCAAAAAAATGGAAGGGCATCTGCCAAGCCTCATCAAACTTCACTTGCAATAAGTAAAAATATTTCGTTATTATTTAAAGTTCAAATTGATCAGTGTCTCACTTTCGATCTCATTCCTGGCTCGGCTCACTCCATATATTGTTGGCACATGTTATTTATTCACTTATTTACAGTTACGTGACAAATAGCAGATAGTAATTTTTCAAGTCAACAAGTCTATATTTCCTACTTCTGATCTCTATCCCTGTTTATTATTGTAACGTAAATGAATGCAGTAAAATCATAGGAGCGCGATATTTCCACCTAGATGGAAAAATCGATGCACGAGATCTGCAATCTCCTAGAGATTCCGTGGGCCACGGAACACACACCGCATCCACAGCAGCTGGAAACATAGTAAACAAGGTGAGCCTAGGGGGTCTTGGGCTAGGAACAGCTCGAGGCGGAGTGCCATCAGCACGTATTGCAGCGTACAAAGTTTGTTGGTCAGATGACTGCGCAGACCACGACGTTCTGGCAGCATTTGATGCTGCCATTGCTGATGGTGTTGACGTAATATCCATATCAGTCGGGGTATCTTTTGCTCGAGATTATTTTTCTGATTCATATGCAATTGGAGCTTTTCATGCCATGAAGAAAGGAATTTTAACATCACATTCTGCTGGGAATGAAGGTCCAAAACCCCAAACGATATGTAGTGTTGCGCCGTGGTCTCTTTCGGTGGCTGCTAGCACCACAGACCGCAAATTTTTTACCAATGTTAAATTGGGGAATAACATGGTTTTTCCTGTGAGTATACACCAACTCTATTCAACACTTCTAAATTGAATTAAATCCATGTGCGTTAATACATATACAATTATACTAATAGAACTTATTTTGAAATTATTTATAGTTGTTGTTAATGACATGATAACAATATTTTTGCTATCAAAACAAATATGCACATAATTTTACACTTACTTTAATGATATTTCGAACATTTAGCAATATTTATTATTTGTCAATATAACTATGGTTGAATGACACTTATGTTCCTCTAATTTTGTACCCACTTTTAAAGTTGTTCATAAATTTCATTTTTTGCCAATTAAGAGATTAAAATGACATTTTTTGACGTTTTCGTTCCTTTTATCCGATTTGATCTCAACTCGACCCATTTTGAAATTTTTTTAACCTAACCTGGCCCAATTTTACTCAGCCTCAATTTCACGAATAAATTTTAAAAAAAAAAAACTAAAAATTTTAAAATTATTTTTAAAAAAATTACTATTTTAAAATAATTATTATTTTTAATTTATTTTAAAAATTATTATTATTTTAAAATTACTTAAACAAAATATATTATTTTAAAATATGAAAAATTATTATTATTTTAAATATTTTTAAAAATAATTATTATTTTTGGGGAAAAAATTTAGAATTTTTTTTTTCTTCATAAAATGAGTAAAGTTTCATAAATTATAGATTCAACAAAATTAAATAAGAAAATAAAACTTTGTTTTCAAAAAAAATAGATTTTTTCACTTTTTATGTAAAAACTTATTTTCAAAAAAATTTATTATGTCTTTACCATTATTATATGTATTCTTAATATTAGAATTTTTAAAATCAAAAATTAAAATTAAAATACAAATAACGAGAAAAAGATAAATAAAAAAATTGATTCAATTTTTAAAAAGGAAATTAAAAAGTTTTAAAAATATTTATTATTTTTAAGGAAATAAAATTTAGAAATTTTTTCATTTTTAAAAAAATGAGTTAAGTTTTATAAAATATAGATTAAAAAATAATAAATCTTTATTTTAAGAAAATAGAAGAAAATTTTTTTAAATGATTAAAGTTTCATTAAATATAAATTCAAAGAAATTTAAAAAAATTATTTTCATAAAACAAAAGGTTAATTTTTAAAAGATGTGTAAATTTTATAAAAATAATTAAAATTAAAAATTTTAAACTTTCATTTTTTTAATCTATATTATATGAAACTTTACTTATTTTTGGAAAAAGTAAAATTTCTAATATTTTTCTAAAAATAATAATTATTTTTAAAACTTTTTAAAAATAATATTTTATTTGAAAATATTTAAAATAATTATTATTTTAAAATATTAAAAATAAGGATTTTTAAAAATATTTTTAACTTTTTAGTTTATTTTCTTAAAAAAATAATTGGTGAAATTTGGGTGCAGTCAAACTGGGTAGAGTTTGGTCAAAATCGGTCGGGTTGGAGTCCAATCGGGTAAAATGAACATAAACGCAAAAAAATGTCACTTTCAGGATATAATTGGTGAAAAATAAACTTTAAAGACGAGTTTAAAAGAAAAGGGAATAAATCATTTTTTGGTCATTGTATCTTTGAGGTCCGATTTTCATTGTAGTTCTTAGAATTTTTTTTATTACAATCGAATAAGCAGATCTTCTCAAATATTACAAAATGGTCATTAATTTTAATTTTCGTCCAAAAATCAGACGGAAATGCTTAGTAGACTAACAAAATCCAAGTGGCACTGAGGTGGCACGTAGGGTCCACTCCTACGTGGATCCGTAGTCAAGACAATACATTTTTTTGTTATTGTACTAAGGTATGATTTTCATTGTGGTTACCGAATTTTTTTTTATTACAATCGAATAATTGTACTCTCAAAAATTATAAAATGGTCATTACTTAAAAATTATTATTACATAAAAATTATTATTATTATTATTTAAAAATTATTATTATTATTTTAAAATTATTATTATTATTTTAAAATTATTATTATTTGAAATTATTAATATTAATATTATTATTATTATTTTGAAATTATTATTATTATTATTGTTATTATTAGCCAATTGCGCTCTTGGTGGCACACAGTTGTTGGATTCTCCGGCAACTCTGATTAAAAAAAAAGAGTTGATCAGATTCATCAGAATCAAGAAAAGAAAGGGTGCTTTTTCTTTTTTAAATAATAAAATATTATTAATAATAATAAAATACTATTAATAATAATAATTTTAATAATATGTAGAACTTTGAGTAAAATTAATAGTATTAATAATAATTTCAAAATAATAATAATAATAATAAAAATTAAATTTATAAAAATTTAATTTTATAAAATTAATTAATATTTGGACCCTAAATACAAGAAACTAAAAGTGTATATTATCCCTTTTAAACAAAGTGGAGTAGTAAAATTTATTATCTTTAAATAATCATAATAATAATAATAATAATAATAATAATAATAATAATAATTTCAAAATAATAATAATAATAATAATAATAATTTCAACATTGACTTTCAACATTTTTAAATAATAATAACTTCTAAATAATAATAATTTTTAAATAATAATAATTTTTAAGTAATGATCATTTTGTAATTTTTGAGAGTGCAGTTATTCGATTGTAACAAAAAAAGTTTCGATAACCACAATGAAAATCGGACCCTTATATAGTAACCAAAAAGTTTATTATCCCAAGACACTTGACTACAGATCCACGTGGGAGTGGACCCTACGTGCCACCTCAGTGTCACTTGAATTCTGTTAGTCTACTAAGCATTTTCGTCTCGTTTTTGGACGGAAATTAAAATTAATGACCATTTTATAATATTTGAGAGTACAGTTATTCGATTGTAATAAAAAAAAGTTTCGGTAACCACAATAAAAACCGAACCTTAATACAATGAACAAAAAGTGATTTATCCCAATTTAAAAGTGAGTATTTAAATGTATAGAAGTGTCATTCAACCATATAATTATTGCTCCTAGTATTACATTGGCCTTATTTATGGGTAAATGTCACATCTATCATTAAATAAGCATATACTTCCTCAGTCTCTTAATATAAGACTTTTTAGAGTTGTGCATAAATATTAAGAAAATACTTGTATAGCATTAAATATAATATCAAATGTCTATATTGCTCTTGTATTGGAAAAAAAGATTGCTATTTATTGGGCAAAAAATAGTGAGAAAACTAAAATTATATTTAATACTTGGGGTAATATTGGAAATTAAACAATTAATGATTACTAAGAATTGATTTAAAACAAAATATATTAAGGAATAAAATTTTTTTTTAAAACGTTTTATGTTAAGGGACTGAGGGAGTAGTTCATATTGAGCTCTTATTGATTTGCAATTAACTACTCTCATTGTTTGCTTTTAGGGTATTGCAATAAACCCATTTGAGCTGAATCACACGTACCCTCTCATCCGTGCTGAAAATGCTCCAAATACTCATGCAGGTTTTAATGGGTCCAAATCTAGGTAATTCGTTGCTCAATTTTTATCACTAATTACATAATCAGCGACGGACATGCATGTCGTCACCCGCACTATTGGGTATAGTCCCGTCCCAAACCTCGTCGCTGAAAACAATACCAAGGACTTTCCGTTGCAAATATATGTGAACATAATTATAGTGAAATTCTTGATGCAGGTTTTGCTTGAAGGGCACATTGGACAAAAAATTAGTGAAGGGCAGAATAGTTGTTTGTGATACAGAGTCATCCGGAGCACCAGAGCTTTTGGCTGGTGCAGTTGGGTCCGTAATGCAGTCTATGCAGATATTGAATTACAATGATACCCCTTTTCCTTACCCATTTCCAGCAGCTGTTGTAAGCTCCAACGTAATAAACACTATATCTGCCTACATAAATTCATCAAGGTATATATAATATATACGTACACACACATTTCAGACACTTACACACTGTGTGTGTGTGTGTGAGTGTAATTTGACAAGTAAAGAAAGGAAAGAAATTAAAGATTACGAGAAAAAAGGAATGGTAGTACGTAATTTTCTTTTCTGTGTTTGTTCTTTTCATTTTTGAAAAGAATTAAAATATAAGTAAGTTAGTGCATTATTAGTTTATCTATGAGACTAAATTAGAGAAACCGTTATAATGGTATTTTTAATTTTAAAGAAGTACTACAATTTTTTTTACAAGCCGGTGATTTAACTGTTTATCCTAATTCCTGTCATTCTCGTCATTTTTCTCTTTTCAAAAACTCAGAAGCATAATCATGTTAATTTAAGAGATAATGCTAATATCTGATCAAGCTAGAAATTATGATTTAAATAATTAAGTAAACACTAATGCAGGAACCCGACAGCAATTATAATGAAGAGCACAGCTGGTAAAGATCCTTCAGCACCATATGTCCCCCATTTCTCGTCAAGGGGTCCTAATCCTATATCCAAAAATATCCTCAAGGTATTCCGTTTTTATATTCATGCTTTCCTTTGTATCACTTGTAAGTCATCTAACACTTCATGTTGAATTCACTTCCTCTAGGGTTTTCAGGGTACTCCAAAATTTAGAATTTCTCCGATCACAATAATTAAATGATATATATAAAACTTATAAAATTGCTCTATTTTCTTAAGGCTTAAAAACATATAAACAAATTTTTTAAAAAGGTGAACCCTTAATTTCATGAGTGCATATATAATTTCTCTTCAGTGTTTGGAAAGTCTTAATTCTAGAAACGTTAGGATTCAATGTGTCTGTTAATATGATATATATTGTTGGACACTCCATCTATTAGTTTAAGCTTTTAAATGAGTTAGTTATTTAACATGGTATCAGACCGCACATTGTCTTTATATTAATTTAAAATAGTACAAATGCACTTTAATATGTCCCTTCTCCATAAAGTTGCATTTGAGAGGAGGAATGTTAGTATGATATATATTGTTGAAGCTTAAGTTTTTAAAATGAACAAGATTGAACTTGATACTCTTCCTGATTAAAATATGCAGCCTGATGTAAGTGCGCCAGGAGTAACTATTTTAGCAGCATGGTCTCCACTTGCCTCACCTTCGGACAACGAAGAAGATACTAGGGCAGTACCATACAACATAATATCTGGGACATCAATGTCTTGCCCACATGTTACTGGAGTTGCTGCCTACATCAAAACTTTTCACCCTTCATGGTCTCCTGCAGCTATTAAGTCAGCTCTTATGACTACAGGTAAACCTATTATATAATTCAAAAAACACACAAGGAGTCTGTTTCGTACGTCCGCCATTTTGGTCATGCCTATATCTAATTATATATTGTGACGTCATGATCTATAAAAGGGTAGCATATGCATATAGGCATTATATTTGTTTTGCGTTTTACATATGTTAGATGTAATGGGTTCTGAAATTTGAGCTCTCAAATTGTGTTCCAAATGATTTATTATTATTATTACATTAGTTGCGTACCGCTGGTGATTGACCATTTAATATAATATTATAATAGTCATTTGTGACGCTATTTAGGACTCCCAAATTGAGTCTCCTAACATTACTGATTCCATAAAATTTCTTTTTAGAATATTTTTTTTTCTAAATCTTGAATAATTATATGCATTTGCAAAAAGAAAAATTCAAGAACTTAAATAGAAAATCAGAAAGACTCATTGTTAAACGTACTAACATAGTACAGCCATACAATATACATATCTCATTATTTGTACAAATTTTCTCTATTAATTAACTTGGTAATTTTATGATGTGCAGCTTCTCCAATGAACCCTACCATAAACACAGATGCTGAATTTGCATATGGAGTAGGACATATTAACCCTATTAAAGCCACCAATCCCGGTTTAGTTTACGATGCGAATGAGCTCGATTACATCAAGTTCTTGTGCATGGAAGGTTATAGTAGCCAGCATATAAGACTAATTACTGGGAGTAAAAAAAATAACTGCTCAGGACTCGAAACAAAATCATACGATGATTTAAACTACCCTTCTATAACTTATCATACGTTGCGACAAGAATCTTTTACCAAGGTTATTATCAGAACTGTCACAAATGTTGGACCGCCATCATCCACTTATAAAGTTTCCTTAACTAAACCCTCGAGTCCTAATGTCAAAATTGACATCAAACCGAAGGTTTTAAAGTTCAAAGCTCTCGGCCAGAAGCTGAATTTTCTGGTTGGTATTGATGGAGAGATGGATGGTGAAGAGGATCCAATTGTGTATGCTTCTTTGGTGTGGGATGATGGGGTGCATCAGGTTAGGAGCCCCATTGTTGTGTATGTTCCGTCTTAAAAATCGTAGGCATCTATGTTTTTACGTACTAATTTGGAATATTTAAATAAATTTGGAATAGTTTGGTCGCAAGAACGAAAAACTCCACTTTATCAAAAAAAAAATGGAAACTAAAAAGTGAATATATATTATTGATGTGTTTAAATTATATATATTTAGTTAGATAGTTATCATAGATGGATGGACCTAATACCCTACTTCTTGCTAATTTTGTATATATTGGTGATGTTGTAATTAAATTATAATTATAGTTAGATATCAAATACCCTACTTCTTTAGTGGATTGCTAATTTGTATCTCGATTTTGTATACATTTTTAAGTCAGTAAAGCTCTATTATTTTCCAAAATTGTCATAAAAACGTTTTATTGAAAATTTTATATATATGTTCGTTGGTTGAGTAACAAACTGAAAAATGTAACAAAAAAAAATATGACGTTAACAATTTCTTTCTCATATATTTTTAGGGATGAAACTCATCTTGGCATTGCCCTTATCTAATTATAAATTTATTTCAGTAATAATAGTAAATTTTAATCTCAAAATATATTATTGAAAAAACTCATAAAAAAAAGTGATGACTCAATTTAAAGACAAATATTATCTGCAGCAGAAAGCAATTAAAGCACAAATAATGATGGGTTGGTCCCACTTTTGAGCGTGAGAGTGAGTGAGTACCACGATGGAAAACCCATTTTCAAGAAATGTTGTAGTAACAGTTTGTAGGACACTATCACACTCACATCTGTGTGAAATCAAATGTGTTCTTCAAACGAGTATTGTTATCATCTTAAAACCAATTGATTGAAGTTTTGAATAATTAAGCTATGGACAATATTTATTCGTAGATGGATTAGGCTAACGTACGTTTAGCGACAAATTAGTAGCAATGGAAAATATCAAATTCCTCTTTAGACTAAATGTGTCGCTATATATAAGACGAGAAATCAGTGACAAATAAAATCTTGTTTTTTTAGCAACCTGTTGCCTAATTAATCCGTCGCCGCCTCCCCCAGACCTCTTTGGTGACGGCCTCAGATGGGATTCGCAGCCGTTGTTGATTCCTCTAATTTTAGTAGGTCCGTTGGTGACCTCTGTTGTTTTTATGAGGACAAACGTTGAATACTTTGATTTCATCATTCACATTATGAAGCAAATTGAATGACATGCATATATGGTTTTATCATTTCAGGTACTTAATGATTGTGAGCTGCATTTGTTCAAATAGAAATAGACCCTCAATCTGAGCATACAAGCTCACATTACTTCTTCTCCTACTCAAGTTTATGGTTGACATTAACAAATATAAAATTAACATTATCCTAAAATTAAGAGTCAAATCCAACTCTTTTGGAAATTAACATTATCCTAAAATTAAGAGTCAAATATGTATAATTATCAGATAATTAGTTAATCAAGATTAATTATGCTTAACGGAATATACTTTGAAAAATCCCCTTAAAGATTAAGGAAAATCACAGTTCCAGATTTAGTCTTGTGGATTAAAGTCACACAAACATGATAAATAATATAACAGAAATTAAGTGTTGAAAAGTAAATGATAAGCAAGTTTTAAGTGTTTCAAAGACTGAATAACTTTTAATCCACTCTTCTACTTTAACAAGTAGGAAATCTACTAAGGATGGGGTCACTAAAACCAGATCACTAAGATCTATTACAACTTAACCACTTAGGTTCCTTCAAGTCACTTAATCTTAGAATATGGACACTTGGTCCCAGATCATTAAGATCTCTTCATGTCACACAGTCTTTGAAAAGAAAGGTCACTTATACATGTTTCTTGGTGGCACAATAGAGATCTAAAAGGGGGTTGAATAGATCTTTAAAAACTTTTGCTTATTTAAAGATTTGTTACCAGATAACTAGTTTGATCAATTAATTTTAGCACAACGGAATATTAGTTTGAAAACTCCCCATAAAGATTTAATGAAATCACAGTTCTAAATTTAGTTCTATGAATGTTAGTCACTTCACAGATATAACAGATATTTGACTAAAAGTAAATGACACAAGATATTTTTAAGTGGTTTGAATAACAAATAACTCCTAGTCCACTCTTCTACTTCAGCAAGTAGGAAATTATAAGGATAGGGTCACAAACATCAGATCACTAAGATCTATTTCAACTGAACCACTTAGGTTCCTTCGAGTCACTTAGTCTCGACAAAGACACTTAGACTAGATCACTTAGACCTCTACAAGTCACTTAGACTTGTCGAATCACACTGAAATGATAATAGTGTTGGATGTTGCTAAGCTTTGCAATAAGCTTGATCATTTATGGTACTTAGCAGCTTGAATAATATATATATTCAGTTTCGTAGAGTAGACCTTTATTTGATTTGGCAAAGTTTCAGCTTTATTCTTGATGATTCGTTACTTGGATTTGAATCCTCGTACTCTTTTATATAGACTTCTGAAAAGCAGCCCATTGGAGAGTTCCCGTTGGTGGATTTAATGTTTTGCTCCAGGATGCATGTTCTTTGATGTTGACTTATAGGGTAGATATTAGAGTTGCCTTCGGCTTTGGCAAGTCACATCAGACAGTAGTCTCACCTACTACATGACGTTAGTGGTGTCACATCTTCAATCTAGAGGTTTAGACAAACCACTCTCTGATCTTCATATCTGAATTTGAAGATGGTGAGTAACATCTTAAAATCTTCGCTCTAAAACTCTCTAAAATTGTTAGTCTGATGAAAGATTGACATGCTCTATGAACTTGGTTGGTAGTAGAGTGACGATGAACGTAGAGTCTGAGTTATATGTCATGCTCTAAGATCATGAGCTCTACGATCTTGTTCTACGAATTAATATTCGTTCTAATTTCTGCTCTATGAACAGCCTTTTAAGATGAGCACTCTACGATTCTTGAGCAGACTGCAGATTTCTCTTTATTCTTCGAATACTTCAGCAGCTAGCATTACGATTCTGAAAACATCTCTACGAACTTTGTTGTCTCTTTGTAGCTTCACGATTACTCAACTGTTGTTTTATGAATATCTAGATTACTCTGCAAACAATATTACATCTTCAAACAGGCAAAGTTAATCTACGATCATTTAACAATACTATACGACCGATTTGATCGTACTGCATATTACAAGAATCAGTTGAAAGTATCAACCTAACAAGTTTGATCGTTCTAAATCTAAGTCATTATACGAATATATACAATTATACATTATAACCACATCATCAAATTTAAATATGCATGACTTAACAATTTTTAACAAGACCAAGTCACTTAGTAAACCTCTGCAAGTCCCTTAAACGACTTGGATGAAAGTCACTAAGACAATTGAATCACTATTGAATTATAGGTTGTTTGATGTGTTGCTAAGTTGGTAATAAGTTTCTCTTCTTAGGTACTTAGCAGCTTGAACAAGATATTCAAATTCGTAGAGTGAGTTCTTTTTATTTTGGCAGAGATTTTACATTTTGATCTTCTCTCTTTTTGCTCACTACTCAAATTTGAATCCTTGAAGCCTTTTATAGTATGCTGACGAGTTTTCCCATTGTAAGGTGTTCGATGGCGCATTTAATGATCAAATACTTTAGGATCCTTGATGTTGACATTTTAAGTAGGTGTGTCAACTTGCTTTGCGTCTTGTACCTGTCACATCAATTTGCAGCCTCACCTACCACCTTGTAGTTATCGCTTTCAACAAACTAGATTCTTGAACATTTGTTCCACGACCTACTCTACGAATGGTTTTTGATGAAGAGCATTCTATGATTCTTGAGCAGACTCTACGAGCTTCTCTTTATACTCTTCGAATACTTCGACAGCTTTACAATTCCGAATACAGCTCTTCGATGTAACCAAAAACTTCGATGTCTCTTTATTGCTTTACGATTACTCAATTAATGTTATAAACAGTCTTGATTAATTTCTCACATGATCTTTATTAAACGATCCTTGAGTCACTTTACGACTTAGACTTTACTAACCGTATTCAGAGTATACTCCACGTTCAGTGTTTACTATAAGATCTTTAACTTCACTTTATGACCAATGTGAGAGCTCTGTGATCGATCATCTGATTAACTATGTACGAAAGATAAGTTAACTACTATCCATTATGACATTATGAACATGCAGGGCAATTATACGATCAATTTAGAGTAGTACCTATTAATTATACATCAGATAAACTTAATACGATCAACCTAACAAACTTGATCTTTCTACTCTAAGTCCTTTTACATCATATCATCATTAAGGAATTTACAAAACTTACTGGTACAAATAAACATTAATCATTAAATCACATATTAACTATGACGCCCCCAAAATAGGTATACAACACTCATTTTGAGTCGTCAATAACATGGTATGATGTGAATGAAATACAACTTTATTAATACAACATAAAAACTGTGAGTTTAAATACAAATATTGCCATCTAGACAATATTCATACCCAAATAAATCTTCATTACAATTATTGATATAATATTTTACAAAAATGGTGAGGACTACTAAAACAACTTCCTAGAACCTTCATTCCATACCCCGACTAGTACTCGCTACATTCTCGCCTCCTGAGAAGAAAAATAGAACAAAAAGGAAAAGGGTGAGCTCAACTAGCCCAGTAAAGAATATTATGACTAAGATAACATAGAACAAATTATCGTTAGTCTTCAACAGGGAAAAATTTAATAGAATACAATAGACAACCAGTTTTAAATCAATATTCGCCGCAGAAATAATAATTC
This sequence comes from Panax ginseng, assembly GCA_020205605.1. Taxonomy (NCBI): domain Eukaryota; kingdom Viridiplantae; phylum Streptophyta; class Magnoliopsida; order Apiales; family Araliaceae; genus Panax; species Panax ginseng. The sequence goes on from CM035136.1 coordinate 10,633,412, forward strand.
ATTAGAGGAGTTAAGAAGAGAATGAAATCTATTATCTTCTATATATGAATTTAAAAGTTCATCGTCGATATTTTATCCTTGTAACATCAATCAATATATATCTGGAGTTAAATATTCATCTTTGCACTATAGGCCAAAGATATTCATCAGTTGGTCATGTTCATCTAAACACTTATTCATCTTTGCACTACGGGCCAAAGATATTCATCAAAAATCATTCATCTTTGCACTACATGCCAAAGATATTCAATGAATATCGTCATTTAGACCTTGAGATGATGAAAAATATTTTACTAAAACGAATCCAAAGTGAAACAAAAGAATAAATATTAAGGATTAAGTATTTCACCTATTCCATGTCCAAAATATACCTCATAAATAATCATAGTGGAGTAAAATTCAAGAATGATCAAAACATGGATACAATCAAAGCTAGTATCCATAATAGATATTTTGACTGAAAAACGAAAATTTAATTTTTCGTGAATAGTCTTGATATCGTGAATAAGTAACCCAGAGCACAAAAAAGTTCCAAATTTGATAAAAAAAAATTTAAACCAATATTTCGGCATGATAATATTGAAGAAAATAATATCATTTAAGAAGAAAATAACATCCCTTACCTCGAAAGAATAATACTTCTGGCTGGAATACTGAATATAGTGGTGAAGTGAACTTGCACCGTATAACAACACTTAAAGTATCAAAATACTCACAAGAATACGCACAATATATCGTGAGAGAAAGAGAGAGAAGATTTCAGTTTCTGGTGTGATTTTCAATTCAAACCTAAGCACCCTATTTATAGGAAAATGCTTAGAACACCAAAGCAGAAAATTTAATATAATATTAATATATTATATATAAATTCCTACGCCAACCTTTGAAAGCTGAAATCCCACATGTTTAATAACAAAATGAGCCCACCAACTTGTTAAAAACGTTTTTGTTGATATAACTAATTAAAACTTCCAAAAATCAATTATTTCGGAACCTCGGAACTTCAATAATTCATAATAAATAGCCCTTTTATCAGAAAAATTCGAACCTCATGTCCTTTTCATAGGAAATTTCATTATCTACAACTTTACAGAAGAAAGTTTTTCCAAATTCCAAACAGAAATTTACCGAAATTCACAAACGGGCGATTTTACATGCTATAATCAAATTTCAGTCAAGAAATGGGGTCCACCGACACACAAAACATGTGTTAATCATTTAATGCAACAAAAATACTCTTCATCCTCATATACTCATATATCCCACATTCATTGTAACAATATCACCATTATTATATTATTAAAATATAATAATATATTTAAATGAATTATTTTATCAGAAAAAGATAAAATATTAATTTTCAACAATTGTCACATTAAAAATTTTCTCCATCTATATCCACATAAAATCAATATTTTTCTCATCATATAAATCAATAATTAATTATTCACAAATAATATTACGAATCACAATCTCGATGACCGTGCCGCTCCTCAGGAAGAGGGGGCTTTCAATAAGGATTTCTCTCTACTTGGCGGTCAATTAGGTGACCAAACCTCTCCTTAGACAGAACTTTCTAGGCATTGCCAATAATGTTATCTAATAATATTATTCAGATAATATGAATTATTGCTCCGATAATGGAAAATACTGTGTAATGACAATTATTGAAACCACCATAATATAAAATATCAACGTAGCAATTATTGAATCAATAAAATAAAATATTGAACAGTAATTACTGTAACAATTATTGTGTAGTGCCTTCTTACGTAAGAATCAATAATTGGTGCAATACTGGTGTCTTTCTTGTGTTTTAACCAATTTAGTATTTTAACAATGATAATCTGTAATAACAACGCCGTTATTTATAAACAACTTATTTTTGTCATTTTCTTCATCCAATCGTTTTTCGTTATGGGGCTCACACAAAGATCGCTGCGACGTCAAATTTAATATTCCCCGACAATGAGAATATTCCACGACCAAATGAATATTCCCCAACAACAATAAATATTTTATAACCACTTTAACTTATTTGAAATATTTACGTATTTTACTCATAACTAACCACATTAATCAAATCAACCCTTACTATTTCAAAATAATAAATAGAGGAAATTAAATTTCATTTATTAATAATTTGGGGTCTTACAACCTCCCCTCCTTATGAAATTTCGTCTTTGAAATTGGCGTGCGTGCGCACTGTGTTTCAAAAGGTGAGGATACCTCGCTTTTATTTCCGCTTCCAACTCCCGTGTCATTTCCTCAATAAGCATGGTTCCTCCACAAAACTTTGACTTGTGGTATGACCTTTGTGCGTAGGACATGCTCCTTCCTATCCAAGATCTTGACATGTACCTCCTCGTACGTTAAGTCTTCGGTTATCTCGTCCTGTTCTAACTCAATAACGTGGTTCGGGTCTTTCACATATTTACGAAGCACTGATATGTGAAAAGCGTTATGAACACGAGACATACTTGGAGGTAACGCGAGTCTATAGGCTACATTTCTTATTCGATCAAGAATCTGAAATGGACCAATAAATCGTGGATTGAGCTTTCCTTTTTTCCCGAATCTTGTAACTCCCTTCCATGGAGCAACACGCAACAATACATGATCCCCAATACTAAATTCCACGTCCTTTTGATGAAGATTCGCATAACTCTTTTGTCGATCATGTGCCAATTGTATACGTTGTCGAATCATTTGGATCTTTTCCGTAATCATACGTACCAACTCGGGTCCCAACAATGTTGCTTCACCCACCTCATCCCAACATATTGGAGAGCGACACTTTCGTCCATACAATGCTTCGAATGGAGCCACACCTATACTTGTCTGATAACTGTTATTGTAGGAGAATTCCACCAATGGTAAATATTTATCCCAACTCCCTTTGAAGTCTAGGACACAGAGTCTTAATAGATCTTCAAGAGTTTGAATAGTCCTCTCCGATTGTCCGTCCGTTTGAGGATGGTATGCCGAACTAAATCATAAATCCGTGCCCGTAGCTTTTGGCAAGCTAACCCAAAATCTTGAAGTGAATCTTGGGTCACGATCCGAAACTATGGATACCGGAATGCCATGCAATCTCACAATCTTATTTACATACATATGAGCAAGACGTTCGAGGAATAAGTCTCCGTGACGGCAAGAAATGAAGCGGAGACTTGGTTAATCTATCAACAATAACCCAAATAGCATTTATGCCTTGAGAAACCGTGGAAAGACCCGTAACGAAATCCATGGTAATATGTTCCCACTTCCATTTCGAATCTCAAGTAGTTCTGAATGGACCCTTAGGCACTTGATGCTCCGCCTTTACACGTTGACAAGTTAAACACATCGAGATAAACTTTGCAATCTCTCTCTTCATATTATTCCACCAAAATGTATGTCAAGATCATGATACATTTTGGTACTTCCAGATGGATTGCAAATGGTGTATTGTGTGCCTCCATCATGATCTTGTACTTCAAATCGAATCGTTAGAACACAAAAGTCCGGAATGGACTCAAGTATTCCTTCTTCATCGATTCTTGCCTCGAATAACACCTTCTTGTACTTTTCTTCTTCATACGCGCATCACCTCAAGATTCGTGACTTGAGCAACTTTAACTTTTTCGATTAAAGTTGGTTCTATACGTATACTTGACATTATTGCATGGGTCCCCGAGTCCGGAATTCTATCTTCATCTTTTGTAAATCACACAAAATGAGCCTTTGTGTTGACAACATCGCACTCGCTCCTCGCCAGATGATCTTCTACTCAATGCGCTTTGCTACCACGCTCGCTTTTCCAGGATGGTATTGAATGGTATGGTCGTAGTCTTTCAATAGCTCGAGCCAACGTCGTTCTTGGTATGTTGAGTTCTTTTGGGTGAAGAAATATTTGAGGCTTTTATGGTCCTAATATATCTCCATTTTCTCCCCATATAGATAGTGCCTCCGGATCTTTAATACGAAAAACGATCGCCGCCAAATTCTAAATCATGAGTAGGATAATTCCTCTCATATTCTTTAAGTTGTCGCGAGGCATAGGCTATGACTTTCCCACGTTGCATGAGAACACATCCTAACCCTTTGCCTGAAACATCGTTGTAGATAACAAATCCATCCGAACCAGATGGTATTGTCAAAACAGGTGCCGAAATGAGTCTCCTCTTAAGCTCTTGGAAACTCTTCTCGCATTCTTCGCTCCATACGAATTTTGTATCCTTCTGAGTCAGCTGAGTTAACGAGGTAGCGATTCGAGAAAATCCTTCCACGAATCTCTGATAATAACCAGCTAAGCCCAGAAAGCTACGTACTTTGGTCACCGTCTTCGGTTGCTCCCAACTTTGTATTGTTTCAATCTTCTTCGGGTCAACAGATATTCCATGTTTTGACACTACGTGCCCAAGGAATGCTACTTCCTCAAGCCAGAATTCACATTTCTTCAACTTGGCATAAAGCTTATTTTCACGAAGCCTTTGGAGTAGCAGCTTCAAATGTTGCTCATGATCTTCACGGCTTTTGGAATATATGAGGATGTCATCAATAAAAACAACAACAACAACAAACTGATCCAAATATTCTTTGAATACTCGGTTCATCATATCCATGAAAGCAGCAGGAGCATTAGTCAATCCAAAAGACATTACTAAGAATTCACAATGCCTGCATCGAGTTCGGGCGCCTTTGGAATATCCTCGCCTCTAATCTTCAAATTGATGATATCGAATCGAAGATTGATTTTTGAAAAGAATTGTGCTCCTTGCAACTGGTCAAACAAGTCATCAATACGAGGTAACGGATACTTATTCTTGATGGTGACATGGTTCAATTCCCGATAGTCAATACAAAGTCGCATACTCCCGTCTTTCTTCTTTATAAGTAAAACAGGAGCACCCCAAGGAGATGTACTAGGACGAATAAAATCGATGTCCAATAACTCCTGTAGTTGGACCTTTAACTCCTGAAGTTCAATAGGAGTCATTCGATATGGGGTTTTAGAAATGGGCTTTGTACCAAGTTCAAGATCAATAAAGAATTCAATTTCACATTCCGGGGGTAGACCGGGAAGTTCTTCAGGAAATACATCAAGAAAGTTACTAACAACAGGAATATTATTCAAATATGACGTGTCTTTATTCAAATCCATAACATGGGCTAAGAAAGCTTGACATCCGTTTTTTAATAAATGAATGACTTTATGGCTTGATATAACAGTGATTAATTTTAATAGTTTAGTTGCTTGAATTCGAACAACAGGTTGTTTAGGAATATGAAAACTAACAACCTTACGAAAATAATCAATTTTGGCATGATGAGTAGTTAACCAATCAATTCTTAAAATCACATCAAAAGCAAGTATCTTTAAAGAGATAAGGTCAACAGGTAATGTGATGGTGCCAACTTGGATCAAATAAGATTTATAAACAGTGGATGTGATGAAAGTTTCTCCTAACGGAGTTTCCACAGATAGGTCAAAGTCTAATTTCTCTAGAGTCAAATTTAAACGTTGAGCACAAGTAGGAGAGATAAATGAATGGGTAGCACCGGTATCTAGTAAGGTATAAACTTCACAAGAATTTATGATTAGCTTTAAAGTGATCACCTCGTTTGGGTTCCTCGATTTTTGACCAGTCACGACAAACGCTCTACCAAGAACCGTTGACTTTGACTTTTCTGGGACAGCCTTTTGAGTCACCGTCCCCGCTGAACTTGGTTTCGCTACCGTACAATCTCAAGCGATATGTCATTCCTTCTTTCTCGCATTTATAGCATATGACCGGTGGTCGTTCTCCTCCCTTGGAACCAGCTGCTGGTGCTGACGTCTTCGCATTGTCATTGTTGAATCTCCTTTTTTTAAAATCTCCCCCCGACTCGCTTCTTCTATTCTCATGGCCATGATTACCACCAGAGTGGTTGTCGCTCTTGTCCATATTCTTCTTTCTCCGCTGGTTATCGTTGTTCACGATGATGTTGCCACGTGTATGATCCTGGGTCAGGTCCTTGGTTGACCGTACTCTTTATCTCGCTCTAATAATTGAGCCCTATTGACAACATCTGAATAGAGAGAAAATTTATGAGAAATGAGATATTGACGTATGCCAGGTTTCAAACCTCTCAGAAACATCCGCGTCATACGTTCCTCATTCTCCACCAAATGAGGTGCAAACCTGGATAACTCCGCGAAATTCGCCGCATCTTTGGGGCCTTGCGTCATGTTGTTTTGTTCCAATCTAATAAACTCTACCTCCTTTATATGACGAACACTTTCAGGAAAGTATTTGTCATCGAACAGTTTCTGAAATGTCTCCCAAGATATGCTGAGCGCGGCTGGATAGGTACGCTTCACAGATTCCCACTAGTAATCTGCCTCATTACGGAACATAAAAGTGGCGAATTAAACTTTTTGTTCCTCCGTGCATCCCAAGACATCGAATATCTTGGTAATTTACTTGACCCACGTCTCCGCCTTAATCGGATCCGGCTTTTTCCATAATTCTGGTGGTCCCAACTCTTTGAACTACTTGGCTGTGACCAGCTGTGCGTTGACATTATTTCTTCCTATATTTTGAACAGAAATCTCCTTCGTCTGGTTTTGCATGAACCTCAAAAAGCTTCTAAACATCTCATCATTCATCGTCTGCTCAATGGTGTTGTTTACAGGAGGAACATTGCCAACCTGTTGCACGTTCTCCTCATTGGTGAGCAAAAGGTGTCTCCACTGGTCTCATTTACTCCATCATAACATTCTCGATTACATTCTCAAATATCGCCATTAAACAAGGGTTAATTTAACAAATTAACATATCACATAATATCCCTATATTATGACCGACCAACAAATAAGCTTAGGTAGGACACACTTAACAAGGATTTACTCGCCTCTCCCTCCTAATTCTATTCTCCGATCTCCGCCAGAGATCATATTCCTAAGCTCGATACCAATCGTGACGCCCCCAAAATAGGTATACAACACCCATTTTGAGTCACAATAACATAATCTGAAAATAGCTACAACTTTATTAATACAACATAAAAACGTGAGTTTAAATACAAATATTGTCATCTGTACAATATTCATACCCAAATAAGTCCTCATTACAATTATTGGTACAATATTTTACAAAATGGTGAGGACTACTAAAACAACTTCCTAGAACCTTCATTCCATACCCCGACTAAGACTGTTACATTCTCGCCTCCGAGAAGAAAAATGGAACAAAAGGAAAATGGTGAGCTCAACTAGCCCAAGAAAGAATATTATGACTAAGATAACATAGAACAAATTATCGTTAGTCTTCAACAGAAAAAATCTAATAGAATACAATAGACAACCAGTTTTAAATCAATATTCGCAATGAAATAATAATTCATTAGAAGAGTTAAATAGAGAATGAAATCTACTATCTTCTATATATGAATTTAAAAGTTTATCGTCGATATTTTATCCTCGTAACATCAATCAATATATATCGGAATTAAATATTCATCTTTGCACTACAGCCAAATATTCATTCATTAATGGTCATGTTCATCTAAACACATGTTCATCTTTGAACTACGGCCAAAGATATTCATCGAAAAATCATTCATCTTTGCACTACATGCCAAAGATATTCATAATATTATCATTTAGGACCGAGGATGATGAAAATATTTTAAAGAAAAAACGAATCCAAAGTGAAACAAAAGAATAAATATTAAGGATTCAGATTTCATATTCATGTCCAAAAATACCTCATAAATAATCATAGTTGAGTAAAATTCAAGAATGATCATAACATGGATACAATCAAAGCTAGTATCCATAATAGATATTTTGGACGAAAAACGAAAATTTAATTTTTACGTGAATAAGGTCGTGATTCGTGAATAAGATCAGATACGTGAATGAATAGTCAGAGATATCGTGAATAGTAACCCCTATACAAAAAGTTTCAAATTTGATAAAAAAATTCAAACCAATATTTCGGCATGATGATATTGAAGAAAATAATATCATTTAAGAAGAAAATAACATCCCTTACCTCGAAAGAATAGTACTTCTGGTTGGAATACTGAATATAGTGGTGAAGTGAACTTGCACCGTATAACAACACTCAAAGTATCAAAATACTCACAAGAATACTCTCAATATATCGAGAGAGAAAGAGAGAGAAGATTTCAGTTTCTGGTGTGATTTTCAATTCAAACCTAAGCACCCTATTTATAGGAAAATGCTTAGAACACCAAAGCAGAAAATTTAATATAATATTAATATATTATATATAAATTCCTACGCCAACCTTTGAATGCTGGAATCCCACATGTTTAACAACAAAATGAGCCCACCAACTTGTTAAAAACGTTTTTGTTGATATAAATAATTAAAACTTTCAAAAATCAATTATTTTAGAACCTCGGAACTTCAATAATTCATAATAAATAGCCCTTTTATCAGAAAATTTTGAACCTCATGTCCTTTTCATAGGAAATTTCATTATCTACAACTTTGCAGAAGAAAGTTTTTCCAAATTCCAAACAGAAATTGACCAAAATCCACAAACGGACGATTTTACAGGCTATAATTAAATTTCAGTCAAGAAATGGGGTCCACCGACACACAAAATATGTGTTAATCATTTAATGCAACAAAAATACTCTTCCTTCTCATATACTCATATATCCCACATTCATTGTAACAATATCACCATTATTATATTATTAAAATATAATAATATATTTAAATGAATTATTTTATCAGAAAAAGGTTAAATTTTTAATTTTTAACAATTGTCACATTAAAATTTTCTCCATCTATATCCACATAAAATCAATATTTTTCTCATCATATAAATTAATAATTAATTATTCACAAATAATATTACGTAATCACAATCCGATAACCAGCTGCTCCAGTTCGAGAAGGGGCTTTCCAATAAGGATTTCTCCTTCTTGGCGCCAAGAATTAGGTGACCAAACCTCTCCTTAAAGTGGAACTTTCTAGACATTACCAATAATGTTATCTAATAATATTATTCGGATAATATGAATTATTGCTCGAATAATAGAAAATATTGTGTAAGTGACAATTATTGAAACAATAAGTAATATAAAATATCAACGTAACAATTATTGAATCAATAAAATAAAATATTGAGCAATAAATTATTGTAACAATTATTGAGTAGTGCCTTCTTACGTAAGAATCAATAATTGGTGCAATACAGGTGTCTTCTTATGTTTTAACCACCGAGTATTTCAACAATATAATGATAATAACAACGCCAATTATTTATAAACAACTTATTTTTGTCGTTTTTTTCATCCAATCGCTTTCGTTATGGGGCCCACACAAAGATCAACGTCGTCAGCATTTAATATTCTCCGACAATGAAGAATATTCCACGACCAAACGAATTTCCCCGACAACAATGAATATTTTATAACCACTTGCTTATTTGAAATATTTGCGTATTTTACTCATAACTAACCACATTAATCAAATCAACCCTTACTATTTCAAAATAATAAATAGAGGAAATTAAATTTCATTTATTAATAATTTGGGGACTTACATTAACTATACATTAGATCAACTCAATAAGATCAACCTAACATATTTAATCCTTCTATTATAAGTCCTTGTACAACATAATATTATTAATTAAGTACTTTACAAAATTTACTGGTACAAATATACATTAATCATCAAATCTGTAAGATCCCAAATAATTAATAAATGAAATTTAATTTCCTCTAATTATTATTTTGAAATAATAAGGGTTGATGTGATTAATGTGGATAATTCTGAATAAAATCATACGCAAATATTTCAAAATAAGCAAGTGGTTATAAAATATTCATTGTTGTTGGGAATATTCGTTTTGGTCGTGGAATATTCGTTATTTACGGCAAGCAACCATGTGTGGGCCCCATAACTAAAAGCGATTGGAGGAAGAAAATGACAAATATAAGTTGTTTAAAAATAATCTACAGAAGTTGTTTATTCTGATTTTAATTGTTGAATACCCGGTGGTTAAAACACGAATATCTGCCGTTGTTGAATCGGTAGACACTTTGTATTGCACCAATTATTGACTTTACGTAAGAAGGCACTACTCAATAATGGTTACAATAATTATCGCTCGAAGTTTTTATTATATTGATTCAATAATTGTCATATTGATATTTTATATTGTTGTTGTTTTAATAATTGTCATTACACAAGATTTTTTCATTGTCGAAACAATAATTCATATTATCTCGAGTAATATTATTAGATAACATTATTGGCAATGTCTAGAAAGTTCTGCCTAAGGAGAGGTTTGGTCACCTAATCAAGCGCTGAAGTAAGAGAAATTCTTATCGGAAAGCCCTCTTCCCTGAACCTACCTGCAGTCATCAATATTGTGATTCTCATAATATTATTTGTGAATAATTAATTATTGATTCATATGATGAGAAAAATATTGATTTTATGTAGATATAGATGGAGAAAATTTTAATGTGACAATTGTTGAAAATTGAAATTTTATCTTTTTCCGATAAAATAATTCATTTAAATATATATTATTATATTTTAATAATATAATAATGGTGATATTTTTACAACGAATGTGGGATATATGAGTATATACGAGGAGGAAGAGTATTTTTGTTGCAATAAATGTTTAAAACATGTTAAACATGTCTGTGGACCCCATTTATCGAATCAAATTTGATTATAAATTCTAAAATCATCCGTTTGTGGATTTCGGTCAATTTCTGTTGGAAATTTGGAAAACTTTTCTTCTGTAAAGTTGTAGAGAATTGAATTTTCTATAAAACTCATGAGATTCGAATTTTCTGATAAAAGGGCTATTTATTGTGAATTATTGAAGTTCAAGTTCAAATAATTAATTTTTGGAAGTTTAAATTATTTTAAATTAGAAAAACGTTTTTTATTTTCTTCTAGAAGGTTGGCATGTGTGAATTGCTGAGATTCAGATTTCAAAGAATACGATAATATTTTTATAAATATTAATATTTTATTAAATTTTCTACTTTTTGGTGTTCTAAAGCGATTTCCTATAAATAAAAGCTTGTTAGAATTGAAAATCACACCGTAAATCAAGTTTTCTCTCTCTATATTATCGAGCGTATTCTTGTGAGTATTTTGAGTATACTTTGAGTATTGCTATACTGGTGAAAGTTCAAGTCATAGCCTATATCCTGTTTTCAACTTGAAGACTTGTCTTTCGAGGTAAGGGATGTTATTTTCTTCTCAAATGATATTATTTCTTCAATATCATTATCTTTGAAATATTGGTTGAAACTTTTATCAAATTTGGAACTTTTTCATGTTGGGGTTACTTATTCATGAGTTCTTATTCACGAGTTACTATTCATGAGTTCTTATTCACGAGTTACTATTCACGAGTACTATTCACGAAGCGTGATGATGTTTTTTTGAAAATTTCTATCTTTTGGTGTCGAATTACTATTCACGATACTAAGACTATTCACGATATCTTGCACTATTCACGAATACAAACTATTCACCTAAAAATGAAATTTCTTCTTTTTGTCCAAAATATCTATTATGGATACTAAACTTTGATTGTATCCATGTTTTGATCATTCTTGAATTTTACACCACTATGATTATTTTTGAGGTATTTTTGGACGTGGATAAAACAAAGTACTAATCCTTAATCCTTGTCATTTTGATTCAATCGGATTCGCTTTTTTAAAAAATATTTTCATCATCCTCGCCTTAAATGATGATATTATTGAATATCTTTGGCCCGTAGTGCAAAGATGAATGATTTATGATGAATATCTTTGGCCAAGAAAGGCAAAGATGAATGATTTCGATGAATATCTTTGGCCCGTAGTGCAAAAGATGAATGATTTCGATGAATATCTTTGGCCCATAGTGCAAAGATGAACAGTGTTTAGATGAACATGACCAATCGGTGAATGTCCTCGGCTCAGTAGTGCAAGGATGAATATTTGATCCCGATATATATTGATTGATGTTACAGGATAAAAATAGATTTATGAACTTTAAAATTCATACATAGAAGATAGTAGTTTGCATTCTCTACTTAACTCTTCTAATGAATTATTATTTCATTGCGAATATTGATTTAAAACTTGTTGTCTATTGTATTCTATTATATTTTTCCTCGTTGAAGACTAACGATAATTTTGTTGTATATTATCTTAGTCATAATATTCTTTCTTGGGCTAGTCGAGCTCACCCTTTTTTCCTTTTTGTTCCATTTTTCTTCTCGTGAGGCGAGAATATAAAGCAAAGACGCAGCCTGGGTATGGAATGAAAGTTCTAGGAGAGTTGTTTAGTAGTCCTCACCATTGTTGTAAAATAATGTATCAATAATTATGATGAGGATTTATTTGTATGTGGATATTGTCTAGATGGCAATATCTCAGTATTTAAACTCACAGCTTTTACTATTGTAATAATAAAGTTGTAGTTGTTTCGCATCTGCAGTATATGACAACTCGTAATGGGGATGTAGACCTATTTTGGGGTGTCACGGTTGGTATCGTAGCTTAGGGATATGATCTCTGGCGAGATCGGGAATAGAACTAGGAGGGAGAGACGAGTAAATCCTTTCTTTAGTGTGTCCTACCTAAGCTTATTTGTTAGTTGGTTAAGATATAGGGATATTATGTGATATATTGATTTCCTTAATTAACCCTTGTTTTATGACAAGATTTGAGAATGTCGACTAAGAATATTAATAAATGGAGTGAATGAGACCGTGGAGATGCTCTCAGTCTTTACCAACGAGGAGAACGTCAACAGTCGACAATGTACCTCCCGTAAACAACACCAATCGAAAGCGAAAGATGGTAAACGACGGATGTTTAGAAGCTTTTTGCGCTTCATGCAAAATCGCATTTAGGACACTCGTGTTCAAAACATAGGAGGAAATGATAGCAATTCACGGGTTGTCACAAATGCCCAGCGAGCTCAAAGAGTCAGGACCACCGAATTTAAGGAAAGCCGATCCGATCATGGCGTAAACATGGGTCAAGCAAATTACCAAGATATTCGATGTCTTGGGATGCACAGAGAGAACAGAAGGTTCCATTCGCCACCTTTATGTTCCGTGGCGAGGCGACTATCGGTGGGGAGTCTGAAGCGTACATCCATCCAAATTTCAAGCCAAAGATGTCTTCGGGAGACGTTTGAAACTATTTAATGACAAATACTTTCCCGAAAGTGTTCGGCTATATGAAGGAAGTGGAGTTTATTAGACCGAGCGAGAACAACATGACGGTGTCTCAAAGACGAGGTGAAATTTGCAGAGTTATCCAGTGTTTGCACCTCATTTGGTGGAGAATGAGGAACGATGACGCGGATGTTTCGAGAGGTTTGAAACCTCGGCATACGCCAAGATCTCATCTCTCATAAATTTTCTCTAATCGATGTGTTGTTAATGTGGCTCAATTGTTAGAGCGAGATAACGAAAGACGGCCAACCGAGGTACCACAATCGAGGATCATACTTAGAGATAGCGATCAACAAAACAACAATAATCAATGGAGAAAGAAAAAGGCGACAAAAATGGTAACCACTCCGGTGGTAATCATGGCCATGAAAATAGAAGAAGCGAGCCAGAGGAGATTTTAAAAAGAGGAGATTCAACAACGACCATGTGAAGACGATAAAGTACAAGAAGAATCGGGTTCCAAGGAGGAGAACGACCACCGGTATATGCTATAAATGCGAAAAGAGGACATATCACCAAACCGCCTACAAGCAGCCGGTGTATGCTATAATTGTGGAAAGGAAGGACATATCGCCGAGATTGCATTTGAGAATAAAACCTAGTTCAATGGGACGGTGACTCAAAAGATCGTCCCGTAAAAGTCAAAGTCAACGGTTCTTGGAAGAGCGTTTGTTGTGACTGGTCAAAATGCGAGGAACCCAAACGAGGTGATCACGGGTAAGCTATTTATAAATTCTTGTGAAGTTTATACTTTACTAGATACCGGTGCTACCCATTCATTTATCTCTCCTGCTTGTGCTCAACGTTTAAACTTGACTCCGGAGAAATTAGACTTTGACTTATCTGTGGAAACTCCGTTAGAGAAACTTTCATCACATCCACTCGCTTATAAATCTTGTCTAATCCATGTTGGCACCCTTATCTTACCATTGACCTTATCTCTTTAAAGATACTTGCTTTTGATGTGATTTTAGGGATTGATTGGTTAACTACTCATCATGCCAAAATTGATTGTTTTCGTAAGGTTGTTAGCTTTTCATATTCCTAAACAACTCCGTTGTTCAATTCAAGCAACTAAACCATTAAAATCAATCATCGCTATATCTAATCATAAAGCTATTCGCTTATTAAAAAGCGGATGTCAAGCTTTCTTAGCCCATGTTATGGATTTGAATAAAGACACGTCAAAATTGAATAATATTCTGTTGTTATTAACTTTCCGACGATTTCTGAAGAACTTCCCTGGCCTACCCCGTAACGTGAAGTTGAATTCTTTATCGACCTTGAACCGGTACAAAGCCCATTTCTAAAACCCCATATCGAATGGCTCCTATTGAACTTCAGAGTTAAAGGTCCAACTACGTGAGTTGTTGGACATTGGTTTCATTCGTCCCCAAGACATCTCCTCGGGGTGCTCCTGCTTTATTTGTAAAGAAAAAAGATGGGAGTATGCGACTTTGTATTGACTATCGGAATTGAACCATGTCACTATCAAGAATAGGTATCATCTACCTCGTATTGATGACTTGTTTGACCAAATTGCAAGGAGCACAATTCTTTTCAAAAATCGATCTTCGCTTCGGATATCATCAAATTGAAGATTAGAATCGAGGATATTCCAAAGATCGCCTTAGAACTTCAGATGACGGCATTATGAATTCTTAGTTATGTCTTTCGGATTGACTAATGCTCCTGCGGCTTTCATGGATATGATGAACCGAGTATTCAAAGAGTATTTGGATCGATTCGTTGTTGTCTTTATTGATGACATCCTCATATATTCCAAAAGCCGTGAAGATCATGAGCACCATTTGTTTTGGTACTCCAAAGGCTTCGTGAAAACAAGCTTTATGCCAAGTTAAAGAAATACGAGTTCGCTTGAGGAAGTAGCATTTCTTGGGCATGTGGTGTCAAAACATGGAGTATCTGAATTGACCCGCCAAGATTGAAGCAATACAAAGTTGGAGCAACCAAGTTTGTGGATCAAGACGAGCTTTTTGGGCTTAATGGTTATTATCGGAGATTCGTGGAAGGGTTTTCTCGAATCGCTACTCCGCTAACTCATCTAACTCTCGGAAGGATACAAAATTCGTTTGGGCGAAGAGTGCGAGAAGAGTTTCCAAGAGCTTAAAAGGAGACTTATTTCTAAGACTGTTTCTAACAATACCATCCGGTTCGGATGGATTTGTTATCTCACAAATGATGCTTCGCAAAGGGTTAGGATGTGTTCTCATGCAACGTGGGAAAGTCATAGCCTATGCCTCACGATAACTTAAAGAATATGAGAGGAATTATCCTACTCATGATCTAGAGTCAAGCGGCAATGTTTTTTCGCTAAAGATCCGGAGGCACTATCTATATGGAGAGAAAGTGGAGATATATTCGGACCATAAAAAAGCTTAAATATTTCTTCACTCAAAAGAACTTAACATGCGCGGCAAATGACGTTGGCTCGAGCTATTGAAAGACTACGACCACACTATTCAATACCATCCTGGAAAAGCGAACGTGGTAAATGACGCGTTGAGTAGAAGATCATATGCGAGAACGAGTGTGCGATGATGTCAAATAACGCGACAGAGCCAACTTTAATAGAAAAGTTAAGGTTGCTCAAGCCACCAATCCGAGTCGATGCATATGAAGAAGAAAGTACAAGAAGGAGCTATTCCGGAAGCGAGAATTGATGAAGAAGGAATACTTCGAGTCCACTCCAGACTTTGTGTTCCTAACGATTCTGATTTGAAGTACAAGATTATGATGGAGGCACACAATACACCATTTGCAATCCATCCGAGAAGTACTAAAATGTATCGTGATCTTCGACATACATTTTGGTGGAATAATATGAAGAGAGAGATTGCAAAGTTTATCTCAACATGTTTAACTTGTCAACGTGTAAAGGCGGAGCATCAAGTGCCTAAGGGACCATTGCAACCACTTGAGATTCCGAAATGGAAGTGGGAACACATTACCATGGATTTCACATGGACTTCCACGGTTTCTCAAGGCATAAATGCTATTTGGGTTATTGTTGATAGATTAACCAAGTCTCCGCTCATTTCTTGCCAATACGGAGACTTATTCCTTGAACGCTTCTTGCTCAAATGTACGTAAATGAGATTGTGAGATTGCATGGCATGCCAAGATCCATAGTTTTGATCGTGACCCAAGATTCACTTCAAGATTTTGGGTTAGCTTGCAAAAAAGCTATGGGTACGGATTTAAGATTCGATTCGGCATACCATCCTCAAACGGACGGACAATCGAGAGGACTATTCAAACTCTTGAAGATTTATTAAGACTCGTGTCCTAGACTTCAAGGCGGTTGGGATAAGTATTTACCATTGGTGGAATTTTCCTACAACAACAGTTATCGAGCAAGTATAGGTGTGGCCCCATTCAAGCATTATATGGACGAAAGTGTCGCTTCCAATATGTTGGGATGAGGTGGGTGAAGCAACATTGTTGGGACCCGAAGTTAAGACGTATGACTCACCGAAAAGATCCAAATGATTCGACAACGATACAAACAAAGCACAAGATCGACAAAAAAGAGTTATCACGGATCTTCATCGAAAGGACGTGGAATTTAGTATAGGGGATCATGTATTGTCATGCGAGTTGCTTCATGGAAGGAGTTACAAGATTTGGGAAGAGAGGAAAGCTCAATCCACGATTTATTGGTCCATTTCAAATTCTTGACCGAGTAGGAAATGTAGCCTATAGACTCGCGTTACCTCCAAGTATGTCTCGTGTTCATAATATGTTTCACATATATGTACTTCGTAAATATGTGAAAGACCCGAATCACGTTATTGAGTTAGAACCGGACGAGATAGCCGAAGACTTAACGTATGAGGAAGTACCTGTCAAGATCTTGGATAGGAAGGAGCATGTCCTACGCACGAAGGTCATACCACAAGTTAAAGTCTTGTGGAGAAACCATGCTATATAGGAAATGACACGGGGAGTTGGAAACGAAATGAAAGCGAGGTATCCTCATCTTTTCAAACACCAGTATCGTCACGTCCAATTTCGAGGACGAAATTTCATAAGGAGGGAGGTTGTAAGATCCCAAATAATTAATAAATGAAATTTAATTTCCTCTAATTATTATTTTGAAATAATAAGGGTTGATGTGATTAATGTGGATAATTCACGGGTAAAATACGCAAATATTTCAAAATAAGCAAGTGGTTATATAAAATATTCATTGTTGTTTGGGAATATTCGCTTTAGTCGTGGAATATATTAAATGCGACGGCCAGTAAACCCAATATGTGGGCCCCATAACGTAAAAGCGATTGGAGGAAGAAAATGACAAATATAAGTTGTTTAAAAATAACAGGCGTAGTTGTTACCGCTTTACCTTTGTTGGAATACCCGTGGTTAAAACACGATGTCTACGCGTTGTTGAATCGGAAGACACTGCAGTATTGCACCAATTATTGACTCTTACGTAAGAAGGCACTACTCAATAATGGTTACGAATTACCGCTCAGGTGTTTTATTATATTGATTCAATAATTGTTGCGTTGATATTTTATATTGTTTGTTGTTTTAATAATTGTCATTACACAAGATTTTTTTTCATTGTCGAAACAATAATTCATATTATCTCGAGTAATATTATTAGATAACATTATTGGCAATGTCTAGAAAGTTACATCTAAGGAGAGGTTTGGTCACCTAATTGCATTGCCAAGAAGGAGAAATTCTTATTGAAAGCCCTCTTTCCTTAGAACCTTTTGGTTGTCGAATATTGTGATTCTGTAATATTATTTGTGAATAATTAATTATTGATTCATATGATGAGAAAAATATTGATTTTATGTAGATATAGATGGAGAAAATTTTTAATGTGACAATTGTTGAAAATTGAAATTTTATCTTTTACGATAAAATAATTCATTTAAATATATATTATTATATTTTAATAATATATAATAATGGTGATATTTTTACAACGAATGTGGGATATATGAGTATACGAGGAGGAAGAGTATTTTTGTTGCAATAAATGTTTAAAACATGTTAAACATGTCGGTGGACCCCATTTATTGACTGAAATTTGATTATAGCCTCTAAAATCATCCGTTTGTGAATTTCGGTCAATTTCTGTTGGAAATTTGGAAAAACTTTCTTCTGTAAAGTTGTAGAGAATTGAATTTTCTATAAAAACTCGCGAGATTCGAATTTTCTGATAAAAGGGCTATTTATTGTGAATTATTGAAGTTCCGAAGCTCCGAAATAATTAATTTTTGGAAGTTTAAATTATTTTAAATTAGAAAAACGTTTTTTTATTTTCTTCTAGAAGGTTGGCATGTGTGAATTCTTTGAGATTCAGATTTCAAAGAATACGTATAATATTTTTATAAATATTAATATTTTATTAAATTTTCTGCTTTGGTGTTCTAAGCGATTTCCTATAAATAGTCTTGGGTTAGAATTGAAAATCACACGAAGCTGAAGTTTTCTCTCTATATTATCGAGTTTATTCTTGTGAGTATTTTGAGTATACTTTGAGTATTGCTATACGGTGAAAGTTCAAGTCATAGCCTATATCCTGTGTTTCAACTAGAAATCTTGTCTTTCGAGGTAAGGGATGTTATTTTCTTCTCAAATGATATTATTTCTTCAATATCATTATCTTTGAAATATTGGTTGAAACTTTTTATCAAATTTGGAACTTTTTCATGTATGGGTTCTTATTCATGAGTTCTTATTCACGATTCTTATTCATGAGTTACTTATTCACGAAGTTCTTATTCACGAGTACTATTCATGAAGCGTGATGATGTTTTTTGTGAAATTTCTATCTTTTGGTGTCGAATTACTATTCACGATACTCTGACTATTCACGTATACTGACCTATTCACGAATCAAACCTTATTCACCGAAAAATGAAATTTCTTCTTTTTGTCCAAAATATCTATTATGGATACTAGCTTTGATTGTATCCATGTTTTGATCATTCTTGAATTTTACACCACTATGATTATTTTTGAGGTATTTTTGGGCGTGGATAAAACAAAGTACGAATCCTTAATCCTTGTCATTTTGATTCAATTGGATTCGCTTTTTTAAAAAATATTTTCATCATCCTCGGTCTTAAATGATGATATTATTGAATATCTTTGGCTCAGAGTGCAAAGATGAATGATTTATGATGAATATCTTTGGCGATGAGTGCAAAATGAATGATTTCGATGAATATCTTTGGCCCATAGTGCAAAGATGAACAGGTGTTTAGATGAACATGACCAATCGGTGAATGTCCTTGGCTTTGTAGTGCAAGGATGAATATTTGATCCCGGATATATATTGATTGATGTTCTGAGGATAAAATAGATTTATGAACTTTAAAATTCATACATAGAAGATAGTAGTTTGCATTCTCTACTTAACTCTTCTAATGAATTATTATTTCACACTGTGAATATTGATTTAAAACTTGTTGTCTATTGTATTCTATTATATTTTTCCTGTTGAAGACTAACGATAATTTTGTTGTATATTATCTTAGTCATAATATTCTTTTTATTGGGCTAGTCGAGCTCACCCTTTTCCTTTTTGTTCCATTTTTCTTCTCGGGAGGCGAGAATATAGCAAAGTGCGAAGTGGGGTATGGAATGAAAGTTCTAGGGAGAGTTGTTTAGTAGTCCTCACCATTGTTGTAAAATAATGTATCAATAATTATGATGAGGATTTATTTGTATGTGGATATTGTCTAGATGGCAATATCTGTATTTAAACTCACAGTTTTACTATTGTAATAATAAAGTTGTAGTTGTTTCTGTACCGTGTATTGACAACTCAGAATGGGGGATGTAGACCTATTTTGGGGGTGTCACAAAATCACATTCATTATCAAATCAAATATGCACACTAACAAAATTGATTATCTATTATCGATGTCCTGTACTAATCAGTTGAAACTGCTTGTTTGTTTTATTTTACACCGATTTTTTCTAGATTTTACTCAACTTCATTCATAGAAAAAAATTAATAACATTACAATGAATTTATTTTTTAAAAATTAAAGTATTTATATATATATATATGTGTGTGTGTGTGTGTGTGAAAGTCTCATGGGTCAGCCCAGCCCATTGTGGGACCATGATCCTCATTTTTTGAGCCCAACAAAAAGTGAGCCTTTTTAGCCCAGCCTATTTTTGTTCAAGCCCAGCCATGGGCCAGTCTATTTGGGCAGGCCCAACCCATTTGACAGGTCTGTCAGCCAACATTCTTGTTGGAGCTGAATAATGTCATAAAAAAAAAGGAAGAATTACATATATTAGTACTTTTTTAGAAATAATTACAAAAATCATACACATATAAAATAATTACAAAAATATTACACTTTTTCATATTTATTTACAATAATAGTGCAATTAGGATTCCTTAATTTAAGGGATTAGTATTAATGGGCTGATATGGCAAATCTGGTGATTTCTTTTAAACGCGTGAAATCTTCTTCTTCTTCTTCTTCTTCCTTCTTTTTCTCCCAACTCCCATATCCTTTGTTATGATATTTCTCTCTCTAAAATCTTCTTCTTCTTCTTATTCTTCTTCTTCTTCTCTCTACCTTTATTATTTCTCTCTCCTCTCTTGAAGCCACTCGTCACAATCGGATTGAATCTACTTCTTCGATTTATGGAACCGCCTTTTTTTGGAACCTACCATGCGATATACATATGGTTGAAGTGATATTGTCATACTATGAGTCTTTAAATCTCTGGCGACATTCTGCTCGATACCAAATTGGCGAGCTTTAAACTTGCATATTGTCAAAGAGATGGCAAGCATCATCGGGGCAACTCTTCCCCATCCGAATTTGTACAAATATAATTTTGGGAGTTATACTAAATTTTCCTTTTTTCGAGTACTTTGATTTTGTTGGATATTCATAACAATTTGTTATGATTTGTGAGTCTGTAATGTTTGTGAGTCTGTAATGTTTATTGGAGTTTATGTAAACCGGGTTGGATATACTGAGTTGTTTCATTTTGGTTATCATTATTAAAACTTGTTCGTTACTTTAATATAACTATTTGGTTACTTTTTATTATGTTTTGATTCTTTGTTATCTTATGGTTTGGCTACTATTATTATGCCCTCGATGTGGGATTTTGGTTACTTTTATTTTTTTATTACGGTTAATATATAATTGTTTAGTATACATGGATTGCTCGAATCGAGTTTTATTACATGATATTTCTTTTTGGTTACCATTAAAACTTGTTCTGTTACTTATCATATAATTATGTGGTTCTTGTTTTATTATGTTACATTATAGTTCTACTTGTTATTTAATGGTTTTTGACTACTATTATTGTACAATCAATGAGGTATTTTAGTTATTATTTATTGTTTCTTTTAAGTTGTGTTTGCTACATTGTTTGAGATGTACGCTTAGTAACCAAATATGTATATAAAGGTAACCAACTATTATTTTGATAGTAACCACGAGTTACAAGCTTGTTTCGGGACATATATCAAATGTGAAGTGTACATGTCATAGTATAATTGGGTTGCCTTAAACAAACAATATCACCTTCATTACATGATCTTTTGGATACACAGTGTCAATTTTATGTTTGTTTTGGTTACCATTAAAACATATTATGGTTACTTTATTATGAAACTATTTGGTTACTTATTTATTATATTTGTTTTCTTTGTTATTTAATGGTTTTTGACTACTATTATTGTACAATCAATGAGGTATTTTAGTTATTATTTATTGTATCTTTTAAGTTGTGTTGGATACATTGTTTGAGATGTACACGAGTTGGTAACCAAATATGTATATAAAGGTAACTAACTATTGTTTTGATAGTAACGAGAGAGTTACAATCTTGTTTCGGGACATATATCAATTGTGAAATGTATATGTCATAGTATAATTGGGTTTCTAAACAAACAATATCACATTCATTACTGATGATCTTTGGATACATGTGTTGTTTTATGTTTTGGTTACCATTAAAACATATTATGGTTACTATTATGTAACTATTTGGTTACTTATTTATTATATTTGTTTTATCGTTATTTAATTGTGTTTGACTACTATTATCAGTACAATCAAATGAGGAGTTATTATAAGGGTAACCATTTTAGTTTTTGTTAGTAACCAAATAATTAAAAACTTATATCGAGCATGTTATCAAGTGCTTAATGTACATGTGAGGGTTCCCATTTATCTAGTGATGGATACTTTTAAATTACATAGTTATAAAAGCTATTTGGAAATGGTCTATGCCAACAGTAACTAAATATGAATATAGAGTAACCATTTTATTTTAGATGGATAACCAAATTTACATAAAAATATTTCGAAACAGCTACCAATTGTTCAATGTATATGTTTACTTTATATTGATAACTCATGATAGAATCAAAATTAAAATATTAATCAACATCAATTTTGGTTCTCAATTAACCATCAAAAATGTTACCAACCATGTGGTTAATAGTTACTAGCGATAAACAATTATATATTCCTCAGAAACAATTAAATTTGTTGTATTGGTTCTTTGTCAATAGCCATTGTCTAACAACCTGAATAAACATTGTAAAGTAACCAAATCAATATTAGGCAAAAGAACAAATTACATAATCTTAGTAACGAAAAATAAACCAAATTTTTACATGCAATTTTGAAGGCCTAAATGATGGAATTCGACCAAAAAACCTGCGGTTCACCAAAGAAAGTCGGTGACTTTTAATCGTTGACCCGTTTCCAATGAAATTAGGCTCACGAAAATGCCAAAATCGACACTCAAAACTTGATGAAAAATTGTCAAATTGTCACCGCAACCAAATAAACATTATATCAGTAACCAATTAAATAGTATACAACAACCAATATATATAATCAGATTAGCGAATTGTATGAAGGTAACCAATGTATTCAATGAGTAACCACCAATATAAAAGAAACAATTATAAAACCCGAATAACAATATAAAGTAACCAAATAAACACCTTACAAAGATCTAAATACATATTATACAAAGAACCAAGATATATGTAATTAGTAGCCAAGATTATAAAAAATATTTTTACATTCATTTTACAACCAAAATAATCAAGAAATGACTTTGTTACAAATTAAAGACTAACATATGTATGAAGGTACCTACCAATGTAGTTAATTAAGTAACCATCAATATAAAATAATCACTATAAAACACACAGAATATAATGCAAGAACCATGATAATATTACACGAAGAACCAAGTCAAAGATTATATATACTAACCAAATCCAAATTAGACAAGAACTTGACATATATTTACTTAGTATACACAAGATAAATACATTATGCATTGCATTTTTTATAGTAAAAACAACCAAAGATAATTTGTTTGTTACCAACTAAAGGCAAACTTTTGTAAGAATGTAACCAATGTAGCTAACAAGTAACCATTAATATAAAAAACATAAGTAGAAGTGTACATTAATATGCTTGAAAGAACCAATATTACAAAGAACCAATTAATCATTACAAATAATTAAGTTTGCATTAGTCAAGAACAAGTCAACATTAGTTAGTAACCAAGTCAAAGACTATAATTTTACAAAGTAACCAAGTCAAGATTAACGATTGTATATAGGTAACCAATATATATAATCAGATTAACGATTGTATAAAGGTAACCAATGTAGTCAATAAGTAACCACCAATATAAAAGAAACAATTATAAACTACAATAACATTATACAAGAACCAAATAAACACCTTACAAAGATCTAAATACATATTAGTGAAGAACCAATATATATGGTAATATTATTGTTAGCTTATGGTCCAGAAAGTAACTTGACTCAATGTCGACAAGAACTAAACTACATAATGTTAAGAACTTAACATGAACTGGGGGTAATATTATGCAATAACCATTACAAATTTACACAAGAACTAAGTCAAACATTATATACTAACCAAATTGATTAGACGGTAAACAACAGTTGCGAGAACCAATATATATGGTAATATTATCATAGCTTATAGTCCGTAAAAGTAACCACCAATATAAAAGAAACAATTATAAACCACAATAACATTATACAATAACCAAATAAACACCTTACAACATCTAAATACATATTGAGATAAAGAACTAATATATATGGTAATATTATTTGTTAGCTTATGGTGCTAGAAAAGTAACCATCACAATGTCGACAAGAACTAAAACTACATAATGTTAGTAACGAACATGAACTGGGGGTAACATTATGCAAAGAACTATCATTGCAATTTTACACAAAGAACTAAGTTAGCATTATATTCTAACCAAATCCAGATTAGACGGTAAACTAACAAATTGCGGAAGGTAACCAATGTATTTAATAAGTAATCATTAATATAAAAATATCAATAGAATAAACTTTAAAATTATAAAGCAAGCATATAAACATTATACAACAACCAAATCAATAGTAAACAATAACCAATTTATATGTGTTTAGTAACCAAAGTATAAAACATATTTTAAAATGCATTTTACATTCAACATTATACATTAATCATGACAACATTATACAGTAACCAAATCCATTTTAGATTGTAACCAACACATATTTATTTAGTAACCACAAGATAAATACATTACAGATTGCATTTTTATAGTAAAAATAACCGTAATAATTTATTTGTTACCAACTAAAGACAAGCTTTTGTAAGAATGTAACTAATGTTGATAATAAGTAACCATTAATATAAAAAACATAAATAGAAAGTGTACATTAATATGCTTCAAAGAACCAATATTACAAAGAACCAATTAATCTTTACGAGAATTAAGTTTGCATTAGTCAAGAACTCAAGTCGAAATTAATCAAGAATCAAGTCAAAGATTAGTCACTAAATAATTTTACTGAGTAACCAAATCAACACTATAATTTTACACGATAACTAAGTCAAAGATTAATCAAGAACCATTATAGTTTTATACGATAAGTTAAGTCAACATTAATCGAATCAAAATAATGTTACATAAGAAACCAAGTCGAAGATTAATCAAGAACAATTCAACATTAATTAGTAATATTGTGCGATAACCAAGACAACATTAGATAAGAACTAAGACAATGAATAGACAGGTTTAATGTTATACAAGAACCAAGATGAGAATAATAACAAGAATCAAGACAACATTAGACAAGAACCAATTTTATAACCTTAGTAACCATAATATACAACATTTTTCAAATACATTTTGCAATCAAAACATTCATTATTCTTCTTGTGTGACCATTTTAAGTGCAAAAACTTAAGAAAGGTAACCAATATAGTAATTCGTAGTAGAATATAGGTAACTATATGATTCTAAATTTTAAACTCACATACCTCAAAGATTTTGTATCGAAGGTAATGTTGATCTTGTATTCAACAATCACCGCGAGATTTAGTTCTTCGAACTTGAAGGCGTTGTTGATTTTGTATCTATTTTTCGATCTTAGAGATGCGTCATGACAGGAGGCTTCGTCTTCTCCGATTCTGAGTTTAGTCGCGACGGGAGGCTTCGTCTTCTTCGATATCGAGTTGTGTCGCGACGAGAAGATCTTGTCTTCTCCGATTGATTTAAGCGTTGATCATCCTTCTCCGATTGATTTTGTCTTCTCCGATTGATTTTCTCAATTGCTTGAATTTAGGTGAGGTTGGTTACAAATATGAAAGGAAAATAACTGACGTGTGGGAGTTAATGATACGTGATTTTAGGAATTGTAATATATTGGGTTGTTTTATTTTTGTAATTATGTTGTGTGTGTTTTATTTTTGTAAATACTTTCTAATTGTTGTATATTAGTGTTAAGGACCCTAAAAAAAAATATGGATAATGAGGAGAATTTCAACACTAACTTAAAATTTGTATTACATCCATTTTGTACAATTTAGCATCATGACACAAAAAATTAAAAAACTTTTTTTGGGTTAGAATTAAGACTTGAAAAATAAGGTGAAAAACAAAGACTAAAACATTAAATCAGATAAAAATATACTCAAAATATAAAAAATTAATATTAGCGTTGGACTTGGTCTAAGATCGAAGGGCTTTCAATTATCTGATCAAAACATGTGCTTTACCAAAATAATGAATTATTGTGTAAGGGGGTGTTTGGGATTGCTGTCAAAGCTGCACATAATTTGTTTTTAAAAAATAAAAAATATTTGATAATTTAATTTTTAAATTGTTTATAATTATTTTTTGAAAATAATTAGAAACTCTAAAATAGAGTTTTTGATTATTCGTTAAATCTAATAATTACGTTTGACCAAATATATTACTAATTTATCCCTAATTATTTTAGTAATTTCATCAAGTATTCATCTTTACTTTTTAATAATTTACGGCTCGAAATAAGTAATTAAGAAGTTTTATTATACCGAACACTTTTTACTAATTTAAGTATTTTTTTTACTTTTAAAATTGATTATAAGCAATCAAAATCACTAGCTAATTCCCAAACTTATGTCTCTAGACTGGCACTTACTTTTCTTGTCAATTGTTTTCGAGTCGGTGCCGGAGTAGCAAAGGTCCAGTGAGTTACATATAATTGGATTAATTTTCACCAACTTGACTTATATTTTAATGTTAATTACGTAATTTATTTATATTTACAAGATATTAATCCAGTTGAATACGAAATAATGTGTTTGATTATTAATGTTTGTCTAAAACATTTGAATATGTATATTTTTTTTTTATAGATATTTAGGGACATTAAATGTTAGTGCCTTAAAATGGTCTAGGTTTTAAAAAACAAAAAAAATAAATCGAGATTTAAAGTGCATTGAAACCTAAATCTTGTAATTAATAGTAATATTTATATACTTTACAATTCTTCTAATTTCATAATTATATTATTTAAAATTAAATATATTTATATCAATTATTAACTTCAAAAAATCAGTGTTAATTCTATTTTTTAAAATGGAAGGAGGATTATGTTGGAATATTTTACATGAATTTCACATTTGATAAATTTAAGAATATAAATGTATTAATAAGTATAATAAAATTTTAAATTAATAGGTTAATTTTTTAAATAAAAAAATAATTTAATATATTTATCGAGCCGTTGTACACAAATATCGGTATGAACTAGATCATACAATTCCCTCACACATTAACCATTAATTTATATATTTTGTATAAATGAAGTCTTTACCTCTTTCTACGTCTTTTCTCATATCCAAAAAGAAGTGACTCTTAAGTCAAGAATCAAAGAACACGTATTTTCCCTAAAATGGTCAACCTAATCTGTAGTCAAGATTTCGTTTGTGTTTATGCTGGCGATCATTTACAAGTGTACTCTATGCACTTTAAAAGTAATTAATTAAAGCATTTTGTCTCCCTCCATTAAGTAATAGGAAATTAAACTTCTTTAGGAAATCATAATCAAGAATGTGACAAAATCAAGAAAATTGACTCATTTAAAATAAATGAATAAGAAAGCATAAGACAATGGAAATATGAAATAGCCGATATTAAGCCATATAGTATAGTTAATAGTTTATTTAACTGATTAAATTGAATACAAAATGTCACTAATAATAAACAAAATTTGGGATGGATAAAACTTTTAGACCATCAAAAAGGATCAAATTCAAATCCTATACAAAATAGAATGCAAAAATTTTAACACTCAAATTTTGACGATACTAATAAAACTAGAGCTCTTCTAGGCGGATATAAAATTGAACATGAGTGTATTTAAATTTTACTAATTTTTATTTTTATTCGACTAATATCCAATTTTTAAGTTGACGTGAGAACATTTATTTATTTAGGTCTCGAATACATCTAAATGGTCAATCGACAACCCATTAAGTCAAGCGTTGTTTTGGAAAAAAGTTGTCTGAATGGCTAAATCGGTCAAATGATTGAGCTGAATGATTAAGTCAGATTTTTTTAGCTGAATGAACTGTTGAAAAAAAAAATTTTAAAAAAATAAAAAAATATTAACTATTGTATTAAGCAATATTAAATAAATTTACAACAATTTTAAATTTTTTCAGAGGGGTAAAATAATAAAATTCTGTCATTCAGATATTTTAGACATATTAATTATCAAATAATTTTTTTCATTTAGATTCAAATTCAAATTTAAATTTAAATTAATTCAATTTTTATCAAACAACTACCGTAGAGTTTTTGATGAAATTACTACTAAAAGGGCAAAAAACTAAAATAGGCGCCGAGCTCCGCTACTAGACTATTAGTGGGCCTGTACGCCATGTTCTTGCCTAGCCAGTCGAAATTTCGCTGTAACTCCTCGTACCGGTACGTACCACCACGCGTTAAAGCCGTAGACTAGAACCCCTCCCCCATTTAAATTCACAAATCAGTCTATACATCTTCTACTACACATACTAACTGCTCTATTTAACCAACATTCTCCACCCTCTTTCCCAAAATCCATATCTCTCTCTCTGTTTTCTTTCTATAACAGTTAACGTTCATCACCAATGGCCAAGGTGAGTCCCCAGTGTTTCACTCTCTTATAATTACTTGCATGTATGTATGTATAACCATATGCTTGATACAATTTTTTTTTATTTTGTTTCCAGAAGAAAAGTAATGGATTTGAGAAAAATAACGATGAAGGGAAGAAGAACAACGGAGGAGGGAAGAAGGACGACAGTGTTTCTATGATTGACGTGGTTCTCAAAATCGAATTGCACTGTGAAGGTTGCGCCTCCAAAGTTACCAAATGCATTCGCTCTTTGGAAGGTTTTATATTTATTTGAATTTTTGTTCTGTTTGATGATTTCGTCGTAATTTTATAAATCAATTTCTCCTAATTTGATTCATTTTCGTCTGAAATGGAAGGTGTTAAGTCGGTGAAAGGATTTGACGGCGACATGAACAAGCTCAAGGTCGTCGGAAATGTAGATCCGTCTAAACTCCGAGAGAAGATCGAGCAGAAAACTAAGAAGAAGGTGGAAATTCTCTCTCCAGTCACGAAGAAAGACAAGGACGACAGTAACAAAGAGAATAAGAAAGATGTTGACGGAGACGAGAAGAGCAAAAAGTCCGATGAGAATAAGAAGAAAAAGTCTGGTGATAAGTCGGGGAAACAGTCGTCCGATGAGAAGAAATCCAAAGAGGTATTGCTAGTTGCCAAACGCTGTCTTATTATTACTCCTCTGCTTTAATTGAATTGAACAAAACTGAGTCGTTTTAATGGTTGTCAGTTACCGGTGACAACGGCGGTGCTGAAGGTACGTCTGCACTGTGAGGGATGTATTCAGAAAATTCACAAACTTGTCAATAAAACAAAAGGTGAGACTATCACTCCCATCCAGTTCCCATGTCCTTTATTTCTGGACATTTGGAAACCGTGTTTGTTGGAGTTTAATGGTTGTTAACGGCGTTACAGGATACATGGATATGTCAATCGACCCTCAGAAGGATTTGGTGACAGTAAAAGGAGCAATTGATATGAAGGCTCTTGCAGAGGCGCTGACGGAGAAGCTGAAGAGGCCGGTGGAGATTGTTCCGGCGAAGAAAGAGGGCGGAGGAGAGAAGAAAGAGAAAACTGACAGTGGCGGTGGTGGAGGAGGGGAAAAAGCAGCGTCTGCTGGCGGCGGTGGCGGAGGAGATGGTGGATTGAAGGTTGAGGGGAACAGAATGGTGCAACATGGACCCCTAAATGAGTACGGGTACCCGTACATGTATGGGCCGGGTTATATGTCCGATCATGTGCACGCTCCGCAGCTATTTAGCGATGAAAATCCAAATGCTTGTGTTATTATGTGATTGTGATGGTGATGATGAGTTTAGCTGGGACATAATAGTAATTATGGGGATAATCAGGATTATTTGGGGAAAGAAAATTGTAGATAAGAGAATACTACTAGTATATTTTCAATTTCTAGTTGGTAGTAAGATTTAATCTAACCATATTAAATATCTCTTAATTTTTGTAATTATGAATTATCGCGTGAATTATGATGAGTTTAAATTTTGTCTTTCTCTCTATTTCGCATATTCTTAATTAGTAAGTATGTAATGTTTGATTTAATTAAAGATTTTAAGGCAATTAGTTAGTTATCATGTTGTTCAAAAAAATTAATATTTTATATATTTTGATACCAATTTATGGTAATCCTAATTAATATGGCTCAAAATTGAATTATTCCTAGTAAAGTTAGGCAGTAGTAATAATTGTGATTGAGTAGTAGTGTATGTGGGGTTTCCAAACAGGAACAGCCACCTATCTTGAATTCTAAAACATCATCATACGATAAAAGAATGACAGCAAGGACATGGGACCCACAGCAAATAGACATGCAGCCTCCTCAACTGACTTTCATACTCCCTTCTTGCTAATTTTGAAAATGATCGAGGGTCTTATTTAGACATTAAATTCTCAATAATGAACTGCCAATGGTGAAATAAATTATTAGTATATTTTTTATTATTACCTATTAAGATAACAATTTCTAAGCATATTTAATATAGGTAAAAAAAATCAACAAGCTAAATACTAGTATTCCTTCCGTTAAATGTTTTACTGTTTTTTTAAAGGTTCCGAAATTAGTAAAAATATTTATTTCGTGGAGAATAACTTTAGTAGAATATATCATCTGAATAAAGGTTGGTGAAAAATATGATGGAGACAATATATATGTATGTATGATGTGTTACATTGAAGTGACATGGTTGATTATACAATCAATTCAATTATTGCCATGCATGCTCGGTTGCTCCTCAAAGAAAAAAAGAAGAGGAAAACGTCCCAAATTCACTTTCTTTCTAAATAATTATTAATTGGATATATATCATAATGATATGATTAGCTAAATTTTATTTATTTAAAAATTTGTTCTAATATATAATTTGGGTTAATTTAATCTTAAATAATACATATAAATATTATAAATTATCTTAAAAAGTACTACTAATTAATTAATTTACTCTAAATAGTCCGTTAATTTGTGCATGCCTATTCACGACTAGGCATACGAGTATACAAATAATTGAGATTTGATGAAAAAAATATGCATGAGAATCAAAAGTTGGTTAATGAGCAGCAGCCAAGAATATTCCAACTACTCAAAACGACCTCACTTGGATGGTCACTACCTGTAAAAAGACTAAAATACAAAGTTATGACTAGGGTATGCTTTTTCTTTTATCTTTTCTTATTCATTAGAAGAAAAAGAGAGAGTATATATGTGTGTTTTGGATTCCAAAATCATGTGATGTACTGGCTTTTTTTCATTCTATATTATATCTGCGTAATGATTATATGAAGTCAAGCCCATGTGGATTTATGGACGAGAATAGAGAAAAGGGTCAAGTTAGCACAAGCACAACTTGGGTAAGCCCCCCCCCCCCCCAAAAATGCATTTCCCAGCAAGTATTTGGAAACCTATTTATTGGTGGGTGCCCTGGAATCCATTGCATAAGTGCTTATGTTTATAACACTCCGTTTTCATTATTATATACTTAAGGGCATATTCGTCAATTAATATAACGGTCAGTCTGGCTGTATTTTGCTTAACATAAGACTTGCAAGATTATTTTTCGATTCCAGTGGATCTGTGGTGGTAGATCAAGATGACCGTCGCCAACACTAGTTGTCTCCGTCACACAAGCTACCAACTCAAATTTAACTAGAAGGTTAAAGAAGCAAGCACATTCTCAAATTGCACCACCTATTCCAGGCAACTTTGGTATCAATCACACAAAAAAAAGAATTTGTTTACAACCAAATTGTATTTGATTCAAGGATGGAAATAAATTTTGACACACAGTTTCAAAAGAGCAATTGCTCAAAGTATCAAGAATGCATAAACAAGACTTCTCACCAGGCTGATCCATATCTTTCCATTCCATACAAAACACCGAGAAAGAGAGGTTATACTAATATCTGTTGGAAATGCTGTAAAAAGATTGTCACCTTCCTATTAACACTAACAAGTATAGCTTTCGTAATAATGTTCCACAAATTATTACTAACTTTACCGAGAAGCATTACTGTCATCATCCTCAAGAACGAGTTTCACTCCATTGTTCTTGAGAGCATTGACAATGGCCCAGACCTTGGTACGATTTGTAAACCCTTTCTTCGCAATTTCCTTGTTCACATCAACATGAATCCCTCTCTCTTGTCCCTGGTCTAGACCCTCCACCTTTAGTCGGTTTGCCAAAACCTCTCCCACAACCACTGCTGCCTTAGCATTGCAAGATCGACCACACTCAAGTGTGCCCTTGAGAGCATGTTCTACAGTTGAAGCTGTTGCAACAATCCGTCCATTATTCCTGTCTACGACGTTTGCTGTGATGTACTTTAATGATATGAACAGCCTCAACACATACCTCTTCAATACCGTCATACTTCAAAAATCCCAATGCTTTCACACTGCAAATTTATCACATTTGAAATATCAAGGTTTCAGCATGTACACTACCGTGATAAAATATCACATTCTAAAAATAAAGAAATAGAAAAAGAGGAAATTATGGAGGGAAACTAAAGATGCCTCCTATAGTCTTACATGTGAATATTGTCAGGGCATTTCAAGGTGGAGATGTTTTATTGCACAATAGTCTTAGTTTGCGGCTCGGTCCAGACAATGACCCTTGTTAACTTGCTAACAACATAGTGCTAAGATGATGTAATATTTCATAAAGTTCTCATTTTCCAACTAAAGAAGTAACAATCATATCCTACTTAATCGTTAAGTTTTAATTTTATTTTGTCATTTTAGCCTCCTACAATTTTCACATAATTTTGATAACAAAATTGATAAGCTTACAGACTGTAGTTTCTAAGTCTTAATATGAACCATACCCATTTTAGGTTCTTGAAATAATCCAGGAGAAGTATAGCTCCTTAATTAGCTTACATAGTAAGAAGGGCATACCATTCCCAGAGACCACTACCCATTGTGTACAACAACCTTTTATAGGCATAACTTTGTTCCCAGTAATCTTGCATCCTTAACCAGGAGTCATCTACCTTGTCAAGATATCACAAAGTATTAGCAAAAAGATTAATGATGATACTCATCAGAGAAACTCCTAGGATCCTATTTCTCATTTCTTTCCTGATATAAAACAGGCTTTACATGGCACTTATTTGAAACAGCAGATCCTCTTAGATGACAAGCAAACATGCTGCAATAGACGGATCAGGCCTGTTGAATTGAGCTCAATATAAAAGTTAAACATGTGTGTTACCAACTCTTAAACTAACATGGGATTACTGTGTTCTATTCCTTGATCCACTATTTGACCTGCTACGACAAGTACATTTCCAAGTAATCAGCTGCTTGAACTTGGAAGGAGCATTGATGATCCAAACACCACAAGCTCAGCTTCATCATAGCTATGTTATACAAATGTAAAATCTACTCGACTCCAGCTACTTTCACTTGTTAGGAGTTAATGAGTTATTATGATCCAAATACAGAGAGCTCAATTTCATCATACCAGTGAATTACAAGGGTGAATACACTATACTCTTCTAGATCTTCTCAGTTCTAACAAACTTTGTCCATGAGAAATAAGTGGATATGACCTTCAATTTCTAAATGAAAAACAGGACCCAACAAATTTAAAGGAAAGAGGAACCAGAGAGGGCAAAAAGAATTGGATAATTGCCAACTTTCAGTTGTTCTGTATCAACCCAAGAATAAGGATGAAGTTGCGTGACAAATAATTAAATGGGTCAATCAAGCTACACCATCAATGCACACGAATATGCTTTAGTTGCTAAATAGCATTAAAGAAGTCTGACACTACTCACATAACTAATTATCTGGTGAATGGAGTGTGTCTAATCAATGTATCTTAGCAGCTAAAAGTGTAAGTATTTCTTTTCTAGATTGATTCTTTTACCATTTCATCATAAACACTTGCTCTTCTGCTTGAGTTTGGTTGCAACTTTAAGCTTGTGTGAGGGGAAGTAGGGGACCATGCAAAACTTTTGATCTTAAATAGAGGTGAATCCGTGAATGGCCACCCCGCCTAAATTGGTTTTCTCACAATTTACAGTCATGCAGCTGCCAAACACTTGTCATAAAAATTAGCTAATGAATCATACATGATACAACATACAGGAAGAAAAATTTGCTGCTAAATTGCCAACTAGACATCATGTGCAAAACATCAAGTCATAAAGGAAACAGTCAGATAAATGAGCATACATACCAATAGTAAGTGATATTTCTGTAATCTTTAGCCTACATTTTCCAACTCAATTCGCAGTTTTGGAAGAGGAATTGAAAGCACATTTGCAGTTCCAAGAATTGCTATTTAGTTAAAATTTAGAGCTCAATTCCAATTCTACGGCTTGGAATTAGTTGCCAAACATAGCTTTAGCCTAAACTAATGGGGATAATCACTGTAAACAACACATACTAAATTCTTTTCAGAACCATCTTTCATTACATTCAGACTCCTAAATCTAGTTGAGCTATTGCAATTTGCACTAGTACAGTATAAGGCATGTTAACTGGCGTAAGGCATTTCATCAAACACTATACCCACATAGTATATAAAAAATTGGATTTTCTTATTCCCATAAACCTATGTAAACATAAAAATTCACAGAAATTAAAAATTGGGAAAATCTCAAAATTTAGATCTAGCCGTAGCTTAACACGGACGTCAAAGGAGCACCGGGGAAGAGAGAGAGACTTGCAACTAGCTGGTAAGGCTGAAGAAATTTGGGTGAAAATGGATATATTTGCTCTGCCCAACCCTAGCTTTCTAGAAACTAAAACAATGGATAAGAGTGGGAGAGAAGAGAGAGGAAGGAGAAAGACTGAAAGAGTAATGTTACCTGCAAAATGAAGTGCTCAACAACGGCCAATTGATGAAGCAGGGGTACTTAAAAAGGAATCAGAATCGTGTATGAGGATTTCTTGGAGGATGTTGTCACTTTTTGTTGTGGGGTTGACAACTCATCAAAATAAAAATTCAAAGGTTTATAACTCTTTTTTTGTCTGTGTATTAAAACAACGTTTATAGAGGATCCGGATCCGCGTTTGGTGACTTTCAATTTTCTGTCAACTTGGAAAAAAAAATTCCTATTAAAACGACGTCGTTTTGATACACAGACAAAAAAAAGAGTTGTGAGCCATTGAATCTTCTTTTTAATGTGTTGTTAATCCCACAACAAAAACCTCACAAGATCTTTACAAAAAAATTCCATAGAGGATCATGATCCGGAGGGTGTAATATTTACAACACTGGGCAGCCGCGTAAGACGTCTATAAATTTGACACATTAATTAATACGTAAATACTTGTAAGTAAGGGTGGAAACGAAATTGAACCAGGAATGACAGAAATTCTACTCGAATTCGACTCGAAATGATAAATTCGTACTCGAATTCGGCTCGAATTCGAATTATATTTAAAATTTTCTACTCAGATTCGACTCGACTCGACTCGAATATTTAGGACTTGAATTCGATCCGACTCAACTCGAATATTTATTCAAACTACTCGCGAGCTTCAAATTCAAGCTCGAATTCGAGTCTCCACATAATAATTAGTTTTATAATAAATATAATTATAAATTGAATTTGTTATTTTACTTAAAAATGAGAAAATATATTTATTATTACTGTGACGACCCCAAATCCAGGTACTTGAAACCCGAACTCGGTGCTTCACGATATCATTTCTATAAGCTGAACAATGCAATAATAATATTACATTCAAACTCAATTTACATACATCAAAGTTTACTTCCTGTGCACGAGACCTTCAAATACATTCCATACAATGATACGAATGTATACCAATACTAACTATAACCATTAACTCATAATATAACTCATTCGAATGCCTTCCCTTTTTCCTTTGTTACGTCTTGAGCCTTCGGAGTTGCTTCATACATAATCGAAAACATTTAATTTAAGCGAGGTGAGCATTTGAGTGCTCAAAGAAGTAATAATAGCAATTATATATATAGAATTTGAAAGAATATAAGTATTCTCCTTACATAACACTTCGACAACGAATTGAAAGTTGTGAAGTAATCAGTCTTGATAAAAATTCACATAACAACTCTCTTTCAAATTCTTTAAATTTGGCTCTGGCTCTACCCTTGAATAGGGTTTAAGAAACATACTATGAACATTCTTTTCATTTTCGAAAAGGTTTAAGCGAATTCATTCATGACCGAAATCACAACTTACTGAGAGCACGGAGGGTGATCACCAGTTGTACCTTGTATTGATCAATACTACATAACTTGAACGAAATTCATTATTCACTCTATCCGCCATGGTAAAATTTTTCCCATATAGGGATGTTCATACATATCCGGTTCCAAACCCAAGGTTTTAATCTTCTTCAACAATAATATGTAATTCAACATATATATATATATATATATATATATATATATATATATATATATATATATATATACGTAATTGATAAAGGTGTATCAACATGTGAATAAATGTCATGATTATCCAAGTGAGGACACTTGTATAACCATTTAGAAATTAACGAATGTAAAATATATCTAAATTAACATGTTGATAATCAAAGCGTACATAATCTGTACATGAATAGAAAAGAATTACGAAACTTCTTACTCATGTCCATTCATAAAGGAAATGCAAAGGTAGGATACTTTTCGATTAAACGATTACAAATCTCAACTTATGTTTTATCTCTTTATCACAACTATCAATAATCGGATCATTCATTCGATTAGAACAATATATCTTAACACATAGTACTGTCTATTACAGTCAGCAAATAGTCTAATCACATAATCACAGTGATCATACTTTTAGTTCCTTTTCTATACTTGAAATTTTTTTATACATTTTCAAATATCTCATCCATGCTTTCTTACAAAGCCTTTTCTTTTCTTCCTTTTATAAGTGTCGACATTTGTTTGTCTGCATCGGCTGACTTTATCGGGTAAATACTGAGTCTAAGACTCTTATTCTATACCACAACATCTGTAAATATCAGACATTTTATTTTTAGTCATTTTCAGAATTTTCAGAAATTGAAAATTTTAAAATAATTCAAATCTGTCGCTATAGGGCCCTATAGTGACAAAACTGTTGCTATAGGTGTTCTTCATCAAATCCAGAACTTCATAACCGGTTCTCAAGTCAGCTAGTTTGACCGGCTATAACTTTGTGTGTATTGGGTTTTTAAGTCTGTTCTTGGTCAGATCTTGTAGAGGAAATACAAGACTACAATTACCATCATGCATTTTCAAATATCGGAATCATAATTAAATGTTTTACACATTAAATAATTCCATTATCATTAATAGTTTATTTAATACTAAACTATTAATGAAACCATCGCTAAAATATAAAAGTTATTTATAATAACTCAAATTATTTTAAAACATTTATATTACCCAAATAATTACCATTAATATTTAAATATTAATGTACTATTTATCTAAATATTAAAAGTCATTAATTATAACTTAAAATATTTTTAAATCCTTAATATCCTCTTTAAATGGTTTTTACATAAATAAAATCATTTTAAAACTATTTATTTAATAATAATTATTAAATAAACTGAATATCATTAATATTATCTTAATATCATTAATATTTAATTATTAATGAAATTATCATTTAAATATTAAAAGTTATATTTTATAACTTAAAATATTTTAAATACCTTATTTTCATTTAAAATGATTTTTATAATATAAAAATCATTTTTAAACTAAATTATTTAATATAATCATTAAATAACTTTAATATCATTAATAATAATTAATTAATGAAATTCATCACAAAATATTAAAAGTCATCACAAATAACTCATTTACATAATCAATTCCAAGCCAAAATAAACATAGTAAACTAACTAGTTTATTAACAAAACTAACTAAACTTCAAAAATTCAAACTTTAACTAACAAGTACACACAATATTTAAAATAATAACATTACAAAAATTAAATAAGAAACATACCCGGAAATACGAATTCCACAAACTGAATACGCACTTCTACGCCAAAATTTAACTAAGGAGATCTTTATAAAAGTTCTCCCACAACAAAGCCTTTTCTTAAAAATTGGAGGCCTTATTGTTGGTGAATGAAACAAAAGGCCAAGCCCTTCTATTTATAGGTTTAGAAAATGGTGAAGTTCTCAATTTAGTCGATGTGAGACTTGGTTTAAACTAATCTTTCAATAGCTCACTTTATGCGATTTTCTCACGCCTTGCTCATTTATCGAAAAATTCCCAACTTTGGATATGTTATACATGGTATACCAGAGTATTTTTAAAAAATATAACCCAAAGAATTTCGGACCTCTTAGGAAGCCTAAAAATGCAGACCTCAAAAATGTCCACTGCATAACTGCTTTTATCTATTTCCCAGATTTACCCTCTTTCGCTAAAACAGTCATAACTCTTTCGTTTTAAAACATTTTTAGACGATTCTTGAGCCCACGCGAAGCTATCTTCCGAGACTACAACTCTTCCCTACTGACTTGTTTTCAAATTCAGAACACATCAGCCCAGAAATTCCGTTCAAGTGGACTGCACCGCACTTATTGGACAGTTTTGACACTACTACTTTGAAATGTCATAACTCCCTCCTCCGATATCGGATTTAGTCCGTTTTGGAGTCTATGGAAAGCTTATTCAGTGTACTACAACATATCAAAAGCCCAGACCTTTTAAAGCACAAAAAGTGGACGAGAATGCCCCCATTACAGACTACCCAAAAACAATTTATCATGATCGGTCAACCATATTTGACCATCTATAACTTCTAATCTATACATGATATGGACTTGATTCTTTTTGCAGATTAAAGACCACATATCAGGCTACACATAACAACTTTTACACAACAAAACTCATGATCGAGCAAAGAGTTATGGCCTCTGACATTTGGTGAAAAATAACAGAATTCGGTTTTTCCAACTTGCTTAAATCTTCAAATTAAATGCGACTTTGATGTTATTATGGGTCTTTGATTTATCAACCCATATCATCAATTAACATCCTATTACACAACTTTAAATAATCAATTGCATCAAATAATATTGAATCAAAGGATTTCTAGGTTTAGTGTTCTTATACCTTTTTTGCCAAAAATTCTTGATTCATGCTTTTGATTTGTTATGAGTGATGGTTGGGCTTTGTTTAAGAGTGTATGTGCAATCTTGTACAAGACAATTAAATATAATATTTAATCACTAGATTTAATTCTTACAATTTACCAATTAACTTCTATCCTTTGGTAAATTAAAACACTTATACAATAACATCAAAATTAAATCCGGTAATTAAATTAGGGTTTTCGATTAAAAATTTAGGGTTCTATAATTAGGGTTTCTCAACGTCATCAATTAGGGCTTCTAATTGACCATTAGTGATTTTTTAATTATCTCAGATATTCTTAACACGATCGTTACGGTTTCTAATTTCAACCTGTTAGGGTTATAATAATTGTGGTTTGTCCTAATTATCGACGTCTACAATGATAATTAGGGTTTCTTCAATTTACCGATATTCTTATACACAATAACTTCATATACACAATCACTACTCGTAAATATCTCATAACCGAGTTTAATAATTAGGGTTTCACAAAGACCGCGGTAATATCTTTATGACCTAATTGATCGTCGTTTCTTCAATATTATCTGTCAAGCACATACCCAAAGACATAATTATGGTATTTGTAAAATCATTATATAAATAATATAATATTATTATTCTCATCTCTTGATCACAATCCCAATCCGTGGTTTGGATCTCATGTCCGACTTATTCTTCGTTACAACAACATCAATAATCAAGTTAAAATAATTAACTTAAATATTACGAACAATTCATATAATAAAATATTTATTATATAAATCTAATTATCACTTCATATATTATTTCCAATCATGTTTTCATGGAAAATAATTAATAAAAATATTTAAAACTACGAAATTATTACCATATAATTTGTAGTAATTAATAATTTCAAAATTATTTCTAATTTTTCAAGTAATAAATATATTCGCATTTATCGTTCACTTTACTTGACACTTAGTCTCGTCATTAAATAAAAAAAAATTATACGCAAAATTTCTTATTTATTTTATATAGAAAATCTCGGGTTATTACAATTACACTTTACAAATATAAAATCACAATTAAAATTAAAAACAAAATAAAATAATAACTAATTATCCTAATTTGATTTAAATTTGTATATATTATAAGAGAATGTATCGAACATCTAATCGAATATGTATTAACCGAATGTATGTATCGAATCACAATAAAAATTGAATAATTTGAATCTTAAACGACTTTTAAAGATATAACCTTACTCGATTCTACTCATATTTTTATTCAACTATTTTTAATCTTGATTTGGATCATATTATTAACGAATTCGAGTCTCACTCATATTTTTTTTTAAAGTCGAGTTCTAGAATCGAATTCGAATTGTGTTGGCTCGTTTACAACTTTAATCGTAAATATAAAAATATCAAAAAAATAATATGAAAATATCAATTTTCCTAAATTAATTTTTAAAAAAAATATCTGACCATATTTTTTTGGGCTAAATCGCTCGATATATTTAACGACACGTGTTTCTCTTTTTTCTTCCACAAACCCTATATAAATATATCGTAACCCCATCGTCTTTCCCCTCTTGTAATCTCGAGCCTTCGTCTTCCGGCTTCGAGAGAAACACACAAGCCAGGGCAAACAGATCGGAGAAATCTGAAACAAAACCCTAGATCTATATATTCCTATATCAGACTACTCGCAGATCTCTAAGGTAAGTTGTTTTTTCAATCCAATTTTTCTCTGTTCTAGGTTTTGTTTTGGCTTGGATTTTGATTGTTTCTATGAGACAGATGGTGTCTGACGCGAGCAAGAAGAAGGCGGCCCAGAAGAAGGCAGCTGCGGCGGCGAAGAGGGGAGGAAAATCGGTGGCGGCTCCGACGACTAAGGCAGCTGCTGAGGAGAATGGAAGCAGCAGTAGGGCGGATAATTTGGCGAACGGAGTTGGGTCTCTTCAGATTTCTGATCGGACTTGTACTGGCGTGCTGTGTTCGCATCCACTGTCAAGAGATATACGAGTGAGTAATTAATTCTGATTGATCTG
Source organism: Panax ginseng (assembly GCA_020205605.1). Classification (NCBI taxonomy): domain Eukaryota; kingdom Viridiplantae; phylum Streptophyta; class Magnoliopsida; order Apiales; family Araliaceae; genus Panax; species Panax ginseng. Next base: position 10,674,750 of record CM035136.1, read on the forward strand.
TGTCTTATCGCAAACATTTTTATTTTGTAGAACTATTTGGTCTGTACGATATTCATTTGTTACTGAATTAATATAGCTTTCTTTCGTAAATTTTACCATGAATTTGTTGCTCAAAAACTAAATAAAAATCCATTCTTTTACTTATTAAAGTAATATAAAGAGGAGGGTTAAGGAATCAACTGCAAAAGTTGGATGCTTTGAGCGAATAAAGAATAGATAAGGCGTTAGACTCTTTCTTCCGTTTATATGTTAGTAAAAAATAGTATTAGTAGCATTTTGTTATTTTAAATATGCTTAATAGGTGTTATGTATATATAGCTTTCTTACTTTGGTAATTTATATTCATGACTTTAACACGTTGTATGGTATGCTATCTCTAGATTTTTGTTTTTTTAGTCTTTGTTGGTTTGTTGTTAAATGAACTAGAATGATGCTACAATTTTATTTTTCTTATATTTTTTATGTAATTTACTAAAGGGAATTTTCTTGAAAATAAGAATTATGGCTGGAGTATAGCTTTGGTTTGGTTGATCTTGAAATTATATTCTTCTTAGCCATTAAATAGGGGAGATAAATGATTTTTTTACTAATTCATTTGCGGATTCAATATGTTAATATAGCAACATATTGTCGGAATCAACTTTTCCTTTTAGTTCAATTTCTTTTGGAAGTTCCATATGGACCTTTTAGATCCTTTTGGCAAACGCACTCGGTTAACATGGTTGTTTATTCCAATTATTATTATATTCATAATTGTACTACCATATATGGATTTCTGGGCATTAAGTGGTGGTAAGAGGAACTTTGACCCATGTTTCTTATCCAAAGAAAAAGGATCTGATGCAAGACGGGAATATGGAATGGATGAATAGGCAGCAAATCACTATAATAGAAAAAAAACTAGAATTGGGCTCTGCTCCTAAACCACAAGGTTATCTTGGTCACCAAGATAATTTAATTGTAACTGATCACAACCGGGCGCTGAATTTATGAAATCTCTCAAGACCGTAATCCATAATGGAATAGGAAAACCAAAACTAAAATGGATTAGGAAACCTTAATACATAATTGAGATGGAAACTCTAATTGCTAACTAAATATTCAAAATCCTTATGAAATTTACCTTAAACTCTCACATATTAAATAAAACATTTAATTACATCTATTTTTACTCAATTAAGAAATCCAAAGAACAAATAATGAAATATTGTACCGCTGCTTTACTGGCCAGATATAGTTGTTTTTACATGAATTGAGCTGTTAAAAAGATTAAGATAATTTGGAATGAATAAAGCAAGGAGCTCTGCTCTGTAAAACCCGCTCCCACTTTTCCGTAAAACATTTGAGTTTCTTAAATTGGATGTCAAAATGACAAAATCAATGTTGTAATATAGTCTACTATAATACTTTTTGAATCTTTTTTATCAAGCCCCTGAATAGGGACAATAATTTACATCTAGAAATTTAGAGAAGCTTTGTTTGGACCAGACAGTGTGTTCAGCCTGGATGAATTGAAATTACTCGATTGTTCTTCCGTTATACCTTTGTTGTAGTTATTGGGATCAAGGATCGCTAATTATAGTGATTGCTGGAGATACTGACAAACTAAAAGATTACTTAGATGTAGACTTTCTCATGGTAGTGGGTCTCACTTTTAGCTCATTGTTGCTAGCTTGGTGCACCTAGACAAGCGCCTAGTCAAGCAGGCGGGTCTCTGTCACCAGGGTGATCTGCCAACAATATTTTCAGGTTAATCACTTGATCATTCTATACTGTGAATGAATCCAATTAATTATATTCAATCTTGTTTATTATTTATTTAGAAGGTTTTTCTTAACCTTGTTTTGACACCTATATAGGAAGTGAATACTGTAAAACATAACCAATTTCCTTTGTATAACTTGGTTTAATTTGTCAATTCTAGCTTTATATTGAGGTTCCACTGATGATAAGTTGATCTTTTTTCGGGTTATTGCAGATAGAATCCCTATCTCTAACCTTTCATGGACACGATCTTATCCTTGATTCGGAGCTGGAACTTAATTATGGAAGGTTTGTTTACATAACTTGTGTCAGTATCTTTTATTTATGTAGCTATCTGTTTATTATATGTATTTATTCTGGTGAAATCTATCTTTCTAGACGGTATGGTTTGCTTGGATTGAATGGCTGTGGGAAATCTACTCTTCTTGCCTCAATAGGGCATCGAGAACTTCCCATTCCGGATCACATGGATATATTTCATCTCACGAGGGAGATTGAAGCTTCTGATATGTCTTCGCTTGAGGCTGTGATAAATTGTGACGAGGAGAGGTTGAAATTGGAAAAAGAAGCTGAAGCCTTGGCTGGTCAGGTGTGTACTTTAGTGAAGAGTAACTGTTTCTGAGAAGTTTTTTTTCAAGGGTTTCGATAATAAAATTCATATTTCCTTGTTTGTATCTAGGATGATGGTGGTGGGGAAGCTCTTGAGCGCATTTACGAGCGTTTGGACGCGATGGATGCATCAACTGCTGAGAAGCGTGCTGCTGAGATATTATTTGGTCTTGGTTTTACCAATCAGATGCAAGAGAAGAAAACCCGAGACTTCTCTGGTGGATGGAGAATGAGGATTGCTTTGGCACGGGCTCTGTTCATGAACCCAACCATATTGTTGCTTGATGAACCCACAAATCATCTTGGTATTTTTTTTGGCTTGAAAATCATTTCTTTTTATTCCCTATCAAACATGAGTTGATCTTAATATTTCATTTATGCTGGTTGTACTTTGATTTGTTACTTATTGATGGCTTTATAAAATTTTTAAAAACTGCCTTGGAGACAATTGTATGTGTTTCCAAGATGTTGCTGTCATATTAGAATGTTTCTAGAATAATTAGGAATCTTTCAATAGCTTTTTTGTTGTTGAAAGATATTCATTTTCTCCAAATTATCTCAAGGATATTTTAAGATTATTTAGTTCCAAGGCGAACATATTACCCTGCTTTCTGTATTTTGATAGTTGGACCTTCTTTCTCCTTTTCCTTAATTTATTACAATTCTGTATGTACTTCTATTGACGATAAATTATTTTTTCATACAGATTTAGAAGCTTGTGTCTGGCTGGAGGAAATGCTGAAGAAATTTGAGCGTATTCTGGTGGTTGTTTCACACTCTCAGGACTTCCTGAATGGTGTCTGCACCAATATCATCCATATGCAAAGCAAGAAGTTGAAGATTTTCACTGGAAATTTTGACCAATATGTTCAAACCCGTTCAGAACTTGAGGAGAACCAGATGAAACAGTACAAATGGGAGCAGGAGCAGATTGCTTCAATGAAAGAATACATTGCTCGATTTGGGCATGGTTCAGCCAAACTAGCTCGTCAGGCACAGAGCAAAGAGAAAACTCTAGCAAAAATGGAGCGCGGTGGGCTTACAGAGAAGGTGGCTAGGGACAAGGTTCTTGTTTTCCGATTTGTTGATGTGGGGAAGCTTCCCCCACCTGTATTACAGTTTGTGGAAGTTTCATTTGGTTACACACCTGATAACCTCATCTACAAGAACATTGACTTTGGGGTAGACCTTGACTCGAGGGTAGCATTAGTTGGTCCCAATGGTGCCGGGAAGAGCACGCTGCTGAAGCTGATGACGGGGGATTTGGTTCCCCTCGATGGCATGGTGCGGCGTCACAATCACTTGCGTATTGCACAGTTTCATCAACATTTGACTGAGAAGCTTGACATGGAGATGTCTGCCCTACTGTTTATGATAAGAGAATACCCAGGAAATGAAGAAGAGAAGATGAGGGCAGCAATTGGGAAGTTTGGGCTGACGGGTAAAGCACAAGTGATGCCTATGAAAAACTTGTCAGACGGACAGAGGAGCCGTGTGATTTTTGCATGGTTAGCATGGAGACAGCCCCACATGTTACTGCTGGACGAGCCAACTAACCATTTGGATATTGAGACTATTGACTCGCTGGCTGAGGCATTGAACGAGTGGGATGGTGGCTTGGTTCTTGTTAGCCACGATTTTAGGCTCATTAACCAGGTGGCCCATGAGATCTGGGTGTGCGAAAATCAAGCCGTGACCCCTTGGAATGGTGATATTATGGGCTTTAAGCAGCACTTGAGGAGCAAAGCTGGTCTATTGGATTAAAAGCGTTTAAGAAGTCGACATATATTCCATTTTAGGTACTGCATGGCTTACAGGTAATACAGTCTGTGTATGTTTTTCACAAGTGGATGATGATGATGAGAAAGCCTAGGGAATTGAGGAAGAAGATGATTACATTACTACAGCTAATTAATGCTTCAAACATGATTGGTTGGTTCCTTCTTGGGCTTGTTACTAGCTTAGTTTATTTTTGTTTCTCACTACTATAAAAGTATTTGCATTTTTTGACAGTAGTCTTGGTTTGGGCCAAGAAATAGAGGACGGTGGTGTTACTTTCAAACAACAACTCCTATGTATTTGATTATTTATATTTGAATTATATGTTGTATTCAAACCTTATGGTGATTGTTGGATTTCTCATTATTGCTTCAACTAATTTGAAACAAACAAATCTTGATGGTATATTTCATACCGTGTTGTGGTGAAATAGGAGGGAAGAATACTTGCCTCTTGTTGCAGGTCCTATCCTATTGTTTTATATTTTCCAAGTTCTATATTTTCGGCTGTTTTCCAAATTCATTTAGCAATATCATGTTGCTGCACAGCAAGAAGCACACCTCTTCGGATTATCCGACTTTTTTTTTTTGTTGTTTTTCTTATTATTACTCAATATGAGATTGAACAAACAAACACTCTTGGTAATTGAAACACCCCTTACTTACATGTCCATCCAAAAGGCCAAAGCAGTGATTGAAAGATACCCTTGGTAATAACTTAATTTTCACATTCAACTGGATAATGATAAAATTATACACAAATTTAATCATCAAGTGTTAATAATAAATACTACATTCTAAATTTATATACATAAATTTAAAATAATAATAATAATTACTATTATTATTATTATTATTACGAAATGGAGGGTACCAAAGGAAGTGCAAATAACATTTTGAGGCGGCGTGACTTGAATATTTTCAGGAAAAGTATTCGCACATTTTATACTATGACTATGATCAATAACATCAATCATGTACAAATTGTGTCTATCGCGATCCATCTCCATCTTTATTACTTCTCCTATATATATCGTCTCATGCAGAAAGATATTTTGCTCATGATCACACACACACACATACACACACACACACACACATACACACACACATATATATATATATATATATATATATATATATATATATATATATATTGCTAAATATCTCGTGTACAACTTGCTCTTATTACAAAATTATAGAGAAGCAGCGGCTGACCTAGGTTAGGGACAACGATGACAATTGACCCTATTGAATTTTTAGGGTATTTAATAAAAAAATTAAAGTTTAAATTGAAAAATATTATATCCGTTCCAAAATTAGAGATTTATTTTGACTTTTTAAAATTAAGTCGCGAAATTCTAACATTCAAAATTGATATGAAGTTATTTAGTTTTAATACAACATATATAACAATTGTAAACTAACTATAAAACACTATTAATTATTATCTTTATTGTTTTCAAAACTTGAACGAATTTATATTAATTCAATTTTAGGATTTCGCGAATTAATTTTAAAAAGTCAAAATATATATCCAATTCTAGATTGGAGGTAATATTAAATTATTCAAAGTTCGTATCCTATACTAATTTGGTCATTACAATATTTGTTGTCTATTCGTTTCTCGTCTAGTGGCTTGACTTAATTCTTCTCACTAGTTCGACTTTAGAAAAAATTCGATATAGTATTTTTTTTATTTATAATTTCATAAATTTAGCAATTATTTTGAGATTTTTTTGTAATTATTTATATTTTTTTAATTGCTTGTGGATTTTATAATTAATAAAAATAAGACTATCATATAACAATTTTAAGTAATGAAATTTTGAAAAATATTACTATAAATACTATTTGGACATTATTTAATTTTATAATTTATTTTTTTATAAAAAATTGTTTATTTCAAATTTGACCTGACCAAAGAATCTGAATCCGACCTTGTAGAGAAGAACGTAGCTAGATAGATAGGTAGCCACAATGTCAACATTAAGCACATATTAATTGATTGGGGTACAAAGAGAACAGTATGTACGTTGTTGGTACCTTACCTGCCTAACGTAAATGCATTCAGTCCCCTCATTGAGTACGTTGTCTGATCAAATTCATGGTTACCAAAATAAAGTAATGCCCATATTTTGAATTATTTAATTTATAGGGGATGGGGATGGAGATATTTTTTTTAATTTTCAAATAAGAAAATAAAATATATATATAGTGGATGGATCTATACTCAATGTTATCAATTTAAAGATAACCTTACAACATATCTTGAGCGTCCATCCGATGATCTAACGGTTTAATAGAGATCCCGTCCGCAGTTTAATTTTCAGTATTCTTCAATTTAATATTGCGGATGAGACAAATTTTCAAAATACACTACTTGTAAAAGTTTCTCGTCCGTAGTACGCTAAGTATTTTTAGCCAATTGAGAAACGACATCGTTTTTCAACAAGGTCTGCAGTATTAAATATTACGCTAATTTTATTTTTTATATATTCTTCTTTCATTCTTTTCTTTCTCCACTCTCTTCCCCTTACTCTTATCATTCACTTCATGAAAATCAAAAACCACTCGAATATGATGAACAATGTATATATTTTTCAATAGAGAATTCATCCAAAACCAGAAAGCTTTCGATAAAACAGAAGCCGAACCATATCTACTAACATGAGATTTGTCCAGAAGTGTTATTACAACTCGAGTTCTATATCCATTACTCATTCAAACTCTCTTGTCACAATGATCACATTAAATCCTTTAATGGACACAATAAAAAGAACGTATAATGGAAGAATTACAATTAAAATGATATCAAACATGATTCAGATTCTGTTTCTGATTCTCTCCAATATCAAGCTTTAGCCTTCTTAGATATATCGCATAAATTGTTTGTTTTTCAGATTTGGATTATGATTGAAATTATTGCAAAAAGGTCTATTATTTAGCATCAATAATTTAATATTACGGAGCCTAGAAAACTAAAGAAAATTTGAATTTAACTTAAAAACGACTTCATTTCTCAATTGACCAGCTTCTGCAGTTTAATATTGCCAACGAAAAAACTAAAGAAAATTTGAATTGAACTTAAAAACGACATCGTTTTTTAATTGACAACGAAATCTTACGACTCATTGTGATCAAGACAACACAAATACATCGATCCTATTCCTAGCCTTTGTGAAGAAAAGAGAACAACAAATTAATATTCATTTAAACAAGCAAACAATTAATTAATCCACTCAAATATGATGAACAGGGTATATATTTTTCAATAGAGGATTCATCCAAAACTATAAAGCTTTCGATAAAACGGAAGTCAAATCATATCTCTAGTCACATGAGATTTGTCCAGAAGGAGTTCTTACAGCTCGAGTTCTACATCCATTATTGATTCAGACTATCTTGTCACAATGATCCCATTATATCCTTTAATGAACACAATAAAAAGAACTGATAATGGAAGAATTACAATTAAAATGATATCAAACCTGATTCGGATTCTGTTTCTGATTCTCTCTCCAGTTAATATTAATCCTAAGCCTTTAATTTTAAGATCTTATAAATTGTTTGTTTTTCAGATTTGGATTCTGTTTCTAATTTGGAATTATTGCTTAAATGTCTATTATTTAGCATCCGCAGTTTAATAATGTAGAGCCTAAAAAACTAAAGAAAATTTAAATTTGACTTAAAACCGACCTCGTTTCTCTATTGGTCAGCGTTTATAATACTGCGAACGAAAAAACTAAAGAAAATTTGAATTTAACTTAAAAACGACGTCGTTTCTCAATTGTCAACAAAACCTGAGGACTAATTGTGATGAAGACAACACAAGTACATCGACCCTATTCCTAGCCTTTGTGAGGAAAAGAGAACCAACAAATTAATATTCATTTAAACAAGCAAGCAATTAATAAATCCTACCGCATTTTATTATATATACTCCCTTTGCCACATTTTAACATATATAGGCTGAGATATGATGGTTTAGTTAGATTACTTACTTGATGAAGCGGAATATAATGTGACACTTTTGTGAATATATAGGGCCCTTCCTAGCTAACATGGAGATTTTGACACTTACATGTAACATTCAAGGTGACATTTGCTAATTCTTCAATTTTGATGATGACAACAAGCTATTGTCTACTGCTTGTTTTGTTTATTACAGGAAAAATATGGATTTTTGGATATACAGTTTCAAGTTGCTGGAATTTAGAAGAATGAGAAGTTCAAGATTTTTAGAACATCTTTTTCTATACAATATATATATATATATATATATATATTGTCAAGGCTTTAGGGAATTTAAAAAAGATCTCTCTCAAAATTAAAGTAAGAGTCCTAAACATATATATTTTGCCTAATTAAAACAAGGAAACTAATTTTAAATAAACTCTATTCTAAACTATATCCAGTTGGTTTAATATATAGAGTTGGAATTATATATATGAAAAACAGTTTTTGAATTACATAATTCCTATCCGGTTTAAAAACAGATATTTTAATTGGAACAAACACTATCAGTTATGGGATTGATTTTATGTAACAGCTCTTATCCAATATCAATATGGTTTATGAAGGAGTTTACTGCTGTTTTTGTTAGAATAATGACCTGCTCTATAAATATGGAGTTTTTTAAGTTACCCGAGTTTTTAAAAAATGCATCTGAACTATACATTTTCATAGAAAAACATCTCACACCAAAAATATTAATGCTTGCTTAAAAATCAAGTTCAAATTTCAATTTCCTTTCCTCAACATTAATTTCAGTCCCATAAACTTTCCAAGTTCCAAATAAAAAAACGCATTATTAGCGTTAAATACAACATGGATTACACATGAAACTCAAAAGAAATGGCAAAAGAATGCACCCTGCAGGAATAATTAAAAAGAATTAACGAACAAATTAAACTAATATTAATTCTAACAACTCTTAACCATTGTTTTACATGAATAATCCCAGTTTACATCAACCCTTGAGACTCTCCCTTCCACCCATCGCTCGGCCAAAATTGTTTCGAGCTCGCTTGGCCGACAAGGAATTGTTAGTGCACACTCATGATCAAACCCATATTCATCTTCTGCTTGCTCCAAGAGTACTAAGAAGGAAGGATGCGTTAGATAGGTCAGAGGAACCACGAATCTCTTGACTTGTTCGTCGTCCTCTGCTATTACTGCAAAGTGTCCTTCCTTCACATCCTCTGGCACGTTGTTGGAATCCCATTTTTTGCCTAAAAGTATAGTCTTTTGGAGCTTCTCTACTACTACCCTAAGCTTCACAATGCCATTCATTTTCTTACCACTATTTCTAACCTTAGCCATTGATTTGTTATAACTAACTAGTTTTTTTTCCTCTTTTTTTTGAAGAATGTTGTTGTGCCTTTTCCTTAGTATGTTGGCTCCTTTATATAGTGTTGGAGGAGGGCAGGGATAATTTGGATGGTTGGTATTATAGTGAAAAGGGGGGGGAGAGAGAGAGAGACAGTCGCTTACGTAAGCTAAATAAAAATATATAAGATTTATAAATTTAATGAAAATATATAAATGTGCCAAATACTGATTCAATTACATCGAAGTCGGTACAAATTAAACTATTATTATTATTATTATTATTATTATTATTATTAACTTCTTAAAATAGTTTTATAATCATCTTATTTTCAGTTGTATCATATAGTACATAGTTTTGAATGTACTGCCAACGAGAGAGAAGGGGGGTATGGGGAGGACATGGAAGGACTGACATGCGACATAAATATGGGAGACCAGTGCATGTGTATATAATTTCATCTCTACTATGAAACATCCCTTGTCACATCTGTCTTCTCCAATTATTTAGCCTTCAATTCTTTAGTTTAACTCCATTTAGTCAAGTCTAATCTGCCTATAAAATCTGCTTTTTCTTTTGTAGTTTTTCTTAAATTGGAAATAATATTAATGACGTTTCCAATTTCAAATCTCACAAAAAAAAAGAGAAGAAATGGTTGCACCGACTTTCTTCTTCTTCTTCTTTTCTCGTTCAACTCTTTTATATTTAACTACTTGATTAATTTGCACTTATGAGTTGTTTGTTTAGAACTAAATGGAGCTGAATGGATGAATCAGTCAACCAATCAGTGTGTTTATTTTGAATAAAAATCATTTGAATGACTGAATCAGTCAGATTTTTGGGCTGAATGGTCAAATAAAATTTTTTTGCCTAAATGGGCTGAATGATTGTTAAATGAAGTATTTTATATTTAATTTTTATTATAATATTAACTATTATCACTACTACAAAATAGTAAAAAGATGACACTTAAACAATAATATTTTTATAAAAAATGTTGTTAAAAATATTGTGATATTTTAAGGTTGTAACATTTTTTTAGAAAAAAACGTTATCTATGTTAAAAACACGAAGGGGGTTAACAAAAAAAAGTTTTCACCCGACAACTCTGCCGAATGATCCATAACATGTTTTTGCTATGGATTAAAAATGGGCAAATAACATCGACTCTCTACCATACATTACGTTTATGAACGGTGAAGCTTAAAAAATCAATCTCGCCGTCCGCTAGTAAAATTAGAAACTAGCGGACATGACTGCGAATTAGGGCTGTGAAAGTGAAAAGGAATTAGGAATTGGGGAATTGGGACTGTGAAAGTGATCATGGTCTGTGAATGATTTGTTTAGAGACGATTTTCTTACGGAGAAACAAACATCAGTCGTCAACTGTTTCCATCTATGAGAAGTATTGGCAACGACGATGAAACTGCCAAGGTGAACAAAGCATTTGTTGAAAGATTTGAAGATATCCTCAAAACACTTAAAAATGAGGTAATTCAATTCTTCATCATACTTGTCTTCATTCAAGACCCAATTAAGAACACTTAGCTTGCTGATTACAAATATCCTGTTTGCATCCGCATATGCAAGTAAAATACCAATAAAATTTGACCCAAAAAAAGCAGCAAAAGTAGTAATTTTTTAGAAGCAAATTTAAACATAATCTATGCTATGATGTATTCTTATATGAAAATAATACTGATATCAAACTTCAATTTCAGGTGGAGAAAAGTATAAAGAAGGGAAAGCAAATAGCGTTTGCAGGGCACTCCTCAGGGGGGACAATGGCGGATAGACACGTAATTCATACACTTTATTATCCTTAATTTTGTCCTTTTAATTATATTAGTTTATTAAATTAATATATTTTATTTTATTTTGTAAGATTTAATATTTGTTGTAATAAAGTCAAAATTTTGGTGATCAAGCGATATTTAATGCTCTTATTCATGTAAGGAATATCCAAGAAAAATCCTACAAGGAGAAGGAAAGAGGTGGAACAATCTTGGTGTGTAAGTCAAATCCAACAAGAGAAAGAAAAGTCTATCTAGAAGATATTTTTGAGAAGTTGATTGTCACTAGAAAGCTGTTGATGTTGGTTTTTGAATTTATGATGTTTTGAATGATGACTAATTTAAGTATATTAGACATGTGCATGGTTCATGGTTTGTTATAATATTATTATTAATATGCATGTGTTATGGTTATTATATGAACACTTGTTGATTTCCTTCCGTTGGTAAGTTGGAATGTTTTAAAATTAAGCAAGATTTGATTTGGAGTTTATTAAGGAAGATTTGATTTGAAATTTATTAAGGATGATTTGAATTTGAGTTTATTAAGGAATATTTGTATTTATAATTTTTAATGCTATCAAATATTATTAGATGGGTTTATATATGTTATTCCAGTTGGCTCAAATTTCCTTCATCTATTATACAGAGTATTTCGTGGGTACTATAATTTATTTAAGGATATACTCTTGCTTAGTGGGACCCATAACTGTTAGTGGTACTATGTATTCTAATTGAGAAATGAGGCTTACTGAAGTTGTTTAGAGTTGGTGGGTCTCATCTTATCTTATCTCCTTGTTCATTTATTTAAGGTGTTTTGGTTTGACTTGAAAACATATCATTGATTTACCAAATCTGTTGGACTCTTTAATTGCTAATATCATGGGGTATACCAAATTTGATATGCGTTTCCTATTCTATTTCTTGTTCATAACCGTTGGTCAATATTGTAGCTAATATTATGGGATTTAAATCATCTGATTTCTTGCTTTGGGATTTAAATCATCGATTTATTCTAACAATTATTTTATAATGATTGGGTCTCTCTTTATATATAGTCTTATTTTCACACGGCTAGCGGAGAGGGATCTGAAAGCTAATTCACGTTCTTATATCTGAGAGAAGAATCCTATTGAGAGCTTTCATTGTTTATTTCAATTCATCATTGTCTTGTCTATAATTCTTTGTGGTTTGGAAAATAAGAAGTCTATTGTAATTTCTTCTATTATATTCAAAGTTCAAAGCTTATCTGGCTTGATCGATCCAGTAGTGGATAGGGTCTGTTCAAAGAGAGCTTTCAAGGTTGCAAAGGTGCAAAGGTCTCAGTGGTGAGAAAGGTTGCAGAGGTGCAAAGGGGGCAGAGGTGTCCATCAGTGGAAAACTTCTTTGTAACAGGGAGTTCTTTTTATTGTATTTAATTGAATATTAAGTTTAATAAAAAGAGTCTCCAATCCTAGTTGGGATTGGACGTGGATTACGCCACTAGGTAGAGGATAGGGGCTGAACCACGTAAAAAATCTTGGTGTGATTTTTATTTCTGTTTATCTCTTTAACTGCCATTCACGTTCTGCATATTTTTATTCATCACGCCTATCCAGACACTAAAGCAGACATGTTTAGCTGTCTGATAATCATAAATGAAGAACAGACACTAAAAGCGCATAAGTGTAGTATGCTGAATTAAACTCATAGCGAAAAATTTCAAAAAGTTTTCAAATATTATCACTTTTAAGCTTAACCACTTATTCACCCCCCTCTAGGTGTGCACATACATAGAATTACATTTGGTATCAAAGCAAGGCTCTACTAATATTGATCGTTGCAGGTCATAGGGGAAGATCCTATTGAACACCTAAACTTTCAAGAAGGTCAGTCCACAAGTAGGCCACCGCTGTTGTTCGGAAGTGAAAACTTCAACTTTTGGAAGTTCAGAATGAAGATTTTTCTTAAAAGAGACCCATGGGAATGGTGGGTAGTTGAAAATGGACCTATCATTCCTAGACATGATGATGGCAAACCAAAGGTTCTCATGGAGATGGATGCAAACGAAAGCTATATGTTTTTCTACAACTCAAGAGCCATGAACACCTTGTTAAGCGGAATAGTCAAAGTTTGAAATTGATAAAAGTATCATCGCAACACAAAGAAAAGAAATTTGGGACACAATCATCATGAGCCACGGAAGGTACTACTAAAGTAAAGGAGGTCAAGTGAAGCGCTAATGCATCTTAATGCACGAATCTGAACTATTCAAATTAGAAAAGAGATGAAACAGTTAATGAAGCTCAAGGAGATTTCTTACTCTAATGAACTCTCTAAGTATCTTTGGGACGAAAAAATTGATCGAGGGAAATTAATAGAAAAGTCTGCTAAGAGTCATGCCCAAACGGTTTGCTCAAAAAGTCACAACTCTCCAAGACTCACCAACAATTAGTACCATGGAAACTCTTACCTTGTTTGGAGAGCTTGAAGAATTTGAAAATCAACTCAAGAGGTATGATGAAGAGGATGAAGCATTAATAAAGAAAACATTGGCACTTCAAATCGAGAGCAACGATGAAAGTGATCACGAAGATTTTGATGAAGAAATTGAAATGCTCTCAAGAAAATTCGAGAGACTACTTCAAAGAAAGAAACAAAGGAAAAATCAAAAAGGTAACTCAACTCAAGTGAGTAAGTCCAAAACGGAACAAGAAGAAGAAACTGTCCAACTCTGTTTCATGGGACTAGAAAATGATGATCAACTTGAGGTAACAAATTTTCATGAAAATTTTGAAATATCTACATCTGATTATCTTGCTTTACAAAATGAAAATCAAAGGCTTTAAAAGAAAACTGCTTATTTTAAGAACTACGTAAATGAGCTAATGAATAAAGTTGAGTCACTTATTGAAGAAAGAAAAGAAAATGAATATCTTAAAAATGAAAATGAAGTGTTAAAAGAAAAATTGAAAATGAGAGATGCATGTATATATGCTTTTAATGATGGAAAAATGATGAATGTTCAACATGATGATAATATAACAAATGCAGAAATAGCATCTTTAAAAAATGATCTTGCTAAATTTGTGCAAGGAGAAGAGAACCTAAATATTATGTTAGGGGCACAAAGGTCTAGTCTTGATAAACAAAGAATTGGGTATAATCCTACTAATAATAATATTAGAATGATTCATAGTAAATCAAAGCATAAACCACTTTATTGTTCACCATTTATTACTTGTAAAAATGTGGTTTTAAAGCTCATTTTGATTCTAATTGCAATAAAATTAGAATAAAATAAATTTGGGTAAAGAAAAGTGATTTATATGCTACTAACCCAAAAGGACCCAAGAAAATTTGGGTATAAAAAAGATAGAGACTATTTGTTTGTAGGTGTCTCAAGATCAAAAAGGAGATGAATGATTCTTTACTTTGAGAAAGTAAGTTACTTATAAATTATTTGGTGGAATCTGTAAGTACCTCATTTTATTTTTTAAATAGAGTTTTAATTAGATATATTATTATAAAAACTCTATGGATTTCGTATTACAAGAGTTCATAACATCATTTATTATGTCAAATGCTCCATATTTAATATACATGACAATCTTAACAAAAGGTTGATATATAGGTAACAAATTACAAAAGTATGATTATATTGTTTACTTGCTATATGTGATTTTGTTATAACCTTGTTCTATTGTCATTCTTTATGTTTATTTTTTTAATTTGGCAAATGGGGTGAGATAACTAACTTCAACTAAATTGATATGAATTATTTTTTTGTTTGATGACAAAGGGGAGAGATATAACTTGATGATTTATTTCTTTTTGATAATGACAAAGGGGGAGAGATATATGGGTATATTTAAATCGGTTTGAATTGGTATTCATGTTGATATTGAGATACTATATTATGATGGAATATGCAATGATGGTTATTTGGATAAAGTAATTTTCTTTTGCTCCTTAATATGCATAAATTTAGGGGGAGCCATATACTTAGGGGGAGCATGTTGGTGCATAAATTGTCATCATCAAAAAGGGGGAGAATGTTGGTTTTTGAATTTATGATGTTTTGAATGATGACAAATTTAAGTATATTAGACATGTGCATGGTTCATGGTTTGTTATAATATTATTATTAATATGCATGTGTTATGGTTATTACATGAACACTTGTTGATTTCCTTCTGTTGGTAAGTTGGAATGTTTTAAAATTAAGGAAGATTTGATTTGGAGTTTATTAAGGATTATTTGAATTTGAGTTTATTAAGGAATATTGGTATTTATAATTTTTAATGCTATCAAATATTATTAGATGGGTTTATATATGTTATTCCAGCTGGCTCAAATTTCCTTCATCTATTATACAGAGCATTTCATGGGTACTATAATTTATTTAAGGATATACTCTTGCTTAGTGGGACCCATAACTGTTAGTGGTACTTTGTATTCTAATTGAGAAAGGAGTCTTACTGAAGTTGTTTAGAGTTGATGGGTCTCATCTTATCTTATCTCCTTGTTCATTTATTTAAGGTGTTTTGGTTTGACTTGAAAACATATCATTGATTTACCAAATCTGTTGGACTCTTTAATTGCTAATATCATGGGGTATACCAAATTTGATATGCGTTTCCTATTCTATCTCTTGTTAATAACCGTTGGTCAATATTGCAACTAATATTATGGGATTTAAACCATCTGATTTCTTGCTATGGGATTTAAATCATTTGATTTATTGCAAACAATTATTTTATAGCCGTCGGGTCTCTCTTTATATATAGTCTTATTTTCACGGCTAAGCAAAGAGGGATACAGGAAACTAATTCACGTTGCTATACAGAGAAGAATCCTATTGAGAGCTTTCATTGTTTATTTCCAGCTATTCAATGTACTGTCTATAATTCTTTGTGGCTGAAAAATAAGAAGTCTATTGTAATTTCTTCTATTATATTCAAAGTTCAAAGCTTGTTTGGCTTGATCGATCCAGTAGTTGATAGGGTTTGTTCAAAGAGAGCTTTCAAGGTTGCATAGGTGCAAAGGTCTCAGTGGTGAGAAAGGTTGCAGAGGTGCAAAGGGGGCAGAGGTGTCCATCGGTGGAAAGCTTCTTTGTAACAGGGAGTTCTTTTTATTGTATTTAATTGAATATTAAATTTAATAAAAAGAGTCTCCAATCTAGTTGGGATTGGGCGTGGATTACGCCACTAGGTAGAGGATGAAATTTGAACCACGTAAAAAATCTGAGTGATTTTTTATTTACATTTATCTCTTTAACTTGCCATTCACGTTCTGCGTATTTTTTTTCATCACGCCTATCCGGACACTAAAAGCGAGATAAGTCTAGTTGTTTGATAATCATAAGCGAATAACAGACACTAAAGCGCATGGTGTGTAGGTTATGCAGAATTAAACTATGTGAAAAATTTCAAAAAGTTTTCAAATTTATCACTTTTTAAACAACCACCTATTCACCCCCCCTCTAGGTGTGCACATACATAGAATTACATATAATTTTTAATGCTATCAAATATTATTAGATGGGTTTATATATGTTATTCCAGCTGGCTCAAATTTCTTTCATCTATTATACAGAGTATTTCGTGGGTACTATAATTTATTTAAAGATATACTCTTGCTTAGTAGGACCCATAACTATTAGTGGTACTTCGTATTCTAATTAAGAAAGGAGTCTTACTGAAGTTGTTTAGAGTTGGTGGGTCTCATCTTATCTTATCTCCTTGTTCATTTATTTAAGGTGTTTTGGTTTGACTTGAAAACATATCATTGATTTACCAAATCTGTTGGACTCTTTAATTGTTAATATCACGGGGTATACCAAATTTGATATGCGTTTCCTATTCTATCTCTTGTTCATAACCGTTGGTCAATATTGTAGCTAATATTATGGGATTTAAATCATCTAATTTCTTGCTTTGGGATTTAAATCATCTGATTTATTGCTAACAATTATTTTATAGCCGTTGGGTCTCTCTTTATATATAGTCTTATTTTCACGGCTAAGCAGAGAGGGATACAAGAAGCTAATTCACGTTGCTATACAGAGAAGAATCCTATTGAGAGCTTTCATTGTTTATTTCCAGCTATTCATTGTACTGTCTATAATTCTTTGTGGGTGGAGAATAAGAAGTCTATTGTAATTTCTTCTATTATATTCAAAGTTCAAAGCATGTCTGGATTGATCGATCCAAAGAGTGGATAGGTCCTGCTCAAAGAGAGCTTTCAAGGTTGCAGAGAGGCAAAGGTCTCAATGAGTAGTGAGAAAAGTTGCGAGGTGAGGTGCAAAGGCGAGAGGTGTCCATCGGTGGAAAGCTTCTTTTTTGTAACAAGGAGTTCTTTTATTATATTTAATTGAATATTAAGTTTAATAAAAAGAGTCTCCAATCCTAGTTGGGATTGGGCGTGGATTACGCCACTAGTGTAGAGGATAGAAATTTGAACCACGTAAAAAATCTTAGTGTGATTTTTATTTACGCTTTATCTCTTTAACCGCCAATCACGTTCGCATATTTTTATTCATCACGCCTATCCGGACACTAAAGCGAGCAGTGTCTAGTCATGCGATAATCATAAATGAAGAACAGACACTAAAAGCGAGACAGTGTGTAGGTATGCAATTAAACCAATAGCGAGAAAAATTTCAAAAAATTTCAAATATTATCACTTTTAGCTTAACCACCTATTCACCCCCCCTCTAGGTGTGCACATACATAGAATTACAGTTGAAACCTACATGGGAAGGGAACAAAAGTGTCCAAGTTCAATGAAATCTAAATTATGGTTCAAAGTTATTTTCCCTATAAATAAGTTTCTTGTTGTAAATATGAAAAAGTATTAGGTATTGTATTAGTTTAGGTTAGGACTAGAAGTAGATTAAAATTATGTCTTCATTGTACGTTCGTTGGATGACCGTTAATTAAAAGGAGTTTTCTTATTTATTTTTAATTTTCTTATTTTCTTTATTTTAGTTAGTTTAATTATTTTCCATGTCCTAATTTCTTTTATTTAGGATGAAGATGAAATTAAATAATTATTCATGATAATATTTTTCATCTCTTCTATTATTTATGCTTTCATGCTTAATTGATTTCGTTTTATGTTTCGTTATTGAAATACATTCGTTTTGTAGTTCTTATGTAATTTTAAATTAATTAAGAGGTTTGGATAAATTATTGTTCAGATATGAGTTTTTCATAATCTTTACTTGCTCAAATAAGTTTTGATGGGTTATAGTTAATCCTTAAATTTTTATATTCTATGCTTGCCCACATTAATTGTAAATTACTAAATTAAAGGGAAGGGAGATCAAAATCATAATTGAGTTATAAAAATAGAAGAGATTGAATTATATGTTATGTTTATTATTTAATGGATTCGAATTCCTAGATTGTTTCCTCATTATTAGTTTTCATATTCTAGTTAATCAATTTTCAATATTTATTTCTAATTCGCCTAAAATATATATTAAGGATACATTAAAATTACTCTAGTCTTTGTGGGTTCGACCTGTACTTGTCAGTTCTTAAATTTGACATTGTGCACTTGCAGTACATAATTTTTATCACATTAAATTTTTGGGGCCGTTGCCGGGGACTAGAATTAATTTTTATTTATTCCCTAATTTTTATTTATTCGAATTAGTTTTAACTATAATTTTTTTTCAGGATTATTGAAGCGGATCGAAGGAGCGAAAAGATAAAGATTTTGTTACTGCGTTTTCTTCGGTACTTCGTATCTCCATATATTTTTAAAAAATAAAAAATAGTAGTTTAGTTTTTTGTTTTCTTTTTTTTGTGCGACTTTTATGGTTAGTTGTCTATTTGTTTTGTGATTTGTGGAAAAATGGATCCTTATTATAGTTGGAATAATAATTTTGGAATCAAGAACTTTATGGAAATTTTAATGCACACTAAGTAAATCAAAATTTTCCAACTTATGAAAATTCTTGTCTATGTCTATATCCATATCCATATCCACATCCACATCCACATCCACATCCACATCCATATCCATATCTGGATCTAGAACCTCAATATCCATAAGAATTATCAAATAAAGAAGAAGAAAGACTTAGTGCCATGGAGAAAACTACGAAAGCTTCAATGGAAGAACAATTTAGCATTATATCTCGTCTAGAAATTCAAATGAGTCGATTAGCCACCATAATAAATGAACAAGAGGTGGATGAATTTTCTAGTAACTCTCTGAGGTAAATTTTGAAAATCTTAATGGTTGTGAAAATGATTTTCAATTCTACACAATTTGAGTCAAGTGAATTTGAGGAGTCTAAAAATTATGAGTCTGTACCTAAAAGTGATCATGTTGCATTTAAAGAGTCGGTTGAAAAAGTTTATAAGCCTAAAGTTCCATACCCTGAAAGACTTATTCCTAAAAAATTACCTAGTGATTTTTTGGATCAACCCATTAAAGTAAACATGATACAGGAGTTATCAATGACCCAATAAATAATTAAAAATAGACTCTTAATTGAAAAACATCCAATTGATTTTTTTCTTAAATCACCTTGATCAAAATTGGAATGAATCTGAATATTTAGATAAGGTCAATGAGCTGTTGAGATCCACTATAAATAAGTCAACTAAAATAGAACATGTATTTGAACCAATTTTTCCATCATTTGGACATGTTAGTGCAAGTTTTCTTAAGGTAAATTTTATGCATAACTGTGATGAAAATTTTGACTATTTTTAATTTCCTAGATCTCTTGAAAATAATGAAAAGTTCACACTCATTTACCCATTTGTATCATTCATGTATAGTCACATAATTTTTAGGATTTATGAAATTTGTAGATATGTATATTTGTTTTCTTTCTCACCGTATTTTCTTGCAGAATAAAAACCCCACGTACAAGGTATAATTCTTTCATATCTTTGTTCTCTATTTTTCATTTGTATACATTGAGGACAATGCATGATTTAGGTTTGGGGGGAGTTTGTTTGTATTATTGTATTAGATTTTTTTCTTTTTAAGAAAATATTGTAAAAAACATAAAAAAAAATTAAAAATTTTGTTTGACTTTTTATGGATTGAATTAATTCTAATAAGTTTTTGTGCAGCAAAACTCATAAGTAAGATTGAAAGATTTAGAACTCTTGAATTTTTTATAAGATACAGAATCTTAGTTCGAAATACCATCTGGATTAAAATTGATTTCACGAGCATTTTTGCACTTCACGTTTGCACTAATTCTTAGTTGTAGGGTATAAACCATGATTCGAGTATTTTTTTAAAAAAATTATATAAAAAAAGATAAAGAAATTAAAAAAAAAGTTGAAAAAAATAAATAAATAACTGCTTTAATGTCCATCAAACGAAATAACTGGGTATCCAAGTCTAAGGAAGCATCAATATTCAAGCTGAAAAGTGTGATAGATAAAAGCAGCTTGACTAATCTAATTTTGTGGCCTTTGTTACTCGAGTTAGTAAGCCCTTAGGGGTGTCT